>JANAVB010033219.1:12140829-12740829 GCA_029216955.1 Iris pallida | reverse complement strand
TTTTCTTGAATATTGTCTTTACTTTCAACCCTTGTGCCTTGACTCAACCGTCCCTCGACCAAAGCCCACAGTTTAGACATGAGATGAATAGACAAGGCTAAGGACAATAATTTACCGTGACTATGGTAGACACTCATCCCGAGATTGGTTTCCAACAAATATTACTCTAGTTATGTAAATTTTATTATTAAGACCTAACTAGTGTTGGAACACCACAGTCACTAGCTTAGCCAATACCATAGCTTAAATACCCTGTCTACCAGTTGTCAACAGCAATACACGATCACTACGACTCTTGTGACGATAGTCTGGCAGGTTGACACAAATGAAAAATCACGACTCAGTTATAGAAATCTTGTGCCTTAGAGTTGGTTACCCCGTCGAAAACTCTAGTATACTATAGACGAGTAGATCATCCTATTTTATCGACCATGTGTCATGGTACACATCGTTCTCCATTTACTGAGGAACGATCCTTGACTTGACTTATATCTACCGTATTCCGATACGCCGTGCCTTTTTTCCTATTAACAAAGAGTCGAGGTACAGTATCCAGACTTTGGAAACCCTCTAAATATTTCTAAGACTATTTCTAAGGTGGGTAGACTGTAAGCCTCCTACAATTTTAGGATATACGAGGATCATCGATTGATTAGAACAAATTTTATTAGAATGATAGTTAGTGCCCTATGGACTCCCACTTTCCAATTAGATCATTTTTGTGTCCCCAGCCGTGTCATTAATATTCGGAGCACGAGACCAGCTGTTATCTTCCAACAAATTTTATATGCAAGATCTAGACGAGTTCACCTTAATCTAGGTATATCATGTCCCACTCAAACACGTTCCCTTGTACCCTATTTTCATGGCACGACTTGCAGGTAAAAGGACTAGCTATAACCCTTACCATAATACCGGTATACTTCCCGATTTCCATTAGAGCCTCAACCTCGACTCGAACCTTTCAACCCAATACATGGTTGTGATCTACTCGAAGCCCTTTACGCACATGTCACTAGCGTGCCATTTAATTATGTCTTCTCGTGCTACTTAAACACAAAAGTCACGGAAGGCGCGCCTTCAGGGCTTAGAGAACCTATTTAACCAATCCGACTGTCCAACTAGCTCAACCACTTGGGTTGAAACCTATTCTAGGTTACCCTAACCTAGTAGAAGTAGTTTAATATTGGAATCTTGTCCAGTCAATATAGATTGAAGTCCAAGGTTCATTCAACCGATGACTGATGTCCAATTGGGGAACCCATTAATACCCATTCATGCATACCACCATAGTTGGACTATAAAACCGAACCTTTCGGAATAGGTCCTATACCCTTTATGTTGTCTCCCTTTCTTAGAATGTGAAGTCGTTCGTAACCCTTATTCCATCTACATGGAAGTTGCGATACGATCTTGCATTGCCTTTATAACCCTTGCTCGTGTGTTTAAATAACCACGGAAAAGATGACAATCTTGACTCCTCAAATCCCGTCCTATCATGGAACCTTGTTTAGATAAATTTTGAGAACGGAACTTCTATATTGCACGGAGTGCAAGCCCTCTGAGAAAAGAAAGGTTCTTCGAATTATCAAGTGACTGGACTAGAGTAGCCCAATCTAGCAAAATAGGTCATTAGTTCATATACTTTCTTTCGATCTGCATTATTGGATACTCCCTATCGCTCTTAAAATTTTATATTTACTATCGATTATTCTTCCTTATCTTCCTGTCCTTCCTATTGTAGAGTGACGAATGGTCATGCTTATTGGAGTTTATCAATATTTCTTAGCTACTTGTATAAAATTATTACTTATTAAATATAGGGTTGTTTGATAGATAGGAGCGGATTATAGATACCATATGCCTAGATATTGTTGGTAAGATTATTAGCAACCAGTTAGAAGATTTTAAGATTTTTAGTTTGAGGAGTAGTGTAACCAAAGGTGGGTAGAAGTCCTGGAGGCTATATGGCTAGGAGAAGATTATAAACTATTTTTGAGGAATTAAAAATTTAAGGAGATTGAGGTTCATGTAGAGCTTCTTATTGAATTTTAAGAAATAATTATGGATTAGAATTTCGAGGACGAAATTATTTTTAAGGTGGGTAGATTTGTAGCTCCCCTTCCCAAAAAATATTTTTTTGAAATATTTATTTATATATTTTTATTTATTTAATAGTGATTTAGAATTTTCTGTAAATAATTATTCGATAATTATTACGATAGATGATTTTAGCCATGATGGAGTGTTGGAGTACAAGATGACTACAAATCGAGGCACGTATAGTGCAAGGGCGTGCTTTGACTAGTGTGTTAGCCCTGATAGGGAAGGCCGAGCCATAGCGATGTCCTAACTAGGAAAATCAAGCCAAGTTGCGACTTAATTCTTGCCGAAGTTTTATTTATTTATTTATTAATTATACTATTGAGTTAGGAAAATCAATTATACCATTTTAGCCCAGACTGGACCCGAACTGAGCTCAAGCCCATGTAGTCATGCGAGACGTCCAATGACATTCGTGTTGACATATTTTCGTAAGATTGTGTTGTATTCCATTTTAATAAACTGATGAATATTTCTAAGTATTTGTATTTAAATATTATAAATACTATTATTAGTTTGATACTCAGTGAGATTTGTATAAATACATCCTTGTACAAATTAGGATTTATGGGCTACACATAGTGGTATATATATACACACCATTAATATTTTATTGAATTTCATTATATTTATTATTATTTTATTGAGGCTATTATATAAATAATATTATTTTATTGTTATTGATTATATTAATTTTGTCGAGTAAATATTATGATATATATAGACATATATAGATATACACATATAGGGTCTACCCTAGAAATAGATAGCATTGGGGGTTTATTTTAGATTTTATAGAAAATATTGTATAAGATATATATATATATATATATATATATATATATATATATATATATATATATATATATATATATATATATATATATATATATATATATATATATATATATCACTATATATATATTTTATTATATATATATATATATATATATATATATATATATATATATATATATTCAATGGCATATATATAGTGATATATATAATAAAATATATATATAGTGATATATATATATATATATATATATATATATATATATATATATATATATATATATATATATATATATATATATATATATATATGACAGAAATATATATATAGTGATATATATATGATAAGATATATATATAGTAATATATATAAAAGATATATATATATATATATATAGTGTTATATATATATATATATATATATATATATATATATATATATATATATATATATATATATATATATATATATATATATAGATAAAAGAAAGATAAGAAAAAAAAAAGAAGAATCCGATCCACACTGTTCCCTTGCGGGAACAGTGGGTTTTACTGCCAGCCACGAATTGGCTTATACCCGCGAACTCGAGAGCAAACGGGTCGTATGTATTCGATTTTTATATAAAAAAAATACAATCGAAACAGAGGAGCAGTGATCGACTACTCCTAAACCCTAGCGCCGACCTTTCCCGGCGTGCGCGCGGCCGTGGAGGGCCACCGCCGGTCGGCCGAGTTCGCCGGTCAGCGCACGCGCAGGACAGCCAACAACAGTAGCTTCGCTGTGAGGTACGTCTCTTCGTCGACTGATTTCTTCGCATCTGATCAATCAAATCGCGAACCGTTTGGTCCGCTGGATAGACACCCTAACCGTCTAGAAACCCTATCAATTAATTCTCATTGAAGTTAATCGGATTCGACGAGAAATCGACACAAACTTTGCCAAAAAAACTGTGCTTGAACAGTTCATAGAAACAGCCTAATACCCTGTTTTGAAACCAATTTCTGGGCAGCAGAGCGTAGAACACAAAAATCTATTTAAACAGATCTATTGACAACATATACGAGATTAAGACGCTTCTTGTAGAACTATTTTTCGTTTATTGTACGAGAAGTTATTCGATTCCGAAGTTTCACGAAAATCTGTTTTCAAATATTAAAAATAATAAAAAATGCTCCGACACGACGTGCGTCCCGCCAATCCGGGCGACGTGGTCGCGAACCAAAGACATCGAAAGGTGGTAACGGTTTCGTGGTCGTATGGGCTTTGACGGAATTAAAATTGGTCGCATATGCGCGACGAATTTGATGCGTATCCGTCAAAATTCACCGTATCGTGCACTTTACAAATTTCTCAATTACTTTGTGCATGCTCGTCAGATCAAGACGAAACTTGTGCCAACAGAACTGTATCATTTTTCTGGTCCTGTATGCCAAGTTTGGTTCTATTCTGAGACCGTTGATAAAATCGTCGTTTTGTGGGTCCCACGGTCCCACTCAACGGGCGATTTTGTGCACGGCCCGCCGGAATCCAACTTTGGACATACGGTTGGGTTCGTATCGAAAAACTGGATCCGTAGACATGTAGTTTGACGACTTTAGAGATCGTTGACTCTGACATGTTTTTCGGTACAAAGCGGGTCCAACGACGGACACCGTTTTGGCCCGAAATTACCGTTTTGCCCCTGTGTCCAGAATTGGACTTAAGGACAGACAATTTTAGCTAATTTGACTATTCTGAGATTATTGGTATTGTCTATTTCAGCATCCGAGGACTGTTGTACGAGTTTTGACTATTGTGGCACATTGAGTAGTTCAGATTGTCGGTTTCACCAGCAGAGGACCACAGGCGAGTACAGTTTATTGTCTGCATTTCGATATTGATCTTTACTATATCTCATTGATTGTTCATTAATTATGTGAATTTTATTTTATTATAAAACAATGAGTCGGGAACTTGAAATACCAAAGATATGTGATCTGACCGTAGTCCGTGTTTATTTTCTACAAGTAGACATTGTAGCCCGTGTTTATTTTCTGCAAGTAGACATTGTAGCCCGTGTTTATTTTCTGCAAGTAGATATTATAGCCCGTGTTTATTTTCTGCAAGTAGACATTGTAGCCCGTGTTTATTTTCTGCAAGTAGTGTAGCCCGTGTTTATTTTTCATGCAAGTAGACCTCGTAGACCGTGCGGTGTAGTACCCCAGATCGATCACATATCAAAGGTACTTCTAACAGTTGGGGAAAGTATTTTATGTCTATTTATTTGCTATTGGTTTTCCGTATTTCCTGTTTATTTTCAAAAACATGTAATTGATGTCTAACCTCTGTTGTATAGTCATTTTCTTTATTTGAAATTGCATTCAGTGAATTGTGCTCGTTCCATTCCTGACTGGAAACCATATTTTTCAGGTTAGCCGTGGATTCACTTAGCTTGGGAAGTGACGGGATTACTTGCAGACAAAAGCCTAGAGACTAGCTAGATAGTTGAGTTGTAGTCATTCATTTATTTGTACAAGTTTATATTTTTCTACAAATGTAAAACTTGTGATCATTGTAAGTTAAATTAATTATGTGAATGAGTATTATTTGTGATTCTGATCTTCATGGTCGTGACAACGTTCTACCGCCGACACTGCGACGTAGGCTGGCTTGGACACGTCTCGTATCCGTTTAAAAAAAAACGGGTGCGGGTCGTGACATAACCGAACCGCATAAAGAGTGTCTCATAACCGAGCCGCATGAAGGACATCCCATAACCGAGCCGCATGAAGAGTGTCTCCTGACCGAGCCGCATGAGAGCTGTTTCATGATTGAGCCGCATGAGAGGTGTCTCATAACTGAGCCATATAAGGAGTGTCTCATAGGCGATCTGCATGAAGAGTCTTACGGCGGAGCCGCATGAAAAGCCTCTTTTGGTTCGTGAACTGTGTCGGATGTTATTATGATTTTCTCATCTTTTTAGGAGCACGTCGCATCTTATCTTTATGTCAGAGCTGTCCTCTTTGTCAGAGCAAATTATGGCCAGCTATAAGAAGATATTTTATTGCTCAGGCTAACTTCGAACCGCATAAGGCTCCCCGCTGCTTTTAGGCCGTATGAAGCTTTCTGGGTTTTGAACTGCATGAGGCTCCATGTTGATTTCGAGCCGCATAGTCCCATCCCCTTCTTTTCCATGCTTCTACAAGAATGACCACCTCTCGCAAGTCGAGAGCAGATTGATCTTCCTTTGCATCTGTTTTGTGGGCCCAGGTATCCCGAGCTCCCGGGTGCGTGGGTATCATATTTTCTTCCTGATCTGAGGCTAGTAAAAGCACTTGCTCTCGATCATTATAGGGAGACTTCTGGGACCATCATATTTGCTCCCTGATACGGGGCTAGTAAAAGCACTTGCCCTCGATCATTGTTGGGAGACTTCTGAGACCCACCCTGTCCGTTAGCCCTGGGGGACTGGACGCGGGTGGTTCTGTACAACTTTCCATCAGAGGCCCGCATAACAGTTAGCGGACTCTCTGATGGTCAGCAACTTGGACAGTTGACTGGACTTGTTGAGCCCGCACTGCCCTAAACTTCTTCGACTTAGCACCCAAAGGTGCATAGTAGGAAGAGTCCAAGTTGGAAGGAGGAAAGGAAAGTTGGTGCCCTTTTCAAAGGAGGCAAGGGGGCTCTATTTATAGAATGGAGTGAGCCCTTTCTTTTTCTCCTTTCCGATGTGGGACTAAAAGCAATATTTTCCATGCTTCTACACTTATCTCTGTTGTTCAGTCCAAGTAGTATTTTTGTTCAGTCTTGGGAGAGGTAACTGAATGCATATAACATATGATTGGCATAGTGGTTGATGGTGTCATAATTGTAAGCACTAAGGATAACTTGTGGCTTGGTATATATATACTATAGGGTATAAGTGTTATGGGTAGGTAAGGTTATGAGATTATGCTGTGGTTATGTTTAAATATGTATAAGTATTAGCATATGGTTTGGGAATGAGGCACATGTTTTAGATATAGGCCTATGGTAGAAATATGATACTCTAGGATACTGGCTAGTATTGTCTAGTATTAGCTATAATGCTAGGGTATGGCAAGATAATGACTAGGAATAGCCTAGTTGACCAATAGTCTAGTGTTGACCCACTTTGACTAGATAGTTGACCAAAACCCTAGAATGACCAAGTTGACCAAATAGTTTATGATTGACTTAGTTAGTCTAAGTTGACCTAGTTGACTGGATGTTGACCATTGTGACCAGAATTGACTAGTCCTAGACAGTTGACTAGTTTGACCTAGTTGACTAGAGTATTGACTTGGTTTGACCCAGAGTTGACCAAGTTTGACTTTGACCTAGATTGGCCTAGAAATCATGTAGATTGTATCGTAAACTTTATTTACCTTATTTTAAACACATTATAACCAGTATTGCTCTATTTAGGACATTGTGACTCCGGTGCAGAAATTTGATATTACACTACTCTTTTCAGAGTATCAGGCGAGTACATTCTCTGATAGTTCTCTCATTTACTTGTCAATTACTGTACTTCAGTTCTACTTAGTTTTATATGATTCTCTGTTACAACATGTATGGATATTTCTGGATTCATGTATGCGATACACATACCATCTTGTCTGGCCTCTATTACTGGAATTATTGTTGGTATTATCATGTCTGGCTTCTATTACTGGAATCATTCTGGAATCATTGCTGGTATCATCATGTTTGGCTGGACTCATCTCGATTCTCGTGTAGGATTCTGGATTCACTTGTACTTGCTGGGAGGAGAAATACTTGAGTAAGACATGTAGACATACCCTAATTCTGGAATCATCCAAATGCTGGAATCAAACTGGAATGATAGCCATCTCACACCCGGCCGAGTATGTGATGTGCCGGATTACCTATATTCGTTTACATGTCGACCTCGGTATTATAAAAATATACTGTTAGAGTATAGGCTGGACTCACCTTGGAATCATTGATCACTATGACTGGAATCGGCTCATACTAGATTCATTTTGTATTAGATTTATCTTGTACTGGACTTACATTGGAGTTTACACTTGTCTACATTTAATGTCTGGACTTATACCATGTTACTCTAGTTCAGCTAGATTCTATTTTACAGTCTTTATTGCCATGATTCTTCTCTTATTTTACTTACCTTACTTTACTTGTATCTTAATTGTTTCTCTATACCATCACCTGAATATAAACTACCATGTTCATCAATAAAACTGTCTATAACTGCTTTATAGTTCTCTGTCATTTACTTGGGTTTTCTAGATAAATTCTGCTCGTTCCTGTCCTGACTGGACCTGTTGAAAATATTATAGATGATTGCCCTGAGAACATTTGCCCTACTTGCCTTGGAGCAGGATATGGCTTAGCTACCTTTGGCTCCGACACTCAGGAGTGATCGGGAGACTAGCTAGTAGACTTGGTTTAGTTTTTATGTTTTAGAACTTGAATTATAATAAATTTAGGTATTGTTTTGTTTTGAGATTGTTTGAGATTATTATTATTTAGTAGTTGGTTTGTTGTTGTTATTTAGTCTTAGTTATAAACTTCTGTGTTATCATATCGTGGTTAGACTGTGATTGAGATTTCATTATATCTATACTTGTCCTCCGTTCAGAGTTAAGATTTGACAAGTACATTATATAATTACGTGAGTTGTTCATTAGATAGTAACCTAGGACAGCGTTCTACCGTCGACACTGCGGCATAGGCTGGACGTACCCACTTCTCGTGCCCCTACATTGGGTACGGGTGGTGACAATCCCCGACCAGTAAAGTAGATCCAGTAATGATATGTCATGGCACATGATTCTTCGAGGAGGTAGCAAGCTGTCACGACCCGCACCCACAGTGAGGGTACGAGTACGTAACATCGTCCAGCCTACGCCGCAGTGTCGGCGGTAGAACGCTGTTCTAGGTCACTATCTAAATAACAACTCACGCAATATATAATGTACTTGTCAAAATCTCAACTCTGAACGGAGGACAAGTATAGATATAATGAATCTCAATCACAGTCTAAGCATGATATGATAACACAAAAATTTATAACTAAGACTAAATAACAACAACAACTAACTATTAAATAATAATAATCTCAAACAATCTCAAAACAAAATAATATCTCAACTTATTACAATTCAAGTTCTAAAACAAGAAACTAAACCAAGTCATCTAGCTAGTCTCCCGATCACTCTGAGTGTCGAGGCCAAAGGTAGCTAAAACATCTCCTGGTCCATAGTGAGTAGGGCAAGTGTCCTCAGGGCAATCATCTGTAAAATTTTCAACAGTCCAGTCAGGACAGGAACGAGCACAATCTCATCTAAAAAACCCAAGTAAATGTCAGAGAACTATAAAGCAGTTATAGACAGTTGTATTGATGAACATAGCAGTTTATATTCAGGTGATGGTATAGAAAGATAGGTAAAGTACAAGGAAAGTAAGGTAACTAAACAAGAGAAGAATCATGGCAATAAAGACTGTAAAAATAGAACTAGCTGAACTAGAGTAACATGGTATAAGTCTAGACAGTAATGTAGACAAGTGTAACTCCAATGTAAATCCAGTACAAGACGAATCTAATACAAGATGAATCCAGTACGGGACGATTCCAGTCATAGTGATCAATGATTCCAGGGTGAGCCCAGCCGATACTCTAACAGTGTGTTTGTCACACTCAAAATATTATTATTATTATTATTATTATTTGTTATTGTCTTGTGTTAACTTATCTTGTGGATTAGATTTTTTTTTTGTTTTTGTTTTGTCATGTTGTGACCCTACACCTTAACCCTAGCCCTAGCCTTAACCCTAACCCTAGCCCTAGCCTTAACCCTAACCCTAGCCCTGGGGGGGGTGCCAAGTGCCTCCTACAAAGGACCCTAGCCCTAGGGGGGGTGCAAGGTGTCCCTACAAGGGATGGGGAGGGGGACACCTCACCACAACCCAATCCCTATATATATATATATACAACACACTCACTTCATGACCAAAAGAAAAGAGAAAAGAAAAAAAAAAAAAAAACAAAACAAACTCACACACACCACCCGACCCCCCCCAAGCTCCCTGCTGCCGCTGCCGCTCCTGCCTTGCTGCTGCCGCTGCTGTGCTCGCCGCCCGCCGCCGCCAGCGCCGCCCGCCGCCAGCGCCGCCCGCCGCCCCTGCTGCCGCCGGCCAGCCCCTCCGGCCACCATAACTCCACCTCCTCCACTTCTTCATCCTCTTCCACTTCCAATTCCTAAGGAGAAACCTAGGTAAAAATCTAAATTCCTTCCTCCTTCTTCATCTCTATGTGTAAATCCCTTCCTTCAAACTCTAGGTTAGGAGGTTTCTAACAAATTCCTTGTTATTGGATGAATTAGGCATTACAAAGGAGATTAGGGCATTCACCACTCAAGGCAAGTCCTCTTTCTCCCCTCCTCCTTCTCTTGAAGATTCTAAATTTAATCACCTATGATAGTTTTGATTTATTTTGAATTTATTGAATTTCTGAAATTACAAGTTGAGACTTATCTTATATTTTTGCTCTAAGTTTCATAATGGAATAAATTAGGAATTATTTCCATTTTTCTGAATATATATATGTATATTATGGTTAAAATCCACCATGTAATATTGTAGTATAAATATAGAGATGAGCAAGCAACTTGACACGATACAATTGATATATGTAAAGGACACCTTGTGTAGGACACAACGCAAGTATATTAAGTATTGGACACAACATCAATGGGATCCTGGATACATGATATATTTATACACACTTTGATACTATATATGTATAGATGCAAATTCTTATTCGTATACCCATGTACAATTTTAACTCGCGATATGATTTTAGGGGCTTAACCTACACAAATTAAATATATATACATGTCTTACGTTTTCTTACTTAAACACGTGTACACGAGAGTAGTTTTCAATGTTAGCATAACTATTTAATTCTGTCCAAATTATTAAACCAATCAAAATAACACCTGTTGGAATGATTGATGGTTAAATTAATTAATTTACAAGTCTCTATGTACCACGATAATTTTACTCTACAAATTTCCAACTCTCTAGCATACTAATGCAACATTGCTAAGAGTCTAACATTTTTTTTTATTATTTTAAGTTATGACACATGGAATTGATGCTTATATATTACTAATAACTTCATTTGGATACTTGGGATAGTGAACTACAAGTCGCTCAAATCAAAGAAATTGCTTGCCTAAATAAATTGCTTGCTTGCTTGCCAAATTGCCATGGTAAGAATTAAGTATTTATATATACATATGCTTGCTTGAGTTCCGGTGTTGAGAGTTGCTCCACCGAAGGGGTCGGCGTACCCGGATATTAAATGCGTGGTTCCGGTGTTGAGGGTTGCTCCACCGAAGGGGTCGGCGAGCCCATATATCTCTTTATATCATGTTTTGTAAATTGTCGGAGCTCCTAAATACAAAGGAGACTCTGCCAGAATTTTTGAAAAATTTAGGAGATAGACAAATTTCTGATTTTCGGAAATTTTAGAATCATTGGGTGGGGAGGACAACTGAATATCCCTAGATATCCCGTAACATAATAACCATAAAAAGGCTGATCAGCAATTCCTGAATATCCTGATGAGTACTTCTATATAAGTACTAGCCCAAGAGAGGCTCCTGTCCTGCTACTTCTATTCCGACAGTAACATCGAATAGATTGGTTTTAGCCCAAGGGAGGCTCCGAAATCACAGCCTGATCCCAGGTTAACGGGATTGTTCACGGGAATTATTTAGGGAATTAATTCAGAGTACTGTTCTCAAATTTGCATTGCATTTAGTCTACTAAATTTCATCTTACTCCAGCAAATAACTCCACCTATCAAAGGTAGGTAGTTTCTTGATTGCTCAAGGGAAGCAAAATCCTACTGAGAGCTCAAGGGAAGCTCAGAATGTCTTACAATTTATAGAGTAGGATGTCATTTACATTTCCTTGATTTTTGTGAAGTAAACACATATAATGGTGCTAGTTGGCATATTTCTTTCTTTTGAAGAACTGCATCTTTCTTTTGCATACTTTACCGTCCTTGACCGAGGACTTGCTTGTCGTTTTCTAAAACGACCTAGTATTGTTCACTAGGTGAAGAAGAGGACGTCTCCGCCGAAGTAACGCCGCAGTACGACGAGGAATAATCGTCTGGACAACTTGCTAGTTATTTCTTTTGTAATAAGTTTGTAGAAGTATTGTTGATGAAATCCTGTATAACAATCTCCATATGTATAATAAGTTGTAATCTCTGGCATTTTCCATTTTTGCTGATGTTTACGGGCGACAATCGCGGATTTTCGGCGCGTAGCCTGGGGATGTGTATGACGTCACCATTCCATTTGGGAAGTGGGACGTGACACGTCTTTTAGTGGTGGCCCATGCAGGTCAGCGAAAATGGAAAATCCAGAACGGACCTTAGGTCTAGACGTAGGTTTTATACTCAGATAGAAAACTTTGATTTCCAATCATATCTTAGAAATCCTTAAGTAAGGTAGATAAATAGTTGGTAGCATTTCCTTACAAATTCCTCTTTCCTGTCTAGATCTTAAATCCTACTAAAGAGTTACTAACCTAAGGAAGAAATATTTTTTTATTTTCTTTTCAATCTAGGTCATGCCTCGGTTTGCACCCTTCGCAAGACTAGGAAATGATAGTCACAGCCTAGACGAGTATTATGCATTTGTAAGGAAGATGTGGCACGTAGCGCGTAAAGGAATGATCGAAGCCTATGGAGTACACTACGAATTGAAGTATCCAATAGTGTCAGACATAGATGATGAAAGAAAGGAGTATTACAACTCGGTACATTATTATGTCCTGATAAAGGCAGAACCCACCAAAGGCCCAAAGACTGATCGCAATGGTACCTTGGAAGAATGGCTGCAAACTCATCCAAACGCAATAGTGCACAACATCAGGAAGATGTGGATTTAGATCCTTAAGCATGTATGTATGTGGAATGTATGTAATATATGTAGTAAGAATGTAAGTAAGTAGGGAAATATGGACTTAGATCCCTAGTATCTATAGATGATAAGTATGTGTATGTAGCTAGGATGGATGAAATGTGAGATATATCTGCATGTAGGTAGAATGTGACCAAGTATGTATGTAAGCCAAGGGCATGTTGTTCTATGAATAAATAAAATATGCTTTTTCAATCTCCTTATGTTCCTTATAAGAAATTCTTACATAGGATATCAAGGATATGGACCTGTTTATACCCAGTTTGGAATGGGATGGAAGCGAGTACACCTTGTACCTATACCAACGCTATGCCAGGATACTATGGAACGCACCCGACTGGTATGACATTCACGTCTACCAAATATTCTATGGAGTCAGGCGTCCTATGGTACGAGACGTGGAGGATGGCGCTGAAGTGTACTTTGAGTACATCACCTACTGTCTTTATGTCCGAGACCCGAATCGCATCTATGTCGGATTGCACGGCTACGAAGGCACCATGGATGACTTTGAGAGGATATATACAGAAGTAGAGATCCTTGTTGAAGGGAGGGAGCTTATTGAAGCTGTAGCATAAGATGTCTTAACCCTGTACATAGTGAAGAAGAAGTCCTTTCCTTGTATTTTGGCATCTGCAGATATGTACTTGTATGAAGTAGAATAGTTTACCATGTCACGTTTTGGGATGATGGGTGACATGAGTAACTAGGTAGCAAGAATGTATGTAAATGAAAAATGAGAGTAAGGAGCACCATTTTGTAATTACTCTCATTTTAATGAATGAATATATACATATATACGAAGTTTCATGATACACTCTTGTTGGAGATTACGAGTTAAATACTTTCCTAAGAATTGCGTTTCTCCTAATCTCAGGATATGGACAACCACGGTCAGTCAAGTACTCCGCCCCCTCAAGAACCAACTGTGGCCGATATGTTTCGATTATTCCAGCAATTATTGGAATCCCATAATCAGCAGGCCAATGCAGCCCATATTGCCAATACAACCATATTGGAACAAATGCAGAACTCCAAGAAAACAGAAGAAGGAACCCTAAAAGATTTTCGAGATCTTAAGCCACCTAAGTTCAAGGGAACTAAAAATGCAATAGAAGCGGGTCAATGGTTGAAAACCATTGAAGGCTTAATGAAGGCCGCAAAGCTCAAAACCGAAGAAATGGTGCCAGCAATCCGCATCCAGCTAGAAGATATCGCTGGATACTGGTGGAGTGCTGAGTACCCAGAAGATTCCGATGGAGTTATGACATGGGCAGAATTCAAGAAGAAGTTTGAAGAAAGATTCTATCCTAAATCAGCACGAATAGAGTTAGAGCGGCAATTCAACTATCTTAAACAAGGAAGACGCACCGTCGATGAATATGCTGTAGAGTTTTCCAGACTCAGTCGATTTGCTCCTAACATGATAGCCGACGAAGAAACAAAAATTTCTAGGTTCCTGGAAGGGCTCGGGACCCAATTGAAAAGCAGGGTCGCGTCCTACCGATGCCAGACCTTTTCTGAGGTAACAGAAGCTGCTCGAGACCAGGAGAGAATCCTGAAAGAGGAGCAACCTTTCCGGTCATCACAACCCAAGAGAACTTTTGAGGAAGGATCATCCTCTAACAAGAATCACTGGCAAGGACCACCTAAGCGTCCTCAGAATGGCAACTCGGACAAATTCCTTATCTGTGATTTCTGCCAGAAGCCAGGACATAAGAAGAATGTATGTAGGAGAAGATTGGGGCTTTGTCTGAGATGTGGAGCAAATCATCCAATCAGTCAATGTCCTCAGTCGCCTGCGAATGGAGCAAGGACACAAGGTTTCACTCAAGGATACCGACCTCCAGTTCAGGGAAACCAACCTCGACCAATGATACAGGCACCAACAGCGCAAGCAGGAATGGCTTATGGAAATCAGCAAAGGCCGCCCTATGCCCCTCAGGCTTATCAGTTTCAACAAGCACAACGGGCAGCTCAAGCTCAAAATAATAACAAGAAAAGGAATAGGCAAGGGCAAGCATTCATAATGGGAACTGAAGATGCGAGTATCCCTGGAGAAGTAGTTTCAGGTACTATTTTAGTTTCTTCATACCCAGCTTCAGTATTATTTGATTCCGGGGCTACCCATTCATTTATAGCATCTTCTTTTATATCACAACGTGAAATAGAATCACAACCTCTGCCTAAATCACTGAAAGTACTCACCGGTAATGGAGTAGTAGAAGTCAGTCGAGTATGTTGTAGATGTCCCATTAAATTGGGTGGAGGAGCTTTTCGTACCCGATTGCTTGTCTTTCCAACAAGCAATTATGATGTAATATTGGGTATGGATTGGCTAACTGCAACATTAGCCAATATAGACTGCGGTCAGGGGAAAATTTCATTCCAACTCCCTGACGGCGAGTCTTATGAATTTGTAAGAGACCAAAATGAGTTCAATGCAGAGGAGCTAGAGAAATTTGAATTACCAGTACTACTGCAAGGAGTAGCAGAGCAATCATTTCCAAGGGTAGTAGAAGAATTCAAGGATGTGTTCCCAGAAGAATTACCGGGGCTACCCCCAGACAGAGCCGTGAAATTTTCTATAGATTTAATACCGGGGGCTGCACCCATAGCCAAGAAGATATACCCAATGAACAAAGAGGAGCTAGTTGAGTTAAATAAGCAGATAAAGGAGTTATTGTCAAAAGGGTTTATCCAGCCTAGCGCTTCACCATGGGGTGCACCAGTATTATTTGTGAAAAAGAAAGATAGTACCCTACGCCTGGTGATTGACTATAGGGCTTTGAATGAGGTTACCATCAAGAATAAATATCCCTTACCTAGGATCGATCAACTGTTTGATCAGTTAGGAGAGGCAAGGGTATTTTCAAAAATTGATTTGAGATCCGGATATCATCAGGTAAAGGTGAAAAAGGAAGACATCCCAAAGACTGCATTTAGAACTCGGTATGGGCATTACGAATTCTTAGTTATGCCATTCGGGTTGACAAATGCACCCGCTATATTTATGGACCTGATGAATCAAATATTTTATCAATATTTGGATAAATTTGTGATTGTATTTATTGATGACATCCTTGTATACTCCAAAAGTGAAGAGGAGCATGAAAACATTTGAGGATAGTATTGCAAACTCTGCGGGAAGAACAATTGTATGCTAAGCTTAGTAAATATGAGTTTTGGTTGGACCAAATACCATTTCTAGGACATATTGTCAGTGGAGAAGGCATCTCGGTAGATCCAAAGAAAGTAGAAGCAGTTAAGTCTTGGCCAACACCTAAGTCAGTAGCAGAAATCAGAAGCTTCTTAGGATTGGCTGGCTATTATCGGAGATTTGTAGAAAACTTTTCAAGAATTGCAGAACCTTTAACCCGTCTTACCCGGAAGGAAGAGAAATTTAATTGGACGGAGAAATGTCAAGCAGCATTTGACGAGCTGAAGAAAAGATTAATTACAGCTCCAATACTAGCATTACCCTCTGGTTCAGGTGGATATGAGATATATAGTGATGCATCAGGTAAGGGTTTAGGATGTGTACTGATGCAGCACGGGAGAGTCATAGCCTATGCATCCCGACAATTAAAGACACATGAAAGGAATTACCCAACTCATGATCTCGAACTCGCAGCGGTAGTATTCGCACTCAAGTTGTGGAGACACTATTTATATGGAGAAAGAATCAAAATATACACAGACCACAAGAGCTTAAAATATGTCTTCACACAAAAGGAGATTAATATGAGACAGAGAAGATGGTTGGAGTTACTGAAGGATTTTGACATGGAGCTGACCTATCATCCGGGCAAAGCTAATAAGGTGGCTGATGCCTTAAGTAGAAGACCCAAAGCTTTCTTCATGAATACACCCAAAGAAATCCTTGAAGATTTGAGGAAAATGGGAATTGAAGTGATACGCCCGCTAACCGAAGGAATGTGGCAAAACTTGCAAGTACAGTCCTCCTTAATAGATAGAATTAAGGAAGCTCAACAGAATGATTTAAAACTTCAGAAAATTTGGAAACAAACAGAAGAGGGACTCCAGACCGGGATAAGGAAGCATCCGGACGGATCATTAAGATTCGGAGATCGATTATGTGTGCCCAGTGGAGATTTAAGAACAGAGGTTATGTCAGAAGCCCACAACTCACAATATTCCATTCATCCGGGCAGCACTAAGATGTACAAAGATTTGAGACAAACATTTTGGTGGCACGGGATGAAGAGAGAAGTCGCCAGATTTGTATCAAGATGTCTTGTCTGTCAGCAAGTAAAAGCGGAGCATCAAAGGACAGCAGGACTTCTCCAGCCGTTACCCATACCCGAATGGAAATGGGAGCACCTCACCATGGATTTCGTGACAGGATTGCCTAGGACCCAAAGGGGTAATAATGCTATTTGGGTCATTGTAGACAGACTTACCAAGTCCGCTCGTTTTCTGCCCTTTCGAGTTGGACAGTCAACGGAGGTCTTGGCCGAAATGTACATGAGACAGATTGTTAGACAGCATGGAGTGCCAGTGAGTATAGTATCGGATAGAGATACCAGATTTACTTCACATTTCTGGAAAAGCTTGCAAGAAAGTCTTGGCACTAAATTGAAATTTAGCTCCGCCTACCATCTCCAAACAGACGGCCAGTCTGAAAGAACCATTCAGACCTTAGAAGACATGCTGAGAGCGTGTACTTTAGATTTTGGAGGAGCATGGGATGATCATCTACATTTGGTAGAATTTTCATATAACAACAGTTATCATGATAGTATCAAAATGGCTCCTTTTGAAGCACTATATGGTAGGAAGTGCAGATCGCCGGTATGTTGGACCGACGTAGGAGAAAGACAATTGTTGGGGCCAGAATTAGTAACGCAAACTGTGGATATCATCAAAGCAATAAGAAGTCACCTGCAAGCAGCTCAGGACAGGCAGAAGATGTGGGCGGATAAGCACCGAAGAATATTGGAGTTCCAACCCGGAGAACATGTATTTCTGAAAATTTCACCAACTAAGGGAACCATCAGATTCGGGACCAGAGGAAAGCTAAGTCCCAGATATATTGGACCATTCGACATCCTGGAGAAAGTTGGGAATGTGTCATATCGACTCGCCTTGCCGCCAGCACTAGAAGGAGTTCACAATGTATTCCATGTTTCCCAGCTACGAAGATATGTGCCGGACACGAGCCATGTACTCGATCATTCAGAAATCACCATCGGGCCTACACTCCGAATAGAACAGAGACCCGTTGGGATCTTGGATCGAAGAGATAAGATACTCCGCAATCGGGTCATTCCGTTAGTACGAGTTGCGTGGAGCAGGGATTCTCCTGGAGATTCAACTTGGGAGAAGGAAGAAGACATGCGGAAGCAATACCCGTATTTATTCCCTAAGACAGGTCAGTAACCATATTGCTAGTCTAATTATTTCAAATTCCGAGGACGGAATTTTTCTAAGGAGGGTAGACTTGTCATACTCAAAATATTATTATTATTATTATTATTATTATTTGTTATTGTCTTGTGTTAACTTATCTTGTGGATTAGATTTTTTTTTTGTTTTTGTTTTGTCATGTTGTGACCCTACACCTTAACCCTAGCCCTAGCCTTAACCCTAACCCTAGCCCTAGCCTTAACCCTAACCCTAGCCCTAGAGGGGGGTGCCAAGTGCCCCCTACAAAGGACCCTAGCCCTAGGGGGGGGTGCAAGGTGTCCCTACAAGGGATGGGGAGGGGGACACCTCACCATAACCCAATCCCTATATATATATACAACACACTCACTTCATGACCAAAAGAAAAGAGAAAAGAAAAAAAAAAAAACAAACTCACACACACCACCCGACCCCCCCAAGCTCCCTGCTGCCGCTGCCGCTCCTGCCTTGCTGCTGCCGCTGCTGTGCTCGCCGCCCGCCGCCGCCAGCGCCGCCCGCCGCCACCGCCAGCGCCGCCCGCCGCCCCTGCTGCCGCCGGCCAGCCCCTCCGGCCACCATAACTCCACCTCCTCCACTTCTTCATCCTCTTCCACTTCCAATTCCTAAGGAGAAACCTAGGTAAAAATCTAAATTCCTTCCTCCTTCTTCATCTCTATGTGTAAATCCCTTCCTTCAAACTCTAGGTTAGGAGGTTTCTAACAAATTCCTTGTTATTGGATGAATTAGGCATTACAAAGGAGATTAGGGCATTCACCACTCAAGGCAAGTCCTCTTTCTCCCCTCCTCCTTCTCTTGAAGATTCTAAATTTAATCACCTATGATAGTTTTGATTTATTTTGAATTTATTGAATTTCTGAAATTACAAGTTGAGACTTATCTTATATTTTTGCTCTAAGTTTCATAATGGAATAAATTAGGAATTATTTCCATTTTTCTGAATATATATATGTATATTATGGTTAAAATCCACCATGTAATATTGTAGTATAAATATAGAGATGAGCAAGCAACTTGACACGATACAATTGATATATGTAAAGGACACCTTGTGTAGGACACAACGCAAGTATATTAAGTATTGGACACAACATCAATGGGATCCTGGATACATGATATATTTATACACACTTTGATACTATATATGTATAGATGCAAATTCTTATTCGTATACCCATGTACAATTTTAACTCGCGATATGATTTTAGGGGCTTAACCTACACAAATTAAATATATATACATGTCTTACGTTTTCTTACTTAAACACGTGTACACGAGAGTAGTTTTCAATGTTAGCATAACTATTTAATTCTGTCCAAATTATTAAACCAATCAAAATAACACCTGTTGGAATGATTGATGGTTAAATTAATTAATTTACAAGTCTCTATGTACCACGATAATTTTACTCTACAAATTTCCAACTCTCTAGCATACTAATGCAACATTGCTAAGAGTCTAACATTTTTTTATTATTATTTTAAGTTATGACACATGGAATTGATGCTTATATATTACTAATAACTTCATTTGGATACTTGGGATAGTGAACTACAAGTCGCTCAAATCAAAGAAATTGCTTGCCTAAATAAATTGCTTGCTTGCTTGCCAAATTGCCATGGTAAGAATTAAGTATTTATATATACATATGCTTGCTTGAGTTCCGGTGTTGAGAGTTGCTCCACCGAAGGGGTCGGCGTACCCGGATATTAAATGCGTGGTTCCGGTGTTGAGGGTTGCTCCACCGAAGGGGTCGGCGAGCCCATATATCTCTTTATATCATGTTTTGTAAATTGTCGGAGCTCCTAAATATAAAGGAGACTCTGCCAGAATTTTTGAAAAATTTAGGAGATAGACAAATTTCTGATTTTCGGAAATTTTAGAATCATTGGGTGGGGAGGACAACTGAATATCCCTAGATATCCCGTAACATAATAACCATAAAAAGGCTGATCAGCAATTCCTGAATATCCTGATGAGTACTTCTATATAAGTACTAGCCCAAGAGAGGCTCCTGTCCTGCTACTTCTATTCCGACAGTAACATCGAATAGATTGGTTTTAGCCCAAGGGAGGCTCCGAAATCACAGCCTGATCCCAGGTTAACGGGATTGTTCACGGGAATTATTTAGGGAATTAATTCAGAGTACTGTTCTCAAATTTGTATTGCATTTAGTCTACTAAATTTCATCTTACTCCAGCAAATAACTCCACCTATCAAAGGTAGGTAGTTTCTTGATTGCTCAAGGGAAGCAAAATCCTACTGAGAGCTCAAGGGAAGCTCAGAATGTCTTACAATTTATGGAGTAGGATGTCATTTACATTTCCTTGATTTTTGTGAAGTAAACACATATAATGGTGCTAGTTGGCATATTTCTTTCTTTTGAAGAACTGCATCTTTCTTTTGCATACTTTACCGTCCTTGACCGAGGACTTGCTTGTCGTTTTCTAAAACGACCTAGTATTGTTCACTAGGTGAAGAAGAGGACGTCTCCGCCGAAGTAACGCCGCAGTACGACGAGGAATAATCGTCTGGACAACTTGCTAGTTATTTCTTTTGTAATAAGTTTTTAGAAGTATTGTTGATGAAATCCTGTATAACAATCTCCATATGTATAATAAGTTGTAATCTCTGGCATTTTCCATTTTTGCTGATGTTTACGGGCGACAATCGCGGATTTTCGGCGCGTAGCCTGGGGATGTGTATGACGTCACCATTCCATTTGGGAAGTGGGATGTGACAGTGTTTTAAATTACCGAGATCGACATGTAAACGGCTATAGGTAATCCGACAAATCACACCTGGCCTGGTGTGAGATGGCTATCATTCCAGTTTGATTCCAACATGAGGATGATTCCAGAATTGGGGTATGTCTACATGTCTTACTCTAGTATTTCCCCTCCCAGCAAGTGAATCCAGAAATCTGACACAATGATTCAAGATGAGTCCAGCCAGAACATGATGATACCAATAAATGATTCCAGAATGATTCCAGTAATAGAGGCCAGACAATAAATATGTGTCATATACATGAATCCAGAATATCCATACGTGTTGTAACAGAGAATCGCATACAACTAACTAGAACTGAAGTACAGTAATTGACAAATAAATGAGAGAACTATCAGAGAATGTACTCGCCTGATACTCTGAAAAGAGTAGTATAATATCAGATGTCTGCACCGGGGTCACAACGTCCTAAATAGAGCAATACAGGTTATAATATGTTTAAAATAAGGTAAATGAAGTTTACGATGCAATCTACATAATTTCTAGGCCAGTCTAGGTCAAAGTCAACTCTAAGTCAACCCTGGTCAACTGTCTAGGTCAAACTTGGTCAACTCTGGGTCAACCTAAGTCAACATCTAGTCAAACTAGGTCAATCCTAGTCCAACAAGTCTCACTAGGCCTAACCAAGTCTAGACTAACATGGGTTAAAATCTAATAGATACATTATGTATACATGTCAATATTTTATATTACCAACTTGTATTCCTACATGCATATTGCATATACTATCCACACATTGCATAATGTATACTAGATTATATACATACATCATGCATACATTCAACTTGCATTTTAAATTAACATACATATATCATATAGAGGGGAGGAGTGGGCTATATTGTATATATAAGTGTGTGTGTGGTCTGAATTCAGCAAGGGTTCAAGTGGAATGGATGGGTGTATCTCAGGTTTTGATTTCAGTTCAAAACAGTGCAAGGTGTCTCATGCTTGTGTGTGTGTGTCATAGGATAATATCCTGTTCTCAGATTTAAGGTGTGATAATGTGTCTCAAATTTAGGCATGTGTGTGTATATAGAGGGATAGGCTAGGGTGTGAGAGTGTAGTATATGGGAGATCAGTACTCACAGAGACTGTTCTCAGGTTTTTCCAGATTTGTAGAGTGTGGATGTGTGTGTATCTATCAATGTTTGTGTGTGTGAGTGATAGGAAAGAGTGTGTGTGGTGGTACCTAAACCAAACTCATTTCAGTCATGCACAGGAGTGTCAATGTATGTGTGTAATCATAGGTTAAGCTCTCAGAAAATAGGAAACATTGAATGTGTGTGTGGGTTAGTGAAAGGGGCATGAAATTGAGAACAGTGAACTACTAACCAGTGTAAAGCATTTAAGTCTCCACCAATTCAAATTCCCAAACCCATTTAAAACCAAACCAACACCATGTATGAATACCTTTGAAACCTGAAATTAGTTTTCTTTGTATCAAAACAACCCAACCATAAAACAATACTCAGTTTTAACCCCACATTTTAGTTTTTTAGGTAATTTAGTAGAGCTCGGGTTACAGTGTGTTTTAGGATTGAGTGTGTACAATGTGTCGAGAGAAGAGTGGAATGAGTGATATGTATGTGGGTAAATGTGTGTGTGCATGTGTGAGTTCTCAGTGTCAATGAGTGATGTGACAGGTTTTCCAATAGATACGAAAAATGCGAATGAGTGTGTAGCTGTGTGTTTCAACTCAGATTTTGTAGGTTCATGAATGCATGAGTGTGTGTGTAAATGTCAGGTTGTAACAGTGTGGATGTGTGTACATACCTCACAATGTAAATCAATGAAACAATTTACAAACATAAAAATCCTCAGGAATCAGTGAATTGGAAAATCAGATTCCCATTTACTGTTAGTTCAATCGAACCCAATTCTCATACACAAATTGTAACCCCATGTTGCAGTAACCTAATACACATGTAATTGAATTAATCATAGTAATTAAACATAAAAAACCAGCTTAAATTAGAAATCAGTTTTCAAAATTCGTGAATAGTACACAGTGTATCAGGAATTGGGAAGAAAATGCAAATCGGCAATCAAAATCATGTTAATAAGTCAATTAAATGGTTGACGGAGGTGTGTGAACATTGTATGGTGTTATACAGGTTGTGTCGTGTCCACATAAGTCGACACGACGTGTCCAAATGCTGAAAACCAGGTTTCAGAGAATGGCAGTGTCAGCAGCCTCGTGCAGAGGTGCAGTGCGAGTTAGGACACGACACCAGAGGGCTCGTGCTCGTGTCCTAGGGTTCGCCTAGGATAGGGGGACGTGCTCGAGTGTCTGCAATGTATCCACGACACACGTACATTCGATACGGACACCGTATCAGTGAACAATTGCATGCGCATGTGTGTGTTTGAAAATTCAGTGGGGGTCGATTTCCTCTCAAACCACTCGATGAAAACGTCCTAAATTTTGTGTGTGTTGTGTCAGTCACTAGGCCCCCGTGTCCACCAAAAATTATGACCTGAGTCGTCGTGTCGTGTCCTGTGTCAACCCCGAGCAGCAGGGCACTGATCTGAGCCAGTACGCAGCGTGTCCAACACGGATTTGGACACGACAAGGATACTGATTCATGCTCAGTCAAGCATGAAATCAATATGTATATATAGGACAACAAATCTCTTCAAACACTTTTCAAAAATATCAATTTTTAACCCTTTGTGGCATTTTAACAAACACACAGCAGTACAAACTGATACGTGTCTGATACGGACACGAAATTGACACGACTCGACACCAAACCTATGCTAGCAGCTAGGGGACTCCTAGGGCTATGCACTCATGCAAAGAAATTAAAATTTAATGGTGATTGTGAGGGTTTACCTATTGGTTGAGCTTTCAATGAAAAAGCTTCAAAAGGGAGAAATCTTCTTGCTAGCCAAGATCTCCAAATTGATTCAAACCTGAGATTTCTCTCCATGAACATAAATTAGGGATTGATTAGAACCTAATACAAAAGATTTAAGCCAAAAAGGACTTGAAATGAAAAAGTTATGGATTGGGAAAGATGGCTCTTTACCTCTTTCTTCAAAACTTGGAAAACTAATAAAAAAGACAAGAACAAGGAAGAGATTATTTATAGGGAAGGAGGAGCCCTAGTGGCTGGTAATAAAGTGAAAATTAGGGTTAGGGTTTAGTCTAATGGGTTATGGGCCTAATTGCACTAATCATGGAACCAATTTCTAAGTCTCAAGCCTATGGACCAAATCACCAATCCTCCTATTTCAAACTTGATCCTAAGTGACCTAACTTGAGTTGACTTAAGTTAGACTAGGGTCCATACCATGTTAACTAGGTCACCAAGTCAAGGTCAAAGTCTAGGACAGTCTCTTAAGTCACAGCTAGCAAAAGTCAAAATTAACAATCACCAATGCAATAAATCGTAAAATAATTCAAAAAGACCAAATGACTAAAATACCCTCATGCTTAAAAGTAAAAATAAATTATCCTAATGACATGGTTAGGCTTTAGGTCAGACAGTCTCTCAGGTTACACTAGCAAGACATCAAAATCACAAGCCATGACTTAAAACAGTTTTAAATTGATTAAAAATTACCAAAAATCATAATGTGATTTAAATGCAATAAATAATAATTATAAATATTTTAGAAACTGGATATTATAAGTCTACCCTCCTTAGAAAAATTTCGTCCTCGAAATTAAGATGATCGCATAGGTCAAACCCCCAATCAAATCAAGGTCGATAGATAACATGCAATATAATCCTACTGGTCGTGATTCTACAGTTTCGAACATGGTAGCTACACTATCTAGCAAATCATAAACAATATCCTGGCATGTACTAATAAAAATCACACATGAAAGTGGGAAGGAAGAACAAGAAGGTCAAACATGCTAATCCATCACCTGCAACGTCAGTCTCCTCGACTGCTATCGCAAAAGCTCCACCCCTCTGGTGCTGAGCTACAGGTGGCCTAACTTCCTCTATCTAATCCATGACACTCAAGTAATATCCACACTGATATTCTACTCAATTATACTAGGGCACCATCTATATGGTATCTATTCTGCAATCTAATAATCATACCCGTCTATCCAGAACCATGTTACCAGAATCCTCGTCACACCAGTAAGTATGGCTGCGATAATCCATAGAGTCTGTAACTAATGTACATACCTCTAGAGTCATGGTATTTAAAATTTTTGCATTACCGCTAGCTTGGCTGCGAAAACTTTAAATTCTCACACCCGAGAAATACATCCAAAATCAGACTCTATCTCATCGCCAAATCAGCTAATATGGCTATAGAAGACTCTAGATTCCATGACTGAGGCAACCTAGCCCATAATGTTATCTTGGTAGAAAATTAAGTCAATAATGAATACCAAGAATCAAATTCAACGATGAACAAGAAAGATAGACAGATACAGTCAGAATCGAATTTCGATATAGTTTATAATGAGATTCTCAAGGGTCATCCCAGGAATCTTCTCAAGTAGTCCTAACTGTGATTGAGTACTCTCTCAACTAAAGCCTATTCCTTAGTTCCTATCGCAGGCGCGCAATAATATAACTAATTGTTGTACTACCACGACATCGCACTAATGTGACTCTCGACCTGCATGGGCCACCACTAAAAATGTGTCACGACCCACACCCACTGTGAGGGTACGAGTACGTAACAGCGCCCAGCCTACGCTGTAGTGTCGGTAATAAAACGCTATTCTAGGTCACTATCTAAATAACAACTCATGCAATATATAATGTACTTGTCAAAATCTCAACTCTGAACGGAGGACAAGTATAGATATAATGAATCTCAATCATAGTCTAAGCACGATATGATAACACAGAAATTTATAACTAAGACTAAATAACAACAACAACTAACTATTAAATAATAATAATCTCAAACAATCTCAAAATAAAACAATATCTCAACTTATTATAATTTAAGTTCTAAAACAAGAAACTAAACCAAGTCATCTAGCTAGTCTCCTGATCACTATGAGTGTCGAGGCCAAAGGTAGCTAAAACATCTCATGGTCCATAGTGAGTAGGGCAAGTGTCCTCAGGGCAATCATCTGTAAAATTTTCAACAGGTCCAGTCAGGACAGAAACGAGCACAATCTCATCTAAAAAATCCAAGTAAATGACATAGAACTATAAAGCAGTTATAGACAGTTGTATTGATGAACATGGCAATTTATATTCAGGTGAAGGTATGGAAAGACATGTAAAGTACAAGAAAAGTAAGGTAACTAAACAACAGAAGAATCATGGCAATAAAGACTGTAAAAATAGAATTAGCTGAACTAGAGTAACATGGTATAAGTCCAGACAGTAATATAGACAAGTATAACTCCAATGTAAGTCCAGTACAAGACGAATCTAATACAAGATGAATCCAGTACGGGACGATTCCAGTCATAGTGATCAATGATTCCAGGGTGAGTCCAGCCTATACTCTAACAGTGTGTTTTGAAATACCGAGATCGACATGTAAACGGCTATAGGTAATCCGACATATCACACACCTGGCCGGGTATGAGATGGCTATCATTCCAGTTTAATTCTAGCATGAGGGTGATTCCAGAATTGGGGTATGTCTACATGTCTTACTCTAGTATTTCTCCTCCCAGTAAGTGAATCCAGAAATCCGACACAATGATTTGTTTGCAAAAACAAAAGTTGATCTTTATTTCACAAACTTTGTAAGAAGATTACAATTGAATTCTGGAAAAGTACAACTTTAGGAATCCGATCTGAATGACGATCGCTTATCCCTTGGATGATGTGAACTTTGAAGACGATAGCCTCTGAAGTTGAAGACGGTAGCCTCTGAAAAATACAGCAGCACTTGGGCAAGAACTCCTGATCTCTGGTGATAATAATAATGATCTGATCCCTTTAATGGAGGACTTGAAACTCTATTTATAGAGTTCTGGAAATAACTAATTTTTAGTTATTCTGGATTGCGCAGGATAGATTGCGCATACACTGGACTGCACAAGTAGTGAAGTGCGCTGGCAGTTACTTGATCGTGGGCCAACTGTATGGGACACATGGTATTATTTGATTGAAATGCGCATGATCGTGTACAGACGGTTGCCATGTGGTGAGCAATTGATGGCATGTATGCCACGTACAAAATATCAGTTGTTGATGGATTGTGCCACATGAACTGCGTTGGCTTCAGACTGCGCTGGGATTGGATGGCGCTGCAGGAAATCAGTTAGATTCTTCTAGTGGGCTGGTAGCTTGCGCTGGCTGTACAGCTGTCCTCGAGCGCTGTACTACACAAGAAACGAATAGTTTTCTCGTTCTTCGGGCTGTTAGTTGTCAGAAGATCTGATTCTCTGTCAGATAATGATGACGATGCCACGTCAGCTAGCGCACTTGGATGAGTGGGCAATTCAGCATGCGCAGTTGAGGTGTTGCGCAATCTATCTCCTGTGCAGTTCATTTGAAGGGTGCATAATTTGATTTTTCTTACTTTTTTGATGGGTGCAACTTGATTTTTAGGACTTACAAGACCCCCTTCAAAGTTTTCCAAATTTGAAAGTATTTCAGAGTTTCGAAATACTTTGAATTTTGATTTTAAAATCAAGTTGCGCAAGTAATGCCTTGTCTGCGCGTTTGGAGGAATCAGTTCCTATTTTTTCGGTACAATCTGAGGCGTCTGTTACTTTCGAGAAACTATAAATAGCTCTCATTCTTTTTTCTGTCATTCTTTACTTGTTTCCAAACGTTCGAGAGAGAAAACTCCTGAGCCAACTCCGACTCTTCTCCGTCTTCTCCGTCGACATCAGTGGCCCCGAAACGCTCCGCCGCCGAGAAGGGCAAAGCCCCCGCTGAGTCTTCGACGCGGGCTGCGCCTCGCATTTCTCGTCACGAAGTCGGTCACCCTGTGCTGCAAGGTAGACGTTGGACTCGATCAAAACCCCCCTTTTTAGGGTTCTTTTGACATTGTCGAACCTTCAAAACCTCTCTCTTTTTAGAGATTTGGTTGTATTGTGCCGCCCTGTTTAGGGTTTTGGCTGCACACACGCAAATAGTTTTCATTTTTATGAAAATTATTTTCTTGCGCAATCGGTTGGGAAGCGCTGGCAAAAGTCAGCGCACTCTATCGATTTGCGCAAGTCTGTCCAGCGCAAACTGTTGCCTTGCGCAAGCTTGTTAGCGCAATCTGACAGCTTGCGCAAGTGAATGTGTTGGCACAACTGGACAGTTTGCGCATGGAAGCTGCTTTAACGCAGTCTGATGCTTTACACACAGCGCAATCTGATGCTTGTGCAATTTGTTGATCTTTTGAACATAATCTTTGATTTTGCATGTACTGAATTCTGTCTTTTTGTTTGATGCAGTTAACATCAGAGAAGACCCAGATTATGAAATCTTTGCAGGAACCCTGGCTGAACCAGAGTTTAATGAAGATCTGTCACATGTAACATTTCTCCAGTATGCTCTGCCATCGTCCCGTCTAGCCATCTTAACAGCTCAAGACAATGAAATATTGTTGAGTCTGATGAACGGGCAACCTCTGCAGACTGCCGATGCCATTATTCATAAGAAGTCTCTGTTTCTATTTGGTGAGGCTATTGATAAGAGTTCTCAGCCGAGACCACGTATTGAGCAGAGACTCTTTCAGAGAGCAGAGAAGAGGATACTTTTGCCTGAGATTTCTAGGTGTCTTCCTTTATCTCGCTACGCTCATGCGAGCTATCCCAGGAGGATGGACTGGGATATAACTCCTCTCCAGCAAGCTAGAACAGGTAACATTTGTGTGAAGAAATGACCCAACAACAAGGAAATGTTTTATAGTTCTTCGGAGCGTTACAACTCTCTGCTCAGGGGATTGAAACCTGGGTGCATCCCACCAGAGAACTCCTCCCTACTGCTGCCGGTCCGAACACCGATCTTTGCATATGAATTTGCGAAGGTTGAGGGAAGATATCCGGATCAGGACATCCGATTGACAGGTCTGGTGAATCCAGATAACAAAAGATAGAACTGCATAGCCAATTGGATATTGGCTCAGTTCGAAGAGAAGCTTAAGGAGATTGAGCTGTACCAGGCGGTATACTCCATAGTATACGGCTTCCAACCCAATCCTCACCTATTCCTGGCTTTGGCAGAAAGATACAACTTTAGAACAAGGATTTTTATGACGCCCTGTGGGGAAATCGGACTGGCTATTCACGAGATGAAGTACATCTCGAGTCTACCAATGGGGGAATTCCCCTATAAGGAATTTGTCCCAACCAATGACGAGTTGGACAAACTTTGTCAGGAGAACGCTGATGTGGTGGCTGTCTTCGAGGAGCTCTTGTGCCACTACAAAATATGTTCCTTGTATTACAAAAGCGGTTCATCAGGCACCTGTTATTCGTCGAAATGGTTACCATATCTGTTCCTTAACCACATTATGGAGAAGAAAACCAAAGAACACGACAATTGTAAACCCAACTTCTTCAAACCACTCAGCAGCAGTGAGGTGATTGGGTTGATGGAGGAGAATAAGGAGATGGATATCATGATCGATGATGATCTCCAATACCCTCCTTTCAAGACAGGAGATAATATTGAAAGTTTCATGAGGATGGGCTATAGGCCCATGTCAAAGGAAGTCCAGCTGGCGGGTTTTCTCACCTATTGGCTCCGACGTTTCGTCGTCCCTGGAGCGAGCGCCGTCGATCGCTTCCATCGCGGCGTGCTCTTTGCTGCCGTCCGTTTAGTCTTTGGCTACCGGATGGATCTACTGTCGGCGATGACCTGCAGAGTGAACGCGGGTCTCCATTTTTTTGTAGATTCGATGCTCAAAGGGAAAGGCGAGAAAGGTAGCTTTCCGCGGCTAGAGCTTCCCTACACTTATTTGTTCGGATGGTTGTTTGTGTACTATCCTACATTAATGAACCCCGATATGGGGGCGATCAGCGGCAGCTTCTTGCGACGATTCTCCAAGAGTAAATGGATCTACACCAGTCTAAGAGATTGCAGACGAGCTCTGAATCTCGAGAAGGGATGGAACTTCTACTGTGTTCCCCCTCCAACTGGCTATGAACATATGTCTACGAATCTGGTTGATCTTGGGAGGCAGCCTTTGGGTCGTGCAGTGTTTGATTGGCTGAAGACGATCCGGCCGTCTCATCTGGTCTACAGATTTGAAGATGAATGTTACTTGGAATCCTACCTTCCCAGCCGATTTGCGTGCCAATTCGGCTATGACCAATTCCACGTAGGCAACGCCATCACGTGCCTACAAGGAAAAGGTTATTTGATCAATGGCGCCCGGGCTTGGACTTACTATTACGCTCGAGACACAAGAACAGTGTTCTCGATGCCGACGAAAGACGACCATGGTCCCCGGATGCTGTACACATATTCAATCTTTTACACATCGGCGAATACCTTTGCTGAGAACTTCAGTCTTGTCGATAGCTTTGCAACAGCAGTCCGATTAAAGGAAGGAGCAACTGTTGTGTCGGCTCCCGTTAATGACGAAGAATATAAGCCAGTAGATGCCCCGTTGGAAGCTTCGAGGGAAGCCAACTTCCACGAAGAAGTCAATGAGCCACCGCGTGTCTCATTGAAGGTTGTCAAATCTCCAGCCAAGGAGAGGAAGAGAAGGATAGAGGAACCCTCTTCTCCTGTTGCCAAGAAGAAGCTTATCTTGGAACCTTCAGAAAAGGTCACCACTCGATCACAGTCTCGACAGCTGGCTGAGTTGACTCAGAGGGAAGAAGCGACCACCCCAACTTCTATTCACATACAAAAAAATGTCATAGATGTAGAGAGTCCGGAGCGACCTCTTCACAGAAAGAAACTGGTCTTCAGAAGAAAGAGGGTAGTCACTCCTCCGAGACAAATCCTGTCCTCAGTTGTGGCTAGTGCTGTTGCTGGAATCACAATGTCATCTCCTACATCTGTCCCTGAGCCCAGGCAGGAAACTCCTAGTCCAGAACAGAGGGATGAGGCTGTAGAGCCTAGGGAAGACATTGTGGAGAGAGAGGATGAAATTTTGCGATCTCCTTCACTTGCAGTAGAAACTACCCAGCTTTCTGCTACACCAGGAACACTCCATGAAGAAGAAGATCGATTAATGATCGATGCACTGAATGATTGCGACTTCGGCCTGCAGGATGATGTAGATCCGGCCGTCGCAACTGACAGCAAAAAAGTACCAGAGGACAGTATAAGTAATGAAGATACATCAACATAAGCTATTGATGATACTTTAAATCCAGAAGAGGACGCTAATGTCCATGTATCCCCAGAAGCTGATGACACGCTGAACCCTGAAGAGGATGTTGAAGTGCATGTGTCTCTAGAAAAGAATGCGGGTGAAGAAATAGCACCTGAGGAAACTACTACTGCTGATCCCAAAGTTATTGAATTAGATTATCAATCTTCTTTTCATAGATTAAATGGCTGACATCTCTATTTTTTGTCCACGCAAAACTTGAATCTTTTCCAGTTCCTCCCACATGCACTGATATAGTGCCAATAACGGCGATAGCTAGTGGTAGCCGACCTTTTTCGGGCGGCTCCGAGGCGGGTAGTAGCCAGGCAGTAATGTCTGAGGCTACTTCTGCGAGGTTGGAACCTGTACCAGCAGATGACAGACTTGTCGCTGGACCAAGCCATGGTAAGATTGCCTCTACTTTTGATCTTTTTCAATTAGTTGCTAATGACAACAAAAATGATAAGGTTCATTTGATTTTGCAGAAGAACATCCGGGAGGGGCAGCTAGCTCTACCATGGCTCATCTATCCAGAGAGCCCTCCACTCATGTGCAAAAAGCTGAACGTCTATCCCAGGCACCTGCTGCTTCGTCGTCAATGGGAGTAGTCGCTACACCTGGCATCCTGGCTACTAACCGATTTATCATAAGCTCCTTCACCAATCTTTTCTTTACTTCATTGGGACCCTTAGTAGATAGGGTGATAGAGAAAGAAGATGTTGGTTTCTCAACAGTTAGAGGTCCAACCTCCTATCTGATCAATGCTATCCGAAGTCAAGGCGACGAAGCTCAAGCCGTTTTTCTTGAACATATACTAGATGAGCTGGAGGCATCGATTAGGATCTACAAAGAGCTTAATAGGGGGGAGGTGGAGCCCTTGGTACAGGCTGAATTTGAGAAGATGTCTCAAGAGGCTGCAGTTGCAAAAGTTGATCTCCAAGTTCTCTTGGACACTTTCTCTACTAAGTCTGCTGAGTATAACTCCCAAATGGAAACAATAGCATCTGTTGCTGAAGAGAAGGAGAGGAAAGTTGCTGAGCTGCAAGCAGAATCTACCCGTCTTCAAAAAGAGCTGAGACTTGTTCAGCTTGCTCTGGAGGATGAGGCCGCACAACATCAAACTGCAGTTCAACAACTGGACGATCTGACTCAGGAAAGAGATGAGTATGTCACAACTCATCAAGCTGAAATATCTCACAAACTAGTAACCATGCCAACTTTCGACGATAAGTCAGGGATGGAGGAAGCTAGGAGGCGAGTGATGGACTCTCGTGAGGAGCGACTGCAAACTTTAAAGCAGCAGATGACTAGCTTGATGACCCCGCCAGCCGAATAGAAAGACTATTTGTATCTTCTTGTTTTGGTGACATGTATTTTTGTAATATCTTTCAATTTTAATCAATAAAAAGACATTTTCTTTGTGGCTCCATTATTTATTGTATATCTTATTTAAATATAAATAATAGCGATAGAAAATATATTCAGAGGTGCAAGACATGATATATTTCTTAAATTTTAGAAAATAATTATATTCATTATATCTGCTCAGAGGTAATGTGGACATGGCAGAATATAATTTGTTGAATATCATTATTTCAGTAGACAACTTAATCAAAGATGACAAGTTGCTGATGTGAATGAACGGATGAATCGTCAAAACGAAATAAATCGTTAGGATGTGTGAACGAAATGAATTGTCAGGATGAACGGACGAACCGTCAAATGAATTGAATGAACGGGTGAACCGTCGAATGAATGTAATAAACGGGTAAACCGTCAGATGGATGAAATGAACAGGTAAACAGTCAGATGGATGTAATGAACGGGTAAACCGTCGGATGAATGAAATGAACGGGCGAACCGTCGGATGGATGAAATGAACGAGCAAACCGTCAGATGAATGAAGTGAACAGGCGAACCGTCGAATGGATGAAATGAACGGGCGAACCGTCGAATGGATGAAATGAACGGGCGAACCGTCAGATGAATGAAATGAACGCGTCACTTCGTTGTATCCAAGAATCTCTCCTTATAAATAGGACAGAGATTTGGATGGAATGATCATTTTCACTTTTCAACACAAAGATGTCGTCTGAAAATGCATCCAAGAAGGCTGAGATCGCCCCGAAGGTTGAAGCGGGCACTGAGGAACGTCCTGCCGAACCGGCCCAACCGAAACAGATAAAGACGGGCGAAGGTTCGTCTGCACCCAAGCCACCAAGGGACATCCTGGACTTCCTACTTGAACCAGGGACGACGGAGGGAGAAGAGGCCATGAGGATGGCTGCTTGCAAGTTCCTGGTGGGTTCGAGCAAGGATGTTTTCGGCTCTTTTGCCGACTATGTCTTCGATAAGGACGGCAGTGGCCCGCGTCCCAATTTTGATAAGGATGATAGTAACCTTCCTTGATATTATGTATTATAATTCATGATGAAATAAAATCAAATTTTATTTATGAACTTGTCTGATGATTACAAGCACTTTTTTATATTTATACATAATATTTTTTGAGGAATTTGCCATTGATGGGCATCATTACGACTCGACCATCCAATTCTGTGAGTTGATAGGCTCCATTTGAGAAGACTTTGCTCACGATATATGGACCTTCCCACTTTGCATCGAACTTGCCTTTGCTCATGTGAGTCATAGTCATGGGACGTCTGACTGTTGGAACGAGCTCTCCTTTCTGAAAGGATCTAACTTTAACTTTGCGGTTGAAAGTCTTCGAGATACGGGCTTGATATAACTCAATATGCTGTTGAGCCATTAAACGCTTTTCGTCGAGCGCCTCCAATTCTTGAAGTCGAAGGAGATCATTGTTCTCTGTAGTGAGCTCATTAGCGATGGCAATCCTTAAGGATGGGATTTGAAGTTCCAAAGGAAGAATAGCTTCACAGCCGTACACTAGAGAGAAGGGTGTACAGCCTGTGGGGTTGCGGACTGTAGTACGGTAGGCCCAGAGACATTCGCCAAGCTTGTCACTCCAGTTTCGTTTGTTAGTAGATACAAACTTCTTAAGAAGTTTAATGATAGTCTTGTTGAAGGCTTCTGCCAAGCCATTAGTAGCAGGATTGTAAGCTGTCGAAGCGACATTGTCAATCCGTTGATCATCACATAACCTTATGAACTTTTGACTGATGAACTGTGGTCCATTGTCATGAATGATCCTTCGAGGTACACCAAATCTATAGATGACATGGTGTTTGACGAAGTTGATAACGCTGCTGGTTTTGACTTCAGCTAGGGGTATAGCTTCAGCCCACTTGGAGATGTAGTCGGTTATTGCTAGTATGAACCGATGTCCTCTAGAAGAAGGAGGATTAATGGGACCTATAATGTCCATGCCCCAAGCTTCGAAAGGCCAGGAAGCAGCAGCCGGATGCAAAAAGTCTGAAGGTTGATGGATAAAATCTGCGTGGATTTGGCATGCTCGATATTTTCTTGCATATTCGATGGCATCTGATACCATAGAGGGCCAGTAGTAACCCATGCGTCGGATGCGATCTTGTAGTTTAGGACCGGGTTGATGTGCTCCATAAACACCATCGTGAGCTTCGCGTAATACTTGCTTCGCTTCATCACCAGCAAGACAACGCAAAAGAAGATCGTCATAAGTCCGTCGATACAGAGTCTTGGTAGTCTGATTGTAGTAGAACCGGAGAGATCGTCGGCGAATACTCGTAGCCTCCTTAGGATCTTCGGGGAGTATGTCGTGAACTACAAAGTCAATGAAGGGAGGTCTCCAATCTTCGTTGATAACATTGATTTTAGTAAAATTACTAAACTCAATATTGCGATTGTTTTCGATGAAAAACAATTCCCAGTTAGAGATAACCACCACCTGCTGTCTTTTGATAGGGATGGCTAAGACCGCTGCAAGATTGGCTAAAGCGTCTGCTTCAGTATTACAAGCTCGGCAAACATATTCGATGAAGAAGGCTTTGAATGATGTAGCCATGCTAACTGCTGCTTTATGATAAGGCACTAAATCTTGATGGCGAACTTCATAGCTCCCTCTAATCTGGTTAACAACCAGCTTGGAGTCGCCATAGACTTCAAGATATTCGACGTCCAGTTGTTTGGCTAATTGAAGGCCAATGAGTAGGGCATTGTATTCTGCTACGTTGTTGGAGCAAGGTTCATCTAAAGAGTAGGCTCTTTGAATAGTTGACCCGTCTGGAGAAACAAGAACAACCCCAACTCCTACGACAATGGCACCATTGGGTCCGATCCTGGATGCACCGTCAAAGAATAGACGCCAAGTAGGAAATTCTTCAGAGATCGTATTTGATTCCAATATCTCGTCTGGAATTTTATCATAGAGTTTGGATGTCTCTGGAACAGGATGAGCTGCTAAGAAATCCGCCAATGCTTGACCTTTAACAAATTTTTGAGGTACATATACCATGTCATATTGGGCTAGCAGAATGGCCCATGTAGCTAACCGAGAATTGAGTGTGCTCGGCTTCTTCATCAGTATCCGAAGAGGATTAACTCGGGATATGACATGAATAGTTTGGCCAATGATGTAATGTCGAGTCTTTTGAACAGCGAACATAAGAGCGAGGCATTCTTTTTCAACTGGACTATAATGGTGTTCAGCACCGATCATAGTACGACTGAGATAATAGATGGCATGTTCATGACCTTCTTTGTTCTTTTGGGCAAGTAAAGCACCCAACGAATGATCTATAGCACGGACATATATTAAGAATGATATGCTAGAGATTGGTGGCACCAAGACTGGTGGGTTAATGAGATATTGCTTTATATCTTCGAATGCTCGTTGACATTCTTCAGTCCAAACGAAAGATACACCCTTCTTCATTAGCTGAGTAAATGGTCTGCAGCGTCCAGAAAAATTCGAAATAAATCTCCTGATGTACGCAAGTCGACCTTGGAATCCTCGTAGCTCTTTTAGGTTACGTGGAGGACGCATCTCTTGAATGGCTTTGATCTTCTCGGGATCCACGTGTATACCTTTAGAGGTAATGACGAAGCCGAGAAATTTACCACTAGAGACACCCAAGAATGACTTGGTGGGATTCATTTTGAGTTGATGTTGGCGCATGAGATTGAAGATCGTTCTCAAGTCTTGGATGTGATCTTCCTTTAGACGACTTTTGACAGCAATATTGTCGACATAGCATTCGACAGTCTTGCGAAGATGATCTCGAAAGATGGTACTCATAGCTCATTGGTAAATTGCACCCGTATTCTTGAGACCAAATGGCATTACTGTGTAGCAATAGACTCCGCGAGGAGTGCGAAAAGAGGTATGTTTTTCATCTTCAGGATTCATTCGAATCTGATTATATCCAGAGAATCCATCCATGAAGGATATTCGCTCGAACCCCCAGGTGTTGTCAATCATGACGTCCGTGATAGGGAGAGGAAATTCGTCTTTTGGATAGGCTTCATTAAGATCCCGAAAGTCGATGCAAACTCGAACTTTGCCAATTTTTTCAGGACTGGAACAACGTTGTCTACCTAATCAGGATGTTGTTCTTCTCGAATAAAGCCACAAGCGATGAGCTTCTTGACTTTATCATCGATTGCGTCTATCATTTCTGGTTTGAAGCACCTTTGATGTTGTTTGACTGGTTCTGCATTAGACAAAATATTCAGTTTATGAGTAGCCACTTTGGGATCTAGACCTGGCATATCTTCATAATTCTAGGCAAAAATATCAATGTATTCTCGAATAAGAAGAATTAATTCTTGCTTATCTGCCTCTGGAAGGTTCTTGCTGATGAATAATGGACGAGGTGACCCGCTCTCTCCTACATCAATTTGAACCAATTGATCTTCGGTAGGAGGTTCTCGTTGTTCGAATCAGAGTTCCCATTGGGTATCCATTCGTTGAACCCAAGGATATGTTTCAAGATTTTCTTCAATATCCTCGTCATATCCTTCCGAAAGTTCGACGGAGACCATGTTAGAAGATACGATCAACCGATGAACTTGACCAATGCTGGTATCAGAATCCCATGATCTAGAATCGGAAGAATTAGAGCGCTCTTCACTATCAGATTCAGAGACTGCTGGAGATAATATCGGAGATAAAACATATCCGAGACCTCTTTTGGTTATGCTGTAATACATCTCTGACTTTCCTTTCGGGACAGTCGTACGGATAGGGGTTCGTCTACCCTTACCATAGTTGAGGCCATTCTTGAAATCATAACCCATCTTTCGGATGATATCTTTTGATTGTTGACTGTAACGACGAAGTTGGAGATGTCCCGTATCGTTGCTTTTGCTATCATCCGTATAGCCGAATTTTTGTTCTGGTCTTTTACTAAAAAGTATTGGACTCTCGCCTCTTTTTCGAGAAGGAACAACAAAGTATGAATCGTCTGGGTGTTCGAGTAAAACCTCCGTTTGAAGAGACTGTGCAACTCCTATTGTAAATGACTGAAAGCTATCTAACATATCCAAATAGCATTTAGCATGATAAATGACATCAGTATACTGGAAAGTAGATACTTTTTCATTGATTTGTACATCTGTATTTACAACAGGACCTTTAGCCTTAGCAGACTTGGTCAGATTGATTACAAGAGGGAGAGAAGAAGAACGTGGAGGAGGCTTGTTACGACGAAGGTCAATAACAAGTGGCTCAGAGGAGGTGAGCTCCCTTTTGTCCTTGTTATGAGATGAATCAATAACAAGTGGCTCAGAAGAGGTAAGCTGCCTTTTATCCTTATTACGACGTAAGTCGATAACAAGTGGCTCAGAAGAGGTGAGCTCCCTTTGATCTTGACCACCATGAATTGGTTGCTTCTGGACTAGCAAGTGAATAGCCAGTGGTTTGGAGGACTGAGGATGAGAAACACGCCCTTTGACAGGTATGATGAGGGTATCTTTGGATACTGCTTCTTGTTCTTCTTCAGTGTCTAGAGCCAGTACAACCTTCATGAACTCCTCTTTGTACATGCGAGCATTGTTACAGTATGCTTCGACACCTTTGAAAGGATAGAGATCCGCAACCTCCTTTTGAACCTCTCCATTGTCATCAACATATTTAAAACATTGATGGAGAGTAGACGGGACAATATTATGTTCATGCAGGAATGGTCTCCCCAACAGAGCATTGTAAGAACAACCATGATTGTCTATGATGTAGAAGGTCACCTTCGTGCGAAGATTGCCTATTTGGAGTTTTAGGCGAATCTTGCCCAGAGGTTCACTTCTTCCCTGGTTGAATCCCAAGATGGTGGTGATTGTGCTAGAAAGACTATGCACTGGGATCTTCAGTGCATCTAGCATTGTCTTCGGCATAATGCTGAGTGCTGACCCTGGATCTATCAGAATACGATCGACTTTCATCGAGTCGACATATCCTGTATAGTATAAAGGACGGTCATGCCTATTGTCTTCCATCAGCATATCATCCTGTGTGAAGGTAATGTTTGGAATCAACTCCAACACACTGTGACAATGGAGACAAGAGACAGGCTCTGCCTTTGGCTTCTTTAGAAGGGCTAGACAGGTTTCTGCCTGCATTAGAGCTTCACTCAGAGTTTCTCGAGTCTCTTTGAAGAGGCACAAGAGCTCGAAGATTGACAGCCTGGCCGGTGTATTGGCTAGTTGAGCCAAGATATCAAAGTTGTATGGCTTTTCAAGTCCAGAGGGAGATGACTTCTTCAAAGGCTTGTCGAAGCGGACTTGTTGTTTGCCTTTGTCGGCTGCCGTCGGCTTGGGGGAAATGGGTACTACAACCGGTGAGGATGCAGAAGGGATGTCTTCAATGGAAGCAGGTTGTACTGGAGTAGACTCAGAAGAAGAAGCAGGATTCTCCTGAGCTTCGGGATACTCCCGTAGATAGGCTTTCCCTGACCTGGTGCCCAGCAGGATTTCTTCTTCAACTATAGGGTCAAAAGACACCATATTGCAAGTCTTTGTCTTGTCCTTGGAGCGTTCTTTCTTCTTGGAAGAAGCCTCGACGTCAGCAATAAGGTCTGGGTGGATCTACATAATCTCACCATTGTCAAGAGATAAAGGGACGAGACCTTCACTTCGTGGAGGAGGGAGATTCACGATCTCGAGAGTGGCCTTAGGGATAGGGATGACACCATGTTGTACCATCTGTGGAGGAAAGTTACCGAACTGTACTGAGACCATGTTCACGGTAACCGTCTTCTCGTCTTGTTGCAAGATGACAACACCAGCATTGACTAGCTCTTGAATCTTGCCTTTGAGCACATAACATGCTCAAGTGGGATACCCAATGAACCTGTGATAGACATAATATTTAGGATGATCGGTCTTACCGACCTCATCAGGCTTCTTCGGGTCTGGGAGCTGGAGCTTATTGCTTTTGATTAAGCAATCAAAGATGCTCGCAGTGTCATTCTTGTCAAAGGAGTACTCCACTTTAGGACGAGGTTCCCTTGGTGGAGGGACAGAAGGAGTAGAAGTAGACGTAGGTGGAGCCACGTTGACGGCCAGAGATTCTTTGCTCTTCAAGTTAATGTTCAAAGTCTCTTTATTCTTACGGTTGTTCTGGCGATTACCGCTACTCGATGTCTGATGTTCATCCCGGTCAGGGTTAGACATGTGTACCCCTAGCTGCTTGAACTTGTCAGCGCTAACTTCAGCTGCTTTAACATTGACAATGAAGGATGGCCAGTCTTGGAACTGAGTTGACCCCGTCCACATGCTGATGATAGGCAAAAGATTTGCCTTGCAGGTGTCTATGGTGACAGCGGCCGGAGTTCCAGGAGGCATCTTCAAAGCTTCTCGACGGAACCTTTCAATGAAACTCTCAGCGGTTTTATTATGTCTTTGTTTGATCTTGTTGAGGGCTGACATAGTCATGTCGTTGATTCCCTCATAAAATCATTCCAAGAATATTTGTTTAAGACATGAGAAGGAAGTGATATAGCCATTAGGCAAGCTTTTGTACCAATCGTATGCCACACCGGCTAAATAGCCGACGAATACCCTGGTAAGAAGAGCGTCATTTGGCTGAAGTTGGACAGTCATTACCTCAAAGTGGTTAATGAACTGACTAGGAGAAGTACTGCCATCAAACAGCGAAATTATGGGAATCTTGTACTTAGGAGGAAACGAAACTTCCTTCCATTCAACTGGATAGGGTTGTTTGATCCCCAATCTCTGTAAGCTATCTTTCTCTTTGAAGGCCTCGAACTGAGTGCGCAAGATCTTGACAGCTTCATTAGCGTCTTCCGATGATGAAGAAGGAGCAGGCTGAATCAGAGTGTTAGGAGGAGGAACAGCGTGGTAAGCACTACCCCCAGCACCTGACTGACTGGGTGTGGGTTGAATTTGTACATGGGGTACTTGAGGAAATACTACCCCCAGCCCTGTATTAACAGGCACCGACGATGCTATGATCTCAGGAATTACAGCAGGTACGGTCGGTGGTACTGTATATTGGGCCACAATGATAGAATGCATACTTGCGACCATTTCAGCCATGGTCTTCAACTTGTCCTCTAGTGCAGCAATTCGTTGTTCTTGATTAGCCAAACTAGAAGCATCTGGATCTTCAGTGACAACATAAGCTGTCACTTCTCTAGGTACAGTGGAAGATACTGTCTGTTCAGAACTTTCACTATATGCATCATAAACAGAGAAAGAATCATCTCCTGAATGAAAAGTAGGAAGATGACCAGAAGGATCTTGAAGAAGATTCCTTTGACCGATTGTATCTCAGCTTCGGGATCGGGTATGTCGAAATACTCCTTCAGAAGATTCTTGGAGTAAGTCTAAATATCGCTGGCTGGGCCGGCGAGGCTTGCCGTGCTTGGAGCACTTTCTACCCCCAGTATCTCGGGAAGCCATATTGACGGAAGCATATAACACTTCGTCTTCGTCTTCCGACATTGGTTCCGAAGTTGCAAAATTCAAACGATCGAAGACAGATCGTTTTGTTGCCTTACAACAGCACTGGATGATAACCTTATGGTTACAATGGTGTTCAAGTGGTTAAACTGGAGGTGTTGAGATGTTGTCCCGCTTTTGCCTGAGGTGCTCTCGGAGGTCAAGAACAACGACAGGACAAGAAGAAGTTTGAGGGATATGTTCTTTGATAACATTCGGAACATGGTTCCGGTTCTTCAGATGCTTTGTCCCTTGAGTGTACAGGAAAGTACTCACTTCATTAGCATAGGTGTCAGGATTTTTGATCCTGGAAGTTTGCTTTTGATGCAGGTTCGTCTTCGGCATTGGCTGCTTGCGTTTTGCCGAAGTTGACGTAGACCGAGATCTATTGAGATAACTTCGTAGATCAGCAAAAACACCCCCAAGGGTTTCTGTCTGAGACACCATTAATTTGCCCTGCTTTGATCGGGATATCTGGAGAGTTGGGAGATCTTGGAATTCTGCTACCGGAGTAGGCAAAATACCTCTTTGATCAGCACACTTCCCTCTAGTCCGAAGAGAAGATCTCTTGTTTGAGAGAGTTCTTGCACTGCTTGTGCCGAGGCACGTTCAGATTGATCTTCCAAGGTAAAAACCGGGGAAGACTGAGAAAAGACCAAAGGGCCTTTTCCTTTGTTTTGTGAAGAAGGGTTAGCTAAAGAGCATTTACCTCTGCTGTCTTCCAAGTCGTGGAACGAGGAAGTTTGAGAAAAGACCAACGGGCCTTTTCTTTTGTTCTGAAGAGGAGGATGAATAGTCAGCAGACTATCCCCAGTAGATTGCGCTAGCGCAACAGGGTGCTTGGGAAGAGGAGCTGAGTCTTTCCCCTTGCTGTGAGAAGAAGGAAGATTAGCCAAAGGGCTGTCCTTCTTAGACTGCGCTGGCACAGTTTGCGCAGGAGTTGAAGTGGCTGTTGGCGTATTGGCTGGTTGCGCATGAGGAGTTTTGACAGATGGCCTTTTGCCCACAGACACAGCAGCTTGCACAGCAGGAGTCTTGGTTGCAGAGTGCTTGAGTTGTACTCTGGTTGCTGGAGTGGTGGACTGCGTAGGAAGAGTTGCAGCCAACTGCGCCAGGGGAAGAGGAGTCTTGCACTTTGCCAGAGCAGCATAGGAAGTAGTTTGTGCATTGGCAAGAGGAGCAGTATACTGTGCATGGGCAGTAGCAACAAACTGTGCAACAGTTTTGGCAGCAGAGACAGTAGACTGCGCAATAGTCTTGGCAGCAGAGACAGTATACTGCACAGCAGTCTTGGCAACAGAGGCAGCAGACTGCATAACAGTCTTGGGGACCCACACTGGGTGAACCTTGCTTGTGGCAGAAGTTGTTGCAGTGCGAGGGGTGGCCCTGGAGTTGATCATCGCCTCGTAGGCTGTCTAGTTGACCTTTACAACCAGTGTCTTCTACGTCTTTTCGATAGACGCAATGTCACATTGAGTTGTCACTTCCTCGTCGGAGGAGAAAGTCGTCCCCAGCAGAGTTGCCATTTTGTTTGCAAAAATAAAAGTTGATCTTTATTTCACAAACTTTGTAAGAAGATTACAATTAAATTCTGAAAAAGTACAACTTTAGGAATCCGATCTGAATGACGATCTCTTTATCCCTTGGACGATGTGAACTTTGAAGACGATAGCCTCTGAAGTTGAAGACGGTAGCCTCTGAAGAATGCAGCAGCACTTAGGCAAGAACTCCTGATCTCTGGTGATAATAATAATGATCTGATCCCTTTAATGGAGGACTTGAAACTCTATTTATAGAGTTCTGGAAATAACTAATTTTTAGTTATTCTGGATTGCGCAGGATAGATTGCGCATACACTGGACTGCGCAAGTAGTGAACTGCGCTGGGAGTTACTTGATCGTGGGCCAACTGTATGGGACACATGGTATTGTTTGATTGAAATGCGTATGATCGTGTACAGACGGTTGCCACATGGTGAGCAATTGATGGCATGTATGCCACGTACAAAATGTCAGTTGTTGATGGATTGCGCCACATGAACTGCGCTGGCTTCAGACTGCGTTAGGATTGGATGGCACTGCAGGGAATCGGTTAGATTGTGCTTCGAGTGGGCTGGTAGCTTGCGATGGCTGTACAGCTGTCCTCGAGCGCTGTGCTGCACGAGAAACGAACAGTTTCCTCGTTCTTCGGGCTGTCACTTGTCAGAAGATCTGATTCTCTGTCAGATAATGATGACGAGGCCACGTCAACTAGCGCACTTGGATGAGTGTGCAATTCAGCCTGCGCAGTTGAGGTGTTGCGCAATCTATCTCCTGCGCAGTTCATTTGAAGGGTGCACAATTTGATTTTCCTTGCTTTTTTGATGGGTGCAACTTGATTTTTAGGACTTACATGATTCAAGATGAGTCCAGCCAGAACATGATGATACCAGTAAATGATTCCAGAATGATTCCAGTAGTAGAGGCCAGACAATAAATGTGTGTCGTATACATGAATCTAGAATACCCATACGTGTTGTAACAGAGAATCGCATACAACTAACTAGAACTGAAGTATAGTAATTGACAAATAAATGAGAGAACTATCAGAGAATGTACTCGCCTGATACTCTGAAAAGAGTAGTATAATATCAGATGTCTGCACTGGGATCACAATGTCCTAAATAGAGCAGTACAAGTTCTAATATGTTTAAAATAAGATAAATGAAGTTTACGATACAATCTACATGATTTCTAGGCCAATCTAGGTCAAAGTCAACTCTAAGTCAACCCTTGTCAACTGTCTAGGTCAAACTAGGTCCAAGTCAAACTTGGTCAACTCTGGGTCAACCCAAGTCAACATCTAGTCAAATTAGGTCAATCCTAGTCCAACAAGTCTCACTAGGCCTAACCAAGTCTAGACTAACAACCAAGCACCATCACTGAGTTACAAATCAACACACATTACTGAGTTACAAATCAACACACATTATATATATATATATATATATATATATATATATATATATATATATATATATATATATATATATAGACATGGGTTAAAATCTAATAGATACATTATATATGCATGTCAATATTTTATATTACCAACTTGTATTCCTACATGCATATTGCATATACTATCCACACATTGCATAATGTATACTAGATTATATACATACATCATGCATACATTCAACTTGCATTTTAAATTAACATACATATATCGTATAGAGGGGAGGAGTGGGCTAGATTGTATGTATAAGTGTGTGTGTGGTCTGAATTCAGCAAGGGTTCAAGTGGAATGGATGGGTGTATCTCAGGTTTTGATTTCAGTTCAAAACAGTGCAAGGTGTCTCATGCTTGTGTGTGAAGATGTGTGTGTGTCATAGGATAATATCATGTTCTCAGATTTAAGGTGTGACAGTGTGTCTCAGATTTAGGCATGTGTGTGTGTATATAGAGGGATAGTCTAGGGTGTGAGAGTGTAGTATATGGGAGATCAGTACTCACAGAGGCTGTTCTCAGGTTTTTCCAGATTTGTAGAGTGTGGATGTGTGTGTATCTATCAATGTTTATGTGTGTGAGTGATAGGAAAGAGTGTGTGTGGTGGTACCTAAACCAAACTCATTTCAGTCATACACGGGAGTGTCAATGTATGTGTGTAATCATAGGTTAAGCTCTCAGAAATTAGGAAACAGTGAATGTGTGTGTGGGTTAGTGAAAGGGGCATGAAACTGAGAACAGTGAACTACTAACCAGTGTAAACCATTTAAGTCTCAACCAATTCAAATTCCCAAACCCATTTAAAACCAAACCAACACCATGTATGAATACCTTTGAAACCTGAAATTAGTTTTCTTTGTATCAAAACAACCCAACCATAAAACAATACTCAGTTTTAACCCCACATTTCAGTTTTTCAGGTAATTTAGTATATCTCGGGTTACAGTGTGTTTTAGGATTGAGTGTGTGCAATGTGTCGAGAGAAGAGTGGAATGAGTGATATGTATGTGGGTGAATGTGTGTGTGCATGTGTGAGTTCTCAGTGTCAATGAGTGGTGTGACAGGTTTTCCAATAGATAGGAAAAATGCGAATGAGTGTGTAGCTGTGTGTTTCAATTTAGATTTTGTAGGTTCATGAATACATGAGTGTGTGTGTAAATGTCAGGTTGTAACAGTGTGGATGTGTGTACATACCTCACAATGTAAATCAATGAAAATTTTTACAAACATAAAAATCCTCAGGAATCAGTGAATTGGAAAATCAGATTCCCATTTACTGTTAGTTCAATCGAACCCAATTCTCATACACAAATTATAACCCCATGTTGCAGTAACCTAATACACATGTAATTGAATTAATCCTAGTAATTAAACATAAAAAATCAGCTTAAATTAGAAATCAGTTTTTAAAATTCGTGAACAGTACACAGTGTATCAGGAATTGGGAAGAAAATGCAAATCGGCAATCAAAATCATGTTAATAAGTCAATTAAATGGTTGACAGAGGTGTGTGAACATTGTATGGTGTTATACAGGTTGTTTCGTATCCACATAAGTCAACACGACGTGTCCAAATGCTGAAAATCAGGTTTCAGAGAATGACAGTGTCAGCAGCCTCGTGCAGAGGTGCATTGCGAGCTAGGACACGACACCAGAGGGCTTGTGCTCGTGTCCTAGGGTTCTCCTAGGATAGGGGCCGTGATCGAGTGTCTGCAACGTGCCCACGACACACGTACATTCGTTACGGACACCGTATCAGTGAACAATTGCACGCGCATATTTGTGTTTGAAAATTCAGTGCGGGTCAATTTCCTCTCAAACTACTCGATGAAATCATCCCAAATTTTGTGTGTGTTGTGTCAGTCACTAGGCCCCCGTGTCGACCAAAAATTACGACCTGAGTCGCCGTGTCGTGTCCTGTGTCAACCCCGAGCAGCAGGGCACTGAATCGAGCCAGTGCGCAGCGTGTCCAATACGAATTTGGACACGACAAGGACACTGATTCATGCTCAGTCAAGCATGAAATCAATATGTATATATAGGACAACAAATCTCTTCAAACACTTTTCAAAAATATCAATTTTTAACCCTTTGTGGCATTTTAACAAGCACACAGCAGTACAAACTGATACGTGTTCGATACGGAGACGAAATTGACACAACTCGACACCAAACCTATGCTAGCAGCTAGGGGACTCCTAGGGCTATGCACTCATGCAAAGAAATCAAAATTTAATGGTGATTGTGAGGGTTTACCTATTGGTTGAGCTTTTAATGAAAAAGCTTCAAAAGGGGAAAATCTTCTTGCTAGCCAAGATCTCCAAATTGATTCAAACATGAGATTTCTCTCCATGAACATAAAGTAGGGATTGATTAGAACCTAATGCAAAAGATTTGAGCCAAAAAAGACTTGAAATGAGAAAGTTATGGATTGGGGAAGATGGCTCTTTACCTCTTTCTTCAAAACTTGGAAAACTAATAAAAAAGGCAAGAACAAGAAAGAGATTATTTATAGGGAAGGGGGAGCCCTAGTGGCTGGTTATAAAGTAAAAATTTGGGTTAGGGTTTAGTCTAATAGGCTATGGGCCTAATTGCACTAGTCATGGAACCAATTTCTAAGTCTCAAGCCTATGGACCAAATCACCAATCCTCCTATTTCAAACTTGATCCTAAGTGACCTAACTTGAGTTGACTTAAGTTAGACTAGGGTCCATACCATGTTAACTAGGTCACCAAGTCAAGGTCAAAGTCTAGGACAGTCTCTTAAGTCACAGCTAGCAAAAGTCAAAATTAACAATCACCAATGCAATAAATCGTAAAATAATTCAAAGAGACCAAATGACCAAAATACCCTCATGCTCAAAAGTAAAAATAAATCATCCTAATGACATGGTTAGGCTTTAGGTCAGACAGTCTCTCAGGTTACACTAGCAAGGCATCAAAATCACAAGCCATGACTTAAAACAGTTTTAAATTGATTAAAAATTACCAAAAATTATAATGTGATTTAAATGCAATAAATAATAATTATAAATACAAAATTTCAAAAATACCCTCATTTCAGAAACTGGGTGTTACACAAGCCTTCGCAGGAATCGTGTCTATACAATGTACAGAAAAAACTTGCACAGGGTATACCAAGAAATACAAGGAATAATATCTCATGACGGGATCCAGACAAATATCAATCCGTGTGAACAATATGACAAGAGAACAAGGATATCTACTCTAAATACAAGAAATATAGACGATATCATAAAAAAATACTATCAGAGAATGTACTCGCCTGAGATCCGATGGAAATATGTCAACTGTGTAATCTGGCTCAGAGTGAAATCACAGACCTAAAGATGAGATATCATGAGTTAATTAGGGTTTAACAGTGTAGGGCATAATTTCTAGTATATGTTATGCAATCTAGGTCATACTAAGTCAAACTAGGTTAAGGTAAGTCAAACAAGGTCAAGACAAATCAATCTAGGTCAAATTGGATTATACGAAGTCAAACTAGGCCTAAAAAAGTCAAACTAGATCAATCTAAGTCAAAAGTTGACTTACAATTGACTTTTGGTCAACCGGTCAACTATGGTCAACCCTGGTCAACTCCTACGCATGAAGCTTCACTCTCCCCCGTCTTTCTCTGTAGCTCAACACGCTATCAACCCCGTCAATGAAAACTACGACGGGAGCACTTTTGTTTGCTAACATAAATACTGCTCTAGCATATTCCCCGTACCACTTTGAAGTGATGCTCAACGCCGATATGTTGATGAAGTTTATACCTACCTTTGTCGAGACAGCTTTTACAAGCATTGTTTTGCCGATACCAGGAGGGCCGAAGAGCAGTATCCCCTTACAGGACTTCATCAATTGTCCCTGAGAAAGAGTTCTGACCTTTGCAACAGAAGCATCATCGATCCCTAAGCGCGTCCTTAACATCGTCTATGTAACGCCCCAGAACCAGAATACTGGAGAGCGGGGGCGTTCATAGCCAGCTACGTATATTGAAGTGCAACCCACCTCACTATACGGTCACGGCTGTCTAGATACATGAGGGTTTAACTACAAGCCATCAGTCTCCTATGGTCATGAACAAGCCTATTGTCTCAATCTCAAGCAAGCAATAGCAGTCACAAGATGTCAGAACACCAAATATACAATAGTAAGGCGTCACATATATTACATATTCGGATGATCATGAAGCTAGTCGTACAGAATGTCAAGACTAGTAAGAGTTTTAGTCATACATGATCAACCTTAGGATTCGTCAATCATGTTACAGCCCGTAGGCAGACAGTAGATAAAGGGGCAACCGAGCTAACACGTGTTCGTCGGCTAAACGCTCAAAAGAATAATTTTATAATAGAGTGGAAGAGAGCCAAAAATAACCCACTCGTTGCCAGGGTTACGCCTGGTGGTCACCATCTGGCTGGAAGGTAGGTAGATCCTCTGGAGCTGCTCCGATATCTGGCCATACAAAATCAGCTGGGTCAGACCCCAGAAAGAGCAAGTGCCACAAAGGAGGCTTCACTTAGGAACTAAAGCCAACATATCATAAATGAATATTAAAGATAATAAATTAAAGAATTGATAATAACAGGAATAGCATTAATAAATTGTGTACGAGAAAACCATTCAAGTAGCCAGATTGTAACCCTTAAACCAAACAAGGATCGGGGTTGCAACCCTTCACTTGAGTAGAACCCGTCTCAAATACTGTTGGTAAAGTAATAAGACAATAAACGAAGAGAAGACACAGAACTGCTCCGGGAGCCAGGTTACAACCCTTAAACCAAATAAGAACCGGGGTTGCAACCCTTCACCTGAACAGAATTGGTCTCCTGATCATCATTGTTAATACAAGCATAATTAATCATGTCATGCCGCAATCTTGTACAGGATCAGGACAAGTCGAAGTTGGGCTAGACTTCATTCAATCAATCACGGCCAAACAAAGAGTACGACTTGATACTTTAACTAACTAGGGTTAGCACAGGCCTAGTTACTAGCAAGATGCAATGAGATTATTCCAACAGCCACAAGCCCTGCAGACCATCCAGGTTATCCAGGTCGAATGCCCATTCATGAAGGGTGCAACACGCGACTGTGTCCTGGAAATATGCCATACTCGTCGGTAGGCTACAAGTCCACTTAGTGCGCCCAGATAACGGGATTGTCTGTAGATGGAAAATCTCTTCATGACTACTGAATTATTCTAGTTTATTAGCCTTAGTCAATTGCAGTAGGTACCCCTGACCGTGGTATTCAGGAGATCCCTATCCTAGACATGATGCAAGACAATACTAGTTTATTTGTACAAACACAATCGCCTACGGTGTCCAGGTCATTCATACTTATCATGTCAGGCTAGCTGTCATAACAGTATATCGGGTATATTACGTCAGGTTTACTTGTCAAGAGTGCGCCACGGCGGGCCACTATTATATTCATGGAACATATCAGAATTTACATGGCATAAGCATAAATGTGATATTTCAATACAATAATAATACTAAATATAATATAATAATAAAAGAGGATAAGACTGTGGAAGGAGCCATACGGCTAAGAGAAATAAGCTCATGCGGCTGAGAAAGAACGGGCATATGCGGCTGCAAGGGAATCGGGCGCATGCGGCTAAGGATGCGGGTCTCATGCGTCTCAGGGAACATATGCATATGCGGCTGAAGATGCAGGCACATGCGGCTGAGAGTCGCTAAGCCTTATGCGGCTAAGAAGGGACGGGTCATATGCGGCAGCGGGGAACCAACTCCATGTGACTGGGGAGTTAGGCTTATGCGGCCGAAAGAGAGCAAGTAATATACGGCAGCGGGGAATCAACGCCATGCGGCTGGGGAGTTAGGCTTATACGGCCGAAAGAGAACAAGTCATATGCGGCAGCGGGGGAAACAATGCCATGCGACTGAGAAAAGTGACTTCATGCGGCAGCGGGATGCGGGAATTCGTACGGCTGGGAGAATGCGAGTCTATGCGGCTTCGGTCGAACAGAACCATGCGGCTGGAAAGACTGCAGGATTATGCGACAAAAGTAGTACGAGCATATGCGGCTGGAGCATGCGGGTGTTCATGCGGCTAAGGACCAAAGACATCTTATGCAACTGAACAAGGGCAGAGCCATGTGGCTGGAAAAGCCAAAGCCTATACGGCAATGGAGACTTGCCGTATGAAAGTCATGCGGCTAAGGCTGCCATGCGGCTGGAAGCTGTTCTTCTTCTCTGCTTATCCGAGAAGAAAAGCCATGAAGTTCATGGCTTCAAAGCTCCATAAATCCTTCATCCAAGGTCTGAATCCAGACTTCCATAGGTCAAAATGGGACAGAATCAAATTCCCTACAATATGGAACCATCAAAACTTGGAAATAATAATGTTAAGTAGATCAAAACCCATAAAATTCGAAAATACAATAAACTTAGATCAACACAAATTGAACCATGGAAATTAGAAATGCTAAGTATTAAAGTGTGTTAGAATCTCGTGATGAAGAGAATAGAACAATAAAAACTGAGCTCCTCCATGAAGCAAGCTGTACTTGCCTAAGCTCTCTCTCTGGTAGGTGGAAGAGTAATGGTGAGGAAGAAGAAGTAATGGAGAATAAGTAAATGAAGAGAGAGAAGAAGTGGGCGGCTATTAAAGGAAGAGAGTGGGGGTTGGTCCACATAAAACCAATCCAAACCGAACCAAGCCAACCAAGCCGAACCAAGCAAGGAAATACCAGAATAAACTATGCAATAAGACAGGCAATATACGTACACTAATACCAAAATACGTAATACGAACTACGGTCGTTACAATCTAGAGCCCCAACTTCCTCCAAACTAAATCTGAGCTCGTCAGATGGAATGACATCGGCTAGGAGCTTCTTCTCGTAGACGTTCTCGATAAGTAATGCCACATCTTTCGGACAACCCATCGAACTGATCATCATGTTAGCTCTGTTGATATCTTTTAGTAGTCTGAAACCATGTTTGATGCTTCTATTGAAAAGAACATTAATTGACTCAACATCCAGGCTGTGCAGCAGATGATTCAGTATGGCATAACCGACCATCTGAGAGACAAATTCATCAGTAAGCTTTCTATCTTCTATCTAAAAATTTTCAAGATCATGATATTCGCAACTCCATCCGTTACGGACAAGGGTAGATCGAATCATATTATTGTTTCTCCTAGCCCTGATAGCCCTGAGTATTTTGTTAGAACCGGGGCAAAATTTTTCAATGGAAAACTGAATAAAATAGTTGTAAGAACAAAGTTCCAACGCAATACTTCAAGGAAGGTACGTAACAGAGATCCTAGAAGGATTCTGGAATACGAGAATCTAAAAAGATTACGTATACGTAGCAAACGACGAAGACACTTCTAAGAAGAAGATGCCGGCCGAATTGCTAAAGACAACAGCAGCGATGACAGGCGATAGATAAAAGTGGCCTGCTGGGGTGTTAAGAACACCAGTGCTCAAAGCTAGATCCGCCACACGGTCAGCTTCCAGGAACCAGCAAGTTCAAAGGAACTCTGGAACACTCGGGTATTCTGCTCTACAATGGACTGTTGTTCGGAACGACAAGGAAGAAAAAGATTGCTTGAGGTGCTACAACGCAACCAGCGCGCCCGCGCACCCGCGCAACCCAGTGCACCCGTGTAACCCACCCCACGTAACCCAGCGCAACCTGGCTGCGCATGTGGCTCGCACAACGACTAAGTGCAAAGCGCGCCAACAAAATGCCACATTATGCCTCATGAGCCCGAGCCCGAATCAGAGTTCGAGTCGCGGGACTTAGCCCTAATGGAAATTAATTTCCCAAGAGCAAAAAGCATGAATGCTTAATTTGGAGCCTTATCCTTACCTCATAGTAAAATCACCCACTTGGTTCCCTCCTTAGGGTCACCACCCCATGTGCATATCACAACAAAACATACAAGTATATACGTTGAGATAACTCATAGTGCATTTTCGATGTGGGACTAAACTTCACTAGGCATGTTGAGAGCAAGCTCCCTTCATGTAAAGGAGTAAAAGCACCAACACCTTGGAATAGTGCTTAGTCTCCTAGGCCCCACATTAGCTCGTCACGTCCAGCAGAGACTGTTATTAACCAAGATTTACTATTTCGGTAAACTAATTGAACTTTGTTTAAGATGAGTGCATTATATGGTGAATTGAACTTACTATGTTCACTTACGTAGTAGCAGACTTTCTTAATTTTTTAGTTTTGTTAGTTATAGTTGAAATTGCTTAAACTAACTCTTTGATTGCTTGATTTATAGTAATTTAATGTTTAATCTGAAACCTTTTTAATTTTATCATTGTTTTAGACTCCCCTTGAATGTCTTAAACATCATATATATGGACCATCGAAAATTTATGTTGTATAGGCCATCAAGAGTGAATTTTGTAAGCAAGCCTATTTGTCTACCTTATATCCTACGATGTCGATAAATAGGCCATCGAGAGTGAATTTTTTTAGATAAGTCTGATTGTAAAAGGGTGATAACTGGATGGAAAAAGTATTCCCTTTACCGAATAGGGCGGAATGTGCGAGGAGAGGGAGGACTTCGGAGGGCATGTGGATATTACGGGTGGTGTACCCGAAAGATAAACATTGACGGTTCCAAAAATATAGGTCGAAGAAATAAGAAGTGAATGGTGTGAATGGGAAAAATCATCGTGTTCTCGAGAGGATGCGAGTGTGGAGGAAATATTTGTGTTGAGCATGTTGTGTCATGCTTGGATATAGACATAAACATAGAACTCCTGTATCAACATATAATGAAAGATATGTGTGAAGTTCCCTGCAACCTAGGAAGCGTATACACTCCATAATGGTTGCCATGTTCGTGTCAGACATGTATGGGTGACACATACAATTTGACACCTAAAAAGTACGCAATTTCGATCGTACATCAATAGAAATTAATGGTTCAGATTTATCTGATGTGGCCACTAACTATAATTATGGATGGTAGTTTTCTTTTCCAGCAATCACACAACATTAATTACACATTCCACTAGTTAATACAACCCACTATTTAATAAAGACTCATATTCTATATAGATATGAACCATTAATTTCTATTGATGTACGGTCGAGATTGCATGTTTTTAGGTGTTAAATTGTATGTGTCACCAGATCCCTTCCATATATATATATATATATTTTTTTTTTAAAATATATATATATATATATATATATATATATATATATATATATATATATATATATATATATATATATATATATAATATGTAAAAAAATATATATATATATATGTACATATATACACACATGCCTTATAAATATAATATATATATATAGGAGAATGTCGGTGCTAGGGTTAGGGTTCTTCCGCTCTGGCGAAGGAACCTCGGGCAAAGGCACACAGACAGGAGATCCAATCGACGTCGATCATAGAGAGGATGTGGCGACAGATGAAGCTGTCCAGGAGATGGGGGGAGGCTGGACTACGGTGGAAAGACGACGCAGATATAAGCCTCCGGTGGCACGAAAAGTAGGGAATCGGACTGAGGAGACTAGCAATAGAAGTAGGCTGTAAAGAAATCATAATGGGAGTAGACCGACAATCGTGTCTCGCAATCAGAAGGAGAAACGAAGATTGAGAGGGAAGCAGACGCATACCATGGGTAAGGAGAGGGATACAAGAAGCCAAGCAGCGACGCCTAATTCGAAGAGGACCTTCGGACACAACACAAACAACACGGAGGAGGCGAGATCTAAACCGATCTCTTGGGCGGAGATATGCAAACCAACGACGGTACAAGAGGAGGTCGAACTACAGTACATCAAACAAAGTGTTATTAATGGCAAAAAGGTTGTCGAAATCACAAAAGATGATATGCAAGAAACTAAGGAGTACTGGAAGAACACCCTAATCCTATACGTCACGGGAAATCAGCCGTTTTATGGACAGATCCGGGCATTTACACACAGAGTATGGAGACCCAAAGGAAATATGGAGTTCTACTCGCACGAGAATGGCTTCTACTTCGTCAAATTCGATCTACTGGAGGATCTGGAGCGCATACTAGAGGGGGGCCCTGGACTTTTGATGGCATGTTGGTAGTCCTTAAGCGATGGCGTCCAGAACTGAATTTCGAGAAGGACAGATTAACTAAAGTCCCCATCTAGATACGAATGCCTTGGCTCTCTCCGCAATTATGGAGCATACCCTCAATAATGAAGTTGGCGAGCATGGTGGGAAACCTATTACGTACAGATATTCCTACTGCCAGGAGGATGAGACTCTCTTATGCGAGAGTTTTTGTGAAAATTAACGCAGGAGATGTTTTACCGAGGAAGATTGATATCATATTACCTAATGGTGAATGGAGCGTTCAGGATATTGATTATGAATGGGTTCCGCCTTCATGTACGACGTGCAATTGCTTTGGGCATACTAGGGTTCAATGCAAGGAGGAAACAGAAGTAGGGGGGAGAACAGAGCGGTCAGGATATTCCAAGAGATCAAGAGCAAGAGATACTGGAACCACAAAGTGAAGTCTGGATGCAGATACATATGCATGAAGACTCAAATAGCAGGACACAGAGGGATATAAGGGGAGCAACACAACAGGGTTTAGACCCGATAGAGCCTAACTCTGTTCTCGGCAAGAGACATGTACCGGAGGCTAACACTGCCCAACCTTAATCAGGATGTCTCGTATTGGTTATGGCAGGGCCATCTAGGCTTCACAATAGTAGTAACTCTCAACAAGAAGACACTACCCAATGGGAAGGGATGAAGGAAGATACGGAACAGGAAACTTTGTCGAGAGGAAATCAGAAGGCGGCCAGGATTGGGGTATCAGACCCAACTAACGACAGAGAGGAAGCAACAAATAGGGAGGATGACATAAGTAAGACGAAGGAGTTGACCATAGCAAATTCGGAGTGGCACCGATTATTACGAGAGGAGGCAAGTAGTTCTGGTATATCAATAGATGTGAGAGGAAATTTTATCTCATGCTAATACTCTTCCTAATTGTCCAAGGGAGGGTAGGAGGAAGTTGAAGGACAACCCAAACCAGTAATTATCCATGTCTATATTAACATGGAACGTCCGAGGGTGTAATTCGATAGGACGATAGAGAGAGATTACAAAGCTTATGAGGAATAACAAAAGCTCTATAGTATCAATACTAGAAAGCAAAATCAAATCGATCAAAAGGTTGGATAGCCGAACTCCTTCACAATGGCAAGCGGTTCACAACACTACTATTAGCGGTGTAGCTCAGATCTGGATGATGTAGGACACCCGTATATGGACAGAACAGTTGAAGTTCCTATCGGAACAATTGATCGTAGTGGACCTCTTGAACAAAGGGGGCCTACGCGTTGTTGTTGGAGCAGTGTACGGTCATAACGACCGTCGAAGACGATTCCAACTTTGGAAGGACTTGGTTATGGTTGCAGAAAGTATATCTGATAATGCACCGTTGATTATAGGTGGATATTTCAATGCCATGATGGAGGAGTAAAAAAAAATAGGGGGATGCCAAGTCCCGACGCCCATCCTTGCGGACTTCCAGGATTGTCTTCTCGCGTCTGGCTTAACCTGCATGTCTCGTGCGGGTCACATCTGGACATGGAGTAACAACTCGACAATAAATCGTGTCATGTGCCAACTAGATAGGGCTATCTACAATAGCAGGTGGTTGGAGTTATTCCCCAATGTCAAGGCGGAGGGTTTGCCGTGTGGGACTAGTGACCATTCGCCTATGCTTATACGACTTCAAGCATCGACTCCTAGCCGTAGGCGACCATTCCATTTTAATAATGCATTGCCCCACATAACAGGATATAAAGAAGTGATTGAACAAAGTCTTAGCGCCACATTCGCCGGTAAGGCACAATTCTGCATTATTCAGAGATTAAAGCATATCAAGAGAACTCTTAAAAGCTGGAATAATAACCGTTCACCTTCGAGACTTGAAGCTATGGAGAAAGAATTACAGCAGGTACAAGAGCAAATCCAATCTCGTCCTATGGACGTTCAACTCATTAGCAGAGGTTTGACGCTTCAGGAGGAGGTTCGAAAGGGCATATTTCAAGAGGAACTTGGACTTCAACAGCAGGCAAAATGTTCTTGGCTTCGAGGTGGAGATCGTTGCTCTAAATTCTTTCATTCAACCATAAAAGCTCAACAGCACAGGAACACTATAGGTCCTTTGTTGGACGTGCAAGGAGTCCCGATTACGGATGACCGAGCTATTGAAGTAGAAGCAGTCAGGTACTTCTCGTCTTTATACAACCAATCTGACTATGTGGAGGAATTCCCTATTATTACATGTAAACGTATAGTATCAGAAGAAGGCAACCAGTTACTAAAAAGAGTTGTCTTGATGGAGGAAGTGGATGCGATCATAAAAGAAACAGATCCAAATAAATCTCCAGGCCCTGACGGGTTCAATGCCGCCTTTTACAAGCAACATTGGGATGTTGTCACGACCCGCACCCACTGTGAGGGTACGAGAATGTAACAACGCCCAGCCTACACCGCAGTGTCAGCGGTAGAACGATGTTCTAGGTCATGAACTATAACTAACATAACATAAAATACTCTCCATAAGGAGGCCAACACAGAGGTACAACTCAATCACAATCTATAGATAGAATATGGCACGATGAAATAGATAAAGAAATCCTCAACTGAGGTATAGCAGAATGAAATAACAAGTTAACAACTACTAGTCTCAACATCTCTAAATATACAACTCTGAAAATAAGGACAACAGCTAAACATGAAAAAGGAAACAATCTAGACTATCTAACTATGCAATGGGTATCATCCTTAGTAGCTGCCTAAACCTCCCCAGGTGTCCAGGTCGCGGGTGTCATCTAGGTAAGCTCCATAGTAAGGGGTGCAGGGTTCCTCATCATACTCTATAAAATTTTCAACAGGTCCAGTCAGGACGGGAGTGAGTACAATACATCTCACGCATAGCATAACAGGTTAGAGAATATAAACATACAAGAGAGTACGATACATAAAACTGAAAGAAAGTACATGATGTAAACAGAGAGAAAACTGTAATAGAAATATCTACTATAAGTAGAGAGCTACCAGTGACTAGTGATTTAGAGTACAAAGTCGACATGTGAACGGCTTGATTTGCACATGGCTATACTACTTTGGAATTGTTCACATGACAATTTATACTCCCCCATACCCCCAATCAATACACAAGGATCCAAACAAGTTATGTTACGTACATGATTTTCACATGAAGCCCATAGATGGGTGTATATGAAGTATACATGAGGGCTCAGAGAAGTGAGTGCATATGAATTCCACATGAAAGCCCATGAAGGGTGCACATGAAGTATAGGTTATACATGAGATACATGAGAAACACGACCGAACATGATAGCACATGAGAGTACACGAGCAAGCACGAACGAGCATGAAGCACATGAAAACATGAATAACATGAGAGCGAGGAATACACGATGTACATGAAATACACGACATGATATATCCGATGCTCCCGAGGGGGATAACATCTCAATTTAGGGATCCATATAGTACCAATCCATGATAATATCGTGACAGCATCAAATAAGGTAAACTAGAGCAGGAATATAATTCTAAGCAAGTTATAAAATGATCAGAGAATGTACTCGCCTGGTATCTGAATGTCTGAAGTAAATGTACTGTCCGAGATGAGGTACCTGACTCCTAGTTAGATCAACACAAGTCAAGATGTATACAGGGGATGATAATAGTAGTCTACAATGCATCTGCATGCTGTCTAGGTCAAACTAGACTAAAGTCAACACTTGGTCAACTCTAGTCAACCACACTAGTCAAACTAGGTCAACTAGGCCACTCCTAGTCCAAACAAGTCTAATAAGTCTCACTAGGCGTAACCAAGCCTAGGCTAGCACTCACATACCATCACAATGCTATCAAGCTATCAGACCTACAATTTACACATATTCATGCATGCTAATTATATAGGCAATATGCATATATCTATAATACATTATATTTAGCACACAAGGTTAAATATCATATATGTATACATATATTTATAGAGATACAGAGAGGGGTTTAAAGCATACATTGGGGTTTACTTGAGTGTTGCCTATAGCATCTCTACAATCATAACATGCATTTATACCTACCATTCATATATGCAAACTTGCATACATCAATAGGATACATACATATTATAAAAGAAGATCAACTAACCCATGTAAACCTACATACATGCATTACATTCATACATATCATTCATGCATATATATATATATACATAACAATTTGCATTCATGCCTACATGCATATTATATACATTCATATATGCCTAATGTTAAGCATGGCTAACAACCCAATTTCAGTTCACTGTGTGTGTTCTCAGAAATCTCAAAACAGGGAATGTGTATCAGGTTTAGTTAGGAATGTGTGTGTGACAAATACAAAATAGGACTTAGTGAAATCAATTTCCAGGTTATTAAGGAATGAGTGACAGTTTCAATATAACTAAATTGCCAATTAACTAGATAACCATTCCACCATTTTCACACCATTTCGAACCAGTCCAAGAAGGAATCAATGACAGTTAAGGAAAAGAAGTTAATTCCCGGTTTTCAAAATTCAATTTACATTCAACCCAACTTCCAATCTCAGTTTAAGTCAAAACAGTGTGTTAAATAGGGTCCTCTGTGTGTGTGTGAATGTGAATGAGTGTTCTGTGTACAGGAATCCAGTGTGTCTCAACCCAGGTTTCAGTAAGCATTGGGTGTCTCAGAAAATCAAATATCAGTGCAGAGAGTCTCATTATGGTGTGTTGCATTCATAAAAACCTGTGTGTGTATTAGTGTCTCAGGGTTTGAAGAACAGTGAAATGGCAAGGTGGTTCTCAGGTTCATTAATGACAGTGACAATGTAGGGTCTCAGGCTTTTGAATTAAAACAGTGCAATGGGGAAACTGCCCAGGTTTGTATCAAAACAGTTCAATATGAATTAGCCATTTATTTCAGGTTTACAAAACAGTGAAATGTAGGTATGGTATTAAGTTCTCAGATTTCGAATGAATCCCATGTCCTGTGTGTGTATCAGTGTCCCTATGTGTTTAGGCATTCACCCATCAGTGAACTCGATATCAGTTCAATTGGACAGTGCAATAGGGAAAGCAGTGTAGCCTAGAGTCTCAGGTTAAAACAGGGTCTCAGAAATTCGAAGATCAAATCTCAGGTTTTTGGAAATCAAAATCAGTTTTCACATTGAAACCATCATTCAATTCTCAGTTTGAAACCATGGAAAAGTTCAATAAAATCATTGAAACCATTTACAGTTCAATAACAATCAGTGAACCTATTTACAGTGAATAGGAAATGAATCAATTTGATATTCAAATTAGATTTAAGGAAAAGAAATCAATGTAGTGAAATAAAAACAGTGAGTTAATCATGAAAAAAATAGTAATGGTCAATCTGAAAACAATGTCAGGTATTGGAATGATCTTACAGTTTATCTAATAATCCAAACAGTGAATGCAACCTGGATATACATTTACAGTTAGCATATAACTCAATCTCAGGTTGTCAGTTAGGAAGAAAAATTGATTTGTACTAACCAAACATTCAATCTCATTCAACCATTCATGAACACATCAACCAATCTCAATACAAATGAATCCCCACAACCTAACATGCTATTTGTTGTTCAGAAAATTTAAATCATAGTTAATTACATGATATTAGCCATCAAAATGTAAATAGAGGTGAAAACAGTAAATCATGTTCACTGATACATTAGAGTATCAGGAATACACACTCCCTCTGAGATCGAATCCTCCTTCATCAAACTTAACACAAAATGCACCCAAACATGATATCTAATGTTCAAACATTTAAAACATAGCTAAAACACATGGCATTTAACATTAAAAGTAAGTGGAAAAATAAGGAACAATGAACCAGTTCACTGATGCATCACAATATCAGAAATTAGGAACATATCCCATTCGAATGTTAAACTAACAATTAATCAATGGGATTAAGGTTGGTAATTAACAGTTGATATGTACACGTGTCACACACTCACCATCGTGTCCAAAAATACCAGACACAAGTGTCCAAACCACATAAACCCAAATATACTGAACTGGGTTCAGTCGACTGTGCACTCGTGTCCAGTGCGGATCAGAATCCTCACTCGATACAGAACCAGGGGACACGAGACTTTGGGAGTGTCGTGTCAGACACTGCCCCGAGCTCCAAGTCAAAGGACACGTGCCCACGTGCCGTAGATAGCTCGCACGAGCCTGCTGGCAGCAGGGCAGTCCACTGCACGTGTGCGGGGCGTGTCCACGAGTCCAGTATCGACATGAACTGGACTTGATCCATGTTCAGTCATGTAGAAATCAATAAGCCACATAAAAACCTATTTTCCTATTCAAAAACAGCAAACTTCGACCCATTCAGACATTAGGTCGAACACCTTATTAACCTACTGATACGTGTCCGCTACGGGCACGTATCCGACACAGGTTCGGGTTAGCTCCTACCCGAGGCTAGAGGGGACCTGGGGCTATGCATCCATGATGATAAACTAATAGTTTAAATAAAGAATGAGGGATTTACCAATGGGTGTCTCGAGCTCAAAACTGTCAAAGTGCAGTCCCTTTTTACTGTAGCTCGAGCACAAGATGATCCCTAAATCGGTATTCTACTTCTATGGACAGCAAGAGGGTGATGGTTAGGTCACAATGCAAGAAGTTTGGTTGAAAAAGGATGAAGAATGAAGAAGTTATGGAGAAATGAAGTTGAGCTCACCTTGTTCTTGAAAAGAGAGAGAATGAACAAAGAGGCAATGATTTGGGAGGGATTAAATAGGCTCACCTAGGGTTTTGGGCTAGCCACTTCTAGGGTTTTGGGATCCCATCCAATGGTCACCCTCACATCATGTCAAATCGATGGCTGTGATGGAACCTAGGTTTCAATGCTAGTCTCAACTAACTATAACTAGCTAGTCTAACTTGATCATTCTAACCAATGACTAGTCCTGAATAATCCAAGCTAACTAACCCTAGTCTAGGCCATGTCTAATCTGGGTTAGGGCTAAACTTCTAGGTTAAGGACTAACATAACACATAACAATGTTTTAATTAATAATAAATTCACATACATTCCAATAAATTCTAATAAATCCTATTAAATTCAAATAAATTCAAAATGACCAAAATAACCTTAAGCTAAAAATGATAAATGAATTACCCTAATCACATGGCTAGGCTCTAGAAGCTGTCTCTAGGGTTACACTAGCAAAATACCAAATCACAAGTCATGAATTTAAATAGTTAAAAAATAATTAAAAATCACCAAAAATCATAATATGAAATAAATATCAATAAATAATAATTATAATTACAACATTTCAAAATTACCCTCATCTGGAAAACTGGGTGTTACAATCCTACCCACCTTAAAAAAATTTCGTCCTCGAAATTAAGATGATCGTACCCCCTTCTAGGTCAAACATAGTCAAGGGTCAATCACTAGTCAATTTTCTCAACATCCAAGTACTTGGTCACCAGCTGGTCAACTTCATAGGATTTTACTTATACTAGCTACCTAAGTGTTGGCAACCAGAATTTAGCAAAAAGAGAAACTCTATAATAGGCTAGCTCTTAACTTCCCAATCCTATCAAGTCACCCATAACTAAATATCTACAAGCTGAGTACACCAATCCCAAATACCACATATATATATATATGCTCAAGAACAACAACCCATCACATATATCCTAAGTATATCATCTGCAATCTATATGTATATAGGCCTCTCAGTCTTAGGTGAACTACAACTATACTCAAGGACAGGCTCTGGTCATGGGTGCCTCACTGGAAAAAGGTAAGGAAAATAATAACAATCATCAAGGCTGTAAGGCATACTAACATCCTATATGTAAACTTGTTGGTATTATAAATAACAGGAAAAACATCTACAATGGGTTACTATTCTAATACCACTACTAACCATCATCTCTAGGGTACAGACACTCTACAAGTCGTCATATCATTACACTATGAAGATCTACCTATGAATAAGTTCTACAAACTAAAAGATCCCTACTCCTAAGTTATTTGATGGAATACAATTTTAAAAACAACAGAAGGGTATGATAGAGATGATATGTTAAAACCTTCTCAAGATAAAATATGATAATCATATGCGTCTGTCCAAAATCATGTTACTCAGAGTCTTCGTCATGTTAGTGAGCAAGGCTACGATAATCACAGAGTCCTTGACCAAGGCACATACTTCTAGAATCATGGTATTTAAAATTTTCGTATTGCCGCATGCGACGTCGAAAACCTTAAATTCCTACACCCGAGAATTACGTCCAAAATCTGACTATATATCCTCACTATGCCAGCTAACACGACTATCGAAGATTCTAGATCCCATAACTGAGGTGACCTAGCCCATATAATTTTCTCAGAAGAAAAACAAACATAACAAAAGAGCAACATTACAAAATTAATCAATCAACAAGGAACATATGGAATCGAATTTCAAGGTAGTTATAAAAGACAATTGCGGGAATGAAACAGAAAAGAACGAAACTTGCAGCAAGATCTCTAATGGTCTGTGCATCCTTGACTGTCCTGAAGATAGCTCGCCCCTGCCGGTTTCCCCTGGTCTGCTGCTGATGCTGCATGAACCGCTGCTGCTGAGAGAAATCAGAAATGACGGAAAAAAGTCTCTGTACAGATAGAGATGTACCTCCAATGTAGCAGAAACGCCAACCTGAGTCGGCACAACAGGAGCTGCGGTCTCGAGGCCCTGATGAACAGGACGAGAGGTGGCCAGCCTCTCGATAGTATCTCCCGAACCGGAGCGATGAGATCGTGTCTCCATAACCATCATGAAGACAGATCAAAACAAGAAGCAATTTTTGAGAATGAAGCGAAAATTCAAAGGATGACAATTTATACTCAAGGGAAGACAATAAACAACAAATTTAGATAAAATAAATCTGATTAAGAGTTTTTTCTAGTATGATTGTGTACCCTCAAAAATATCCTAATCCTAATGTAGGCTATAGTGATATTCTAGTTCGAATACCACTACATAAACTCGACCTGCATGGGCCACCACTAAAACGTGTCACGACCCACACCCACTGTGAGGGTACGAGAACGTAACAACGCCCAGCCTACGCAGCAGTGTCGACGGTAGAACGCTGTTCTAGGTCATGAACTATAACTAACATAACATGAAATACTCTCCATAAGGAAGCCAATACAGAGGTACAACTCAATCACAATCTATAGATAGAATATGGCACGATGAAATATATAAAGAAATCCTCAACTGAGGTATAGCAGAATGAAATAACAAGTTAGCAACTACTAGTCTCAACATCTCTAAATATACAACTCTGAAAATAAGGACAACAACTAAACATGAAAAAGGAAACAATCTAGACTATCTAACTATGCAATGGGTATCATCCTCAGCAGCTGCCTGAACCTCTCCAGGGGTCCAGGTCGCGAGTGTCATCTAGGCAAGCTCCATAGTAAGGGGTACAGGGTTTCTCATCATCCTCTGTAAAATTTTTAACAGGTCCAGTCAGGACGGGAGCGAGTACAATACATCTTACGCAGATCATAACAGGTTAGAGAATATAAACATGCAAGAGAGTACGATACATGAAACTGAAAGAAAGTACATGATGTAAACAGAGAGAGAACTGTAATAGAAATATCTACTATAAGTAGAGAGCTACCAGTGACTAGTGATTTAGAGTACAAAGTCGACATGTGAACGGCTTGATTTGTACATGGCTATACTAAAGAGGCGTACATGGCTATACTACTTTGGAATTGTTCACATGACTATTTATACTCCTCCATACCCCCAATCAATACACAAGGATCCAAACAAGTTATGTTACGTACATGATTTTCACATGAAGTCCATAGATGGGTGTATACGAAATATACATGAGGGCTCAGAGAACTGAGTGCACATGAATTCCACATGAAAGCCTATGAAGGGTGCACGTGAAGTATAGGTTATACATGAGATACATGAGAAACACGACCGAACATGATAGCACATGAGAGTACACGAGCAAGCACGAACGAGCATGAAGCACATGAAAACATGAATAACATGAGAGCGAGGAATACACGATGTACATGAAACACACGACATGATGTATCTGATGCTCCCGAGGGGGATAACATCTCAATGTAGGGATCCATATAGTACTAATCCGTGATAATATCGTGACAGCATCAAATAAGGTAAACTAGAGCAGGAATATAATTCTAAGCAAGTTATAAAATGATCAGAGAATATACTCGCCTGGTATCTGAATGTCTGAAGTAAATGTACTGTCCGAGATGAGGTACCTGACTCCTACTTAGAGCAACACAAGTCAAGATGTATACAGGGGATGATAATAGTAATCTACAATGCATATGCATGTTGTCTAGGTCAAACTAGATTAAAGTCAACACTTGGTCAACTCTAGTCAACCACACTAGTCAAACTAGGTCAACTAGGCCACTCCTAGCCCAAACAAGTCTAATAAGTCTCACTAGGCCTAACCAAGCCTAGACTAGCACTCACATACCATCACAATGCTATACAAGCTATCAGACCTACAATTTACACATATTCATGCATGCTAATTATATAGGCAATATGCATATATCTATAATACATTATATTTAGCACACAAGGTTAAATATCATATATGTATACATATATTTATAGAGATACAGAGAGGGGTTTAAAGCATACATTGGGGTTTACTTGAGTGTTGCCTATAGCATCTCTACAATCATAACATGCATTTATACCTACCATTCATATATGCAAACTTGCATACATCAATAGGATACATACATATTATAAAAGAAGATCAACTAACCCATGTAAGCCTACATACATGCATTACATTCATACATATCATTCATGCATATATATATACATAACAATTTTCATTCATGCCTACATTCATATATGCCTAATGTTAAGCATGGCTAACAACCCAATTTCAGTTCACTGTGTGTGTTCTCAGAAATCTCAAAACAGGGAATGTGTATCAGGTTTAGATAGGAATGTGTGTGTGACAAATACAAAACAGGACTTAGTGAAATCAATTCCCAGGTTATTAAGGAATGAGTGACAGTTTCAATATAACTAAATTGCCAATTAACTAGATAACCATTCCACCATTTTCACACCATTTCGAACCAGTCCAAGAAGGAATCAATGACAGTTAAGGAAAAGAAGTTAATTCCTGGTTTCATAATTCAATTTACATTCAACCCAACTTCCAATCTCAGTTTAAGTCAAAACAGTGTGTTAAATAGGGTCCTCTGTGTGTGTGTGAATGTAAATGAGTGTTCTGTGTACAGGAATCCAGTGTGTCTCAACCCAGGTTTCAGTAAGCATTGGGTGTCTCAGAAAATCAAATATCAGTGCAGAGAGTCTCATTGTGGTGTGTTGCATTCATAAAAATCGGTGTGTGTATTAGTGTCTCAGGGTTTGAAGAACAGTGAAATGGCAAGGTGGTTCTCAGGTTCATTAATGACAGTGGCAATGTAGGGTCTCAGGGTTTTGAATTAAAATAATGCAATGGGGAAACTGCCCAGGTTTGTATCAAAACAGTTCAATATGAATTGGCCATTCATTTCAGGTTTACAAAACAGTGAAATGTAGGTATGGTATTAAGTTCTCAGATTCCGAATAAATCCCATGTCCTGTGTGTGTATCAGTGTCCCTATGTGTTCAGGCATTCACCCATCAGTGAACTCAATATCAGTTCAATTGGACAGTGCAATAGGGAAAGCAGTGTAGCCTAGAGTCTCAGGTTAAAACAGGGTCTCAGAAATTCGAAGATCAAATCTCAGGTTTTTGGAAATCAAAATCAGTTTTCACATTGAAACCATCATGCAATTCTCAGTTTGAAACCATGGGACAGTTCAATAAAATCAGTGAAACCATTTACAGTTCAATAACAATCAGTTAACCTATTTATAGTGAATAGAAAATGAATCATTTTGACATTCAAATTAGATTTAAGGAAAAGAAATCAATGTAGTGAAATGAAAACAGTGAGTTAATCATGAAAAAAATAGTGAATGGTCAATCTGGAAACAATGTCAGGTATTGGAATGATCTTACAGTTTATCTAATAATCCAAACAGTGAATGCAACCTGGATATACATTTACAGTTAGCATATAACTCAATCTCAGGTTGTCAGTTAGGAAGAAAAATCAATTTGTACTAACCAAACATTCAATCTCATTCAACCATTCATGAACACATCAACCAATCTCAATACAAATGAATCCCCACAACCTAACATGCTATTTGTTGTTCTACAAATTTAAATCATAGTTAATTACATGATATTAGCCATCAAAATATAAATAAAGGTGAAAACAGTGAATTATGTTCACTGATACATTAGAGTATCAGGAATACACACTCCCTCTGAGATCGAATCCTCCTTCATCAAACTTAACACAAAATGCACCCTAACATGATATCTAATGTTCAAACATTTAAAACATAGCTAAAACACATGGCATTTAACATTAAAAGTAAGTGGAAAAATAAGGAACAGTGAACCAGTTCACTGATGCATCACAATATCAGAAATTAGGAACATGTCCCATTCGAATGTTAAATTAACAATTAATCAATAGAATTAAGGTTGGTAATTAACAGTTGATATGTACACATGTCACACACTCACCATCGTGTCCAAAAATACTAGACACAAGTGTCCAAACCACACAAGCCCAAATATACTGAACTGGGTTCAGTCGACTGTGCACTCGTGTCCAGTGCGGGTCAGAATCCTCACTCGACACAAAACTAGGGGACACGAGACTTGGGGAGTGTCGTGTCAGACACTGCCCCAAGCTCCAAGTCAAAGGACACGTGCCCACGTGCCCTAGATAGCTCGCACGAGCCTGCTGGCAGCAGGACAATCTACTGCGCGCGCGGGAGGCGTGTCCACGAGTCCAGTATCGACACGAACTGGACTCGATCCATGTTCAGTCGTATAGAAATCAATAAGCCACATAAAAACCTATTTTCCTATTCAAAAATATTTCAAAAATAGCATACTTTGACCCATTGAGACATTAGGTCGAACACCTTATTAACCTACTGATACGTGTCCGATACGGGCACATATCCGACACAGGTTCGGGTCAGCTCCTATCCGAGGCTAGAGGGGACCTAGGGCTATGCATCCATGGTGATAAACCAATAGTTTAAATAAAGAATGAGGGATTTACCAATGGGTGTCTCGAGCTCAAAACTGTCAAAGTGCAGTCCCTTTTTACTGTAGCTCGAGCACAAGATGATCCCCAAATCGGTATTCTACCTCCATGGATAGCAAGAGGGTGATGGTTAGGTCACAATGCAAGAAGTTTGGTTGGAAAAAGAATGAGGAATGGAGAAGTTATGGAGAAATGAAGTTGAGCTCACCTTGTTCTTGAAAAGAGAGAGAATGAACAAAGAGGCAATGATTTGGAAAGGATTAAATAGGCTCACCTAGGGTTTTGGGCTGGCCACTTCTAGGGTTTTAGGATCCCATCCAATGGTCACCCTCACATCATGTCAAATCGATGGCTAGGATGGAACCTAGGTTTCAATGCTAGTCTCAACTAACTATAACTAGCTAGTATAACTTGATCATTCTAACCAATGACTAGTCCTGACTAATCCAAGCTAACTAACCCTAGTCTAGGCCATGTCTAATCTGGGTTAGGGCTAAACTTCTAGGTTAAGGACTAACATAACACATAGCAATGTTTTAATTAATAATAAATTCACATACATTCCAATAAATTCTAATAAATCCTATTAAATTCAAATAAATTCAAAATGACCAAAATACCCTCAAGCTAAAAATGATAAATAAATTGTCCTAATCACATGGCTAGGCTCTAGGTCAAGCTGTCTCTAGGGTTACACTAGCAAAATACCAAATCACAAGTCATGAATTTAAATAGTTTAAAAATAATTAAAAATGACCAAAAATCATAATATGAAATAAATATCAATAAATAATAATTATAATTACAAAATTTTAAAATTACCCTCATCTGGAAAACTGGGTGTTACAGATGTACTGAAGAACCAAGTGTTAGGAGTTGTACATGATTTCCTCCTCAATGGGCGATTAGTGAAGGAACTAAACCATACATTTATAACGCCAATTCCAAAAAAGGAGGGAGCGACAGAACTAGCAGACTTTAGGCCAATCTCTTGCTATAATTTTCTTTATAAAATAATTACTCATGTTATGTGTAACAGAAAGCAGGAGCTTATACAGGGTCTGATCTCGAAAAATCAATCGGCCTTCATAAAAGGGAGATCTATTACAGAAAACTGCTTGCTAGCACATGAGTTAGTTCGCGACTTCAACAAAAGGGGAGGAAGGAGAGGATGCATAAAACTTGACTTGCGGAAAGCGTACGACATGGTCAACAGAAAGTTTGTGTGCCAAATGATGCATTGTATGGGTTTCGAAGAGTGGTGGGTGGATCGTATCAGAGAATGCATTACAACTCCTACGTTTTCTGTTCTCATTAAAGGGAAGCCATGCGAATACTTTGCAAGCACGAGAGGTATAAGGCAGGGAGATCCACTTTCTCCGTACCTAGTCACTATCGTAATGGAATACTATACTTGTCAGATTGAGCGTGCAGTATATACAAAACAAATTGCACCAATACTTAAGCAAATACAGCCGGCTATATCACATCTAATTTACGCGGATGATCTCCTAGTATTTATTGAGCCAACAGAGAGATCTATCAGCGCGCTGAATAATATTTTCGAGGAGTTTGTCGCAGTGTCAGGATTGAAGCTCAACAAAGAGAAGAGTCAAATCTATCTGAATAGAGAGTGCCCTGAGAAAGAAAAATGGTATCAAATGCTGCAAATAGAGGAGAGGCAGTTGTCGGTAAGATATCTTGGCTTGCCTCTCTCAATTAACTATGTGCGAGACACAGAGTGCCAGGGTTTGCTACAGTACATACAAGCAAAACTAGAGGGTTGGCAAGCGCAAGTGTTATCATTCGGTGGGAGGATAGAGCTCATTCGCTCAATTATACATGCCGTGGCTAACTACTGGATGCAAGCCATATATATTCCAGACAAGACCTTACAGAAAATTGAGAAGCTGTGCGCTAATTTTGTATGGAGAGGCGGGATACACACAATAAGTTAGGAAGAGCTGGCATGACCAATAGAGGAAGGAGGAATATGGCTACGATCCCTACAAACGCTGCGGGAGGTTGCTTTTCATAAGATGGCTTGGAGGTTCCTTGAAGGAAAATCATTATGGGCGCGATGGACTAGAAACGGGTACTTAAAAGACAGTAATTTTTGGATGCATGCCATTGATAACAATTATTCAGTAACATTCAAAAATATTCTTCGACTCCGCACCTCACTGAAGAATAAGATACGACGTATTATTCATGATGGTCGAGCGACCAATCTATGGTTTGACCCTTGGCTAAACCATCCAAATCTGGTAGATTATTTGGGTTGGCCTGTATATGAACTCTGCGGAGCGGACGAGCAACTTTCAGCTTTAATAGAAGGAGGAAACTGGAACATCAGTAATAGAACTATTTGCCAAAGCCTTGCTTCGGAAATTTTGACTATTGAGATATGCAAAGAGGGCGGAGAGGATAGATGGGAGTGGGAAGGAGGTCCTGGGGACGGTTTTGTAACCAAGGAGGTGTATGAGTCGCTGAGAACTCGGCACCCTATTGTTGCATGCTCGGAAGTAGTTTGGGTTAAGAAAGTGGCCATGAAAATGAAATTATGCCTATATAAAATAGTGTGGGATCGTCTTCTCACGAAAACGAGAATGGTTCGCATTGGGATTTCAGTCCAGAATCAACTATGTGTGCTATGTAGCAGAGGTAGCGAGTCGAGGAATCACTTATTTTTTGAATGTTCTATCTCTGGTTAGATATGGAGGCAATGTCCGCATGGAGCTGGAGTTCAGGGTATTAACGCTGAAGACTTAACGGGTATCGTTGACGACATTAAGAATTTGAAGCCCACGGGAATAGCGTATTTGTCAGGGCTGGAAAATGGCTTCTCGCAGCAGTATGGCACACTTGGAGAGAGAGGAATAGACAGATCTTTAATGGACATATAATGTCTATCAAAGGAATCCTTAATAATATTGCAGCATATATAGATGTCATGGGAGAGTAGAAGCCCATACATTGAGGATGCATTATATTATGATACTTGCAATAGCTCTTAGTTTTATTAATTGAAGTACCCTTTCCTCAAAAAAAAATATACACATGCCTTATACGTATTTCATAATACTTGAAAAAAACTAATAACTTCCTTATTTTTTTTTCTATTATACATAATTACATAACTACCCATGTTAAATTTAATGAACAATCTATACTACTATATAATAAGAAAGTCGGCTTCACCGTGAAAGTTTTATTTCAAAAATGCTCTTATCTATATTTACTAATTGAAATTATTCATCTATACTACTATATAATAAGAAAAGTAGGCTGAGCCGTGGAGGTTTTTATTCCAAAAATGTCTTCATCTATGTTTACTAATTAAAATTATTCATTAAATTTAATCTATACTACTATATGATGAGAAAAGTATGCTTCACCGTGGAAGTTTTTATTCCAACAATATCCTCATCTATATTTAATAATTAAAATTATTCATTAAATTTAATATGGGTAATTATGTAATTAGTTATAGAAGAAGAAGAAAATAAGGAGGTTATCATTTGCTCTTCCCAAAGGCATGCACATATATACTAGTTTTAATTAATAAACATAGATAATGGTATTTTTGGAACAAAAACTTTCACGGTAAAGCCTACTTTTTTCATTATATAGTAATATAGATATTAAATTTAATGAACATTTTTAATTAATAAACATAGATGAGGGCATTTTTTGGAACAAGAACTTCCACGGTGAAGCCTATTTTTTTAATTATATAGTAGGATAGATTATAGAGTAATATGGATTATTATTTTTAAAAGATTTTGCAGTCTCAACAGTGTACTGAATATAAAAATAATAATAATTTTTCTCTAATTATATGATCATATACTTTAATAATATAAATACTAGTTTTATATATAATCACACATATATTGTCACATTATCTGATCAACAAAATGTAGTCAGTTTTGATGTATATTGTCCTACAGAATATAGTCAATATATTTTCTATCTCACCTAAATTAAGACCCACATTTAACTTTTGATTATAATAATTTCTTTAAAATCTATAGCGGGTATCTTATGTTCGAGTTTAACTTAATTAACAAACACAAAATATAACTAACTTCCCTACTTTCTCAAATTATAAAAGGAACTTGGCGTATTCTTTCTTTATTATATGAATTTTTTTGACTTTCGCCCCACTTATTAATATTAATTTGTAATTTTATCACACTTTTTTGTATTTATTAGACTTAAATTTCACTCTTTGTCACCGAAAATATTCGTTTTGTCACGAAAAATATTCCTTTCGTCACGAAAAATGTTTTCCAATAGAGAAAATTTTAGAGAGACGGGCCTTGAGGGAATTGGGGAGGAGAGAAGTTTAGAAAATTTTAGGGTATGGAGACAATTCGCCAACTGTCACGTCCCGATCCGTCGAATCGATCGTCCTCGCTGGGATGTGATGTCGCACGAGTCTGGAGTTGCACTCGTACAAGGCAAGATGATTCTATCTTAAAATGGTTATCTCAATTGTAAAGCAATATCAAGTATGGTTAGATAAACTTATAATATCATACAATAACACAGATGCAGAGTTTTGGTACGAAACATTAAATACAAAAACATGAGTGTTTTTAAATAGATTATTCGTATTGGTGATAAAACTCAGTCATTTTGAGAATTAGATAACAATTTATGCCTTATGCCCTAGATTTGTTATTAACACTTCAAATCTTGCTGAATGTTGCAATAACTTCATTAAAAATTTACGTGATAAACCAACAATAACATTATTTGATGGTATTAAGCCAAGATTATAACATTGATGATAAATAAATAAAAAGAGCCAAGAATTTGAAGAAAAAAAACCATTATCCAAAAATGTTAAAAATTATGGCATCAAAACAAAACTACACCATTTTTAAATATTGTGCATTGTTATTCTTAAAAATAATAAAATAATACAATTGCTTTCTTTTTTATCTTGGTTCTCTTTATTAAGATAGCTTCCATCGTAGGTACATAGCAAAGGAAGTGAAATACAATTCTTTTGTTAAGGAGTGGAGATAAGGCTAATAAGGATCAAAGTCACCCACTGATTAGAGAATTTTCGAAAGAAAGATGAACTTCTTATGAAATTGTCAAGCCTCGCATATGTGTCCTCCTAAAATTGCACCAACAAAGGTTCAACACATTTATTTATATCTTCTTCTCTCTTTCTTTTATATTTCAACATGAATGTATAAATCAACGAAAGCAAGCAAATGGAAAGCATCCAACGAAAAGCCAACAATGAAATCCATCAATCAAAATGATAACGAAAATATCCAAAAACAAGCAACAAAGAAAATGATGTAGAAGTTACTCTTATATATAGTTATTTCTCTAAACACGATTTATTGTATTTTGGACTCAATTCTAACAAAATCCTGTTAAAAATTTATTGTTGTACCCTGTCGATTCATGAGATGAAGAACATAATAAAAATTGCGGAAGCGTACCTGAATCCATTGCTAGGCTTGATGGATCTTGAAGCGGTCGTCCTTTTGTGGGGTTCGATCTTCCAACTTGCTACGACCCTTAATGATAAAGAAGAATCTGAATCCTTTGTCCCTCTCTTTCTTTTGATGGGGATGCAGAAGAGAAAAAACGAAAACCTCTCTTTTCATGGCCGTATAAGTTGGGGACCATAACCCTAATGAATACATATATTTATATGCTTTGATATTTCTAATTTAGCCCCTCATCAAATTAGATTCATCTCCGGTATCTACACATTATTTTCATGACAATTATACCCTTAAGCCAATTTTTCAAATAGACCACTTTAATTTGGCTTAATTATTTAGATAGCCCAACATAATTAATTTTACATGTGTGGCCCATATTATTGAATAATTCAAACAATCTCCCACTGGGCCACATATTTAACCTTATAATTGTGTTAACCTCAGTGAGCTCATAAATTGCTATCTTAATCCTTAGGGTATATCCGGACAATCTCGTCCATTAACCATATCAACATAGGATCAAAGCGGCATTCGTCACATATAGCGTAACTAAACCATCAATGATCATATATACCAATATAGCTAAACGATATAGATCAATCATGGATGCGTAGCATGGAAATTACACGGAATATGATCAATACATGTCTATTTCCAACTGGTCCTCCTTAACTTTAGTGAGATCAATATTTTAACATAATGAAAACAAAATGAACTGAATTTTCATATATCTGATCACATAAATATCCAAAACACTTTAATACATAAATGTGTCCAAAACCAAATAGCACCCAAATACATAAAATACAAACTCACACTGTGTTACTATATTCTTAATTAAGATAACACCCATATGAGTAGTATGCTCAGGAAAGACCCTGGGTGATAATACTTTTGTGAGCGGATCCGCTAACATGGAATTTGTCCTAATGTGCTATATGGACACTATAACCATTCTGAATTCTTTTCTTCATAACTATAAACTTTATGTCAATATCCTTTGACTTATACAAGCTTATGTTGTTATTGGAATACAATATTGTTGATTTACTGTCACACTATAATTTTATGTGGTCTTTCAACACTGTACTGTAGGCGCAGCCTTGTGACAAAATTTTGTAACCATATTCCCTGAATAGATGTCCCACAGCATGTTATAAACCTTGCTGTCATGGTGGAAGAAATTATGAGTGCATGTTTGACACTCATCCAAAATATATCTCCATTAGTCAGCATAACTTGATGTAGATCTCCTGTTATGTTAGCATCCATCAAAATCGGAGTCGGAATACCTTATGATCTCCATAATTATTCCATCTCCTACAAAGAGCATATAATTTCTTGTTCTCTATTAATTACTTAAGTAGTTTGGCTGCTATCCAATGATCCATCCATATTTGCTTAAATATCTGCCTAACATCCTAATATGTACGTAATATCCTGACGCGTACATACTTGAGCGTACATTAGACTCCCTACAACTGACCATGAAGAAAAAATCTATTGTATTTTCTTAACTTTAAGGCTAACCTTAGGATACTTGATTGAGACCAAATTTGTCTCCTTTAACGAGACGTGTCACCTAGTTTGCATTAAATACTTTAATCAATATACAAAACCAAAAAATTATTCCTACTCCCACTGAACTTGTGATACACACAATCTTCAATAGTGTTTATCTCAAAACCAAACGAGATAATCACTTGAAGTACCTTTGACAAGAAGCTTGCTTGAGTTCATAAATAGATTTTGTCAATTTGTAAACCATATTCTTTGGGCCTTTCGATACAAAGTTTTCTGGTTGCACCATATAAACTGTTTCATCAATGTTACCATTGAGAAATATCGTTTTGACATCCATTTAATGTAATTCAAGATCAAAATGTGCAACATGTGCTATGATTGTTTTAAATGAGTTTTTCAAAGATACCGAAGAGAAAAACTCTTTAAAATCAATCCCAAAATTTTGAGTAAAGTCACTAGCTACAAGACGTACTTTATACCTCTCCACATGACCCTTCGAATCCTTCTTGGTTCTAAATTTCCATTTGCAACCAATGGACTTCATAACTTTTGGTAATGGGACAAGTTCCTAAACTTTATTGTCTTGCATGGACTTATACTTCTTATTTATTGTATCAATCCACTTTGAGAACTGGAACTTTATATGGTCTGACGGAAGTTGATTAGATCATCTTCCATTATCCGCTGCCTTCCTCACGTTCCTAGAGATATACGACAATGTTATCCAAAATTATATTTCTCCTTTATCTGGTGGACCATCTTAACACTACCGATTCTTGAGGTTGTTGAGTTTGTTCCTTAGGAATAATTACCTTATCTTAAATGTGGTGCCGCTACGTTGTCGTTGTTAAGGTATCTCAACAACGACTTATAGAGGTAATTCGACATTGTCTTATTGAGGCTCCGAATTTACTTCTTGATCATGACAGGTATAGAATCATGCACATCGTCAAAAGTGATAGTAGGAATCGTAATTGATTCCTTCTCAAAGACAATGATCCTGACTTTATTTCTCCCTCAAACTCAACATCCTCAAAAACTATTACTTCTCGTCTCAAAATTTTCTTTTGTGTGGGATCGTATAATTATTAACCTCTTGATTTGTCAGCATAGTCAATAAAGTAGTTGCTTACAATTGAACTTTGGTATGTATTTCCTTTACACATTAATATAGACATTAAAGTCTATAAAGTCAATAAAATTCAAATCTCATCAGACACAAGTCGTTCAACTCTATTTCTAGAGATGTGACCTAATCGCTTATGTCATAATGAGGCTAAAAATATTTATTGTTAATTTTGTGTCTAGTACCACATGACTCCACTTGCAAGGTTTCATTTAAACTGCAATAGTTTCAACCGAATATAGGCGATCATAAATCTTAAGGGATCCGTTACCAATAATATTTGGATTTAAAAATAGACTAAACTTATTATTTCCAAATGAACAATGATAACCAGATTTGTTCATTAAGAAAATTGAAACAGAATTTCATCTAAAAGACGGTACAATAAAAGTGTCTATCAAATAATAATCGGTTCCTAAAAATAACCTAAAATGTTCTATTGCTTTCACTTCTACCGATTTGTCGTCACCCTCATATATGTATCTTTCACCATCAATTGGCTTCGGTAGCTCAGACAACCTTATTTATAAACACTAATGTGGGTAGTAGCACCAGAATCTAACCACCACGTGTTTTTAGGTACTAAATCAAAATTAACCTCAGAACAGACCAAATTTGGAAATGTACTTTTTTTATATGCCATGTGTGGTACTTTGTACATTTCTTCTTTATGTGTCATGGCTTGTCACAAAAGAAATAACCCTTAGTTTTTACATTGTTGTTTCTTTTGAGCTGGACCCTTAGCAGCTTTTGTATTTATTTTCTTTTTCGTCCTTAAAGTTTATCCCATTAAACATGAAAATTAAAAATCTTATTGGCAGATATTTTAACAACATTAACTGTAAAGAGAACAAAGCAACAAAAAACAAACATGCTCTAACAAATAACCAAAGCGTAAAATATAGTCAAACAAATTCAAATAATGGTGAACCCCATCTCAAGATACCTAGTACATCATTAATATCAAGTCTGTGGATAGTGATATTAACTGCAATTGGTATTCTTGGTGTAATGATCAAACGTTGACAGTAAGTCATGTCAAATAATAAGCCTATCTTTGGATCGGGTTATTATTCACATGTAAACCTTATAATTGTCACACATTTATCACCACAAGTATGTGTGCAATTCGGCCAAATATTAACCTTCCTTTGGGCCGGCTAATACCTGCATGAATGTACACACACAAACATCCAACATCCCTCATAGACTATCTACGCAAGAGAGGTCAATTTGGCGACATCTTGTTTCAATGGGTCTATTTAGAATATTAGACGACTATTGCTAGTCACAAAAGGCACCAAAAAATTTGAATGTTGACTAAATTTTACAAAATCGAATCATGTCCAAAACTTTATGTACATGCATATTTAAAATATTACAACTCAAATAAGATAATCATAAGCATGTGAATCTCTTTACATGATTCAAACAAATATTCTTAATTTGACTAAACTGAGCATTGTCAACATAATAAAATTCACGTAATATTTTACTGAATATATGGACCAATAGATTGCTTCAAATAACCCATAAAGATTATATTAAAATAATCTGTTGAAGATATGTATATCAATAGATTACATCAAATAATCTCCTAACAAGTCAGGACATAAGATAAAACTGCAAGAAAAGAAGCCCGCTACTTTTCAACAAAGAACTGACAACTTAATTTATTGCCAACATATTAGCACAACTTTAAGAAACCTGACTATCCATAAACTACAAAATCAACAGCACCGAGTGTTCAAATTTTGTCTAGGTACAAATCCTTAATGACGAAGGATACCCAGTATAGAAAACAAAAACAAAAAAAAACCAACAAATGCAATATCTGAATATTGCTTGTGATCCTTAACCCAAACAATATATAGATTTAAATAACAAAGAAGCAATATATAATGTCCGGTTCTATCTCAATAAAATCTCTTTCTTGTTCTACTATAATCAAATGAACTACTATTTATCGGTCCAATTAAAAGAACTTTCGGATCATATTATGTTCCGATAAAATTGTTAATTGTTTCTGTGCTCAACCAATCCATTAAAAGATGCTAATATTTTACCTATGCAAGAGAGTCACAACTACTAATTCAAAAGAAGTCAAAAGAGGTCCCAGGAGGAGAGTACATATTCAAGATTTGATTAAAAAAATTATAAATCATAAGCCTTACCAAATGCCTTTACTATTCTTATTGGAACCCTACCAAAGTGAACGAACCTGTTAGCCATCCTTCAGTTGAGACCCGAGTAGCAGCCGCCAAAGGGCACACTCAGTTTCTGGGTTTTCTCCAAACCTGTCATATTTGTTCCAAACAGAGTAGCCATGACCCTTAATATTCTAATTTTATGTATATAACGAGCAAAGTGCAAAGATCGATCTTAATCCATACAAAAAAAATCAATTCATCCTGATTATATTCTTAACTTTCTATAACCCACATTGATCTTGATGGAAAAATCAAAACCCTAAATTAAGTTAGATCTAACGATCTATGATTTCTGAACACCAACAAAAATTGAATCTAAACTTCAAACTCATGAAACAAACAAGGGGGCTCTGATACCACTTGTTAGAAATTTATTGTTGTACCCTGTCGATTCATGAGATGAAGAACATATTAAAAATTACGGAAGTGCCTGAATCCATTGCTAGGCTTGATAGATCTTGAAGCGGTCGTCCTTTTGTGGGATTCGATCTTCCAACTTGCTACGACCCTTAATGACAAAGAAGAATCCGAATCCTTTGTCCCTCTCTTTCTGTTGATGGGATGCAGAAGAGAAAAAAAGAAAAGAAAATCTATCTTTTCGTGGACGTATAAATTGGGGACCATAACCCTAATGAATACATATATTTATATGCTTTGATATTTCTAATTTGACCCCTCATCAAATAAGATTCATCTCCGGTATCTACACATTATTTCCATGACAATTATACCCTTAAGCCAATTTTTCAAATAGACCACTTTAATTTGGCTTAATTATTTCGATAGCCCAACACAATTAATTTTACATGTGTGGCCCATATTATTGAATAATTCCAACAAATCCAATCCATTGGTTTGAGAGGGTCACAATTCATTTGTCATGATCAATGGATACTGGAAGGATTTTACTACAATGATTCAATTATGACTGGTTATTCAAGCCATAAGCCAACGTGATGCCTCCGGCTAGGAGTGGGGTACTACAGGGATTTTGAGGCGAAGCTCCTGAAAGCTAATCAAACTTTCGGATACCTGGGGCTAAATGGCATTAGTTCGACTTTAGGGAATGTTTCGAGGAAGGCTAAATGCCCTCGTATTGAAACGACACACAAACTGTCATGCCCTGATTCTGCATAACCGATCGTCCTCACTAGGACGTGATATCGCGCGAGCCTAGGTTGCACTCGCGCAAGACGATTTTCATAACTGACGATTACAGAGGCTAAGCGACGGAGTCGTTGTACAAAAGTTCCAAAGCAGAAGCATTGAATAACATGATGATATACAAAAATAGAACTCTTTATTACTATTGGAATAAGATTACAAGGGCGTGAAGCCAAGATTATAAGTCACTCAAGCTTACTTTCTCTCATAATACAATCGCTCTGCTCTCTCTCATCTTTCAATACAATAAAACATGCCATTAGGATTACAACTTGCGGATGCTTTAGAAGGCGATGTTCATATATTATATCCCGTACAGGTAAAGACTGCAACGCGGTCGCACGCGTCGAAATATCAAGGAACACCATGCCTCAGCGTGTCCAAGCGAGCTCCGTCCCGAACACGCTGATACATGAACCCGCACATGAAGACTGGTGGGGTATCAATACACAACCGTACTGGTAAGTGATTCCCTCGTCCACCAATACAAAAACTAACACATTATTTAGTGAGTGCAACTTATTCCTTTTGTGGTCTTTCTAATATTGCCTTAGGATCAGTTTTAGGACATAGACTCCTGGACTATCTTGTGATGTGATGATATAATCGTGCCATGAAGCTCCTTCGTGATTCTATGTTGAGGCCATGCCTCGTAACTTAATGGTCGTACCGTAAACTCAGTCGTACAACAACAATGAGATCGTGTCTCGTAACTTAGTGTGACTTAGCTATACCTTGTCATACAACCTTTTCTATTCAACTCAAACAACTCTTTCCCAAACTTAAGCAATTTTGTGCCAACGACTCAAAACACAATGTCGCATCTCGTGCCGAGTACGTATCTCTACGTATAGCCAAATCTTAGGCTCCATAATCATTGTGTTGCAAACTGTGCACACCTATCTTGACTCATCTGTGTCATACTTATACGTCTTATGACTCAACCGACATCGTACATGTGGATTGTCACTCAGCACACCGACTCATCTATATGAAAGGTCATTGGCATGACAAGCCATCTTGGACATAGCTAGGAGAGACAGTGGGTCGATTAATGCAGGTAGCTAGTACCACTGAAACCCATCGAATTTCTGGTTGCCTATCCAGCATCAGCTATACCGTGTTTTATCAATGGCCGGATCGGTCCTGTGGCCCTAGGTTATCATCCGAAAAAGCATCGCCCTTATGCGCAAGTTGTCTATGACCACACATCTACGAGAACATCTAGACCCACGTAAATGTATGGCCTAATTTGTGGTACGACTCAAACCCTTTGCATATCGTACTCATAAATCATACTTTCTATACTTCGTTGGAGACTCCCAAACGAGAGACCACCTCGGCAACAAACTGTTGCGTGAACATTCCTTCTTTGAACCCAGGAAATGGCTACTGTATTGCCTTCCTACTTAACTTGAACAAAACGTGTTTCGTGTCGTACCACCAATTCAAGGCATACTCCATATGACAAGTCTTTGAAACCGTAGGAACGTACATGCTTTGTGTTAAGTCGATAGCCCATGACATAACTTTACTTAACTCAATACGTCCGGTCGAAAGACCGAGTGGCACTTTGAAAACCATCGTGGATTGATACATAGTCAATAAGCTAACACTTTCAAGTTCTATACACAATTTGCCACAATGGGATTATTTTCTTAGCTATGTGGATTCATCTATTTTATTATCAAGCCTATTCAATGCGATGAAAACTTCTATTTATTAATGCGAAGGCCAAGCTGAGGCAAGTTCACCGAAGTCACCCACCTGAACGAGGAGTTTCCTCGACTGAGCGGGACTTCGAGCAAGCCGATGCATAGTCAAGTCCAAACGTTGTTGCATTTCGATTCCTCTGGTTAAACTGAGTGGGACGGGATATTACACAAGCTATGAGCTATCAGGAAGATTCAGCAAGCTAGCGGTAGTGGTGAGCATTATTCGGTTTTGGACCGAAAATACGATTCGGTTCGATTTTAAAAAAAATTCGGATCGATTTTGGTTTTGAAAATACTACATTTTCTTATTCGGTTTCGTTCAAAAACAAAGAAAATTTAGTTATTATCTTCCACTATGTAGTAAGGCTTCAAAACTGCTCAAAAGTGAGCGTAAGCCATATGTATATCATGGTCCATTTTAATTTTAAAAATAAATTATGTAAAAAATTGTTGAAAAAAGTTTAAATTTGTTATATATATTCAACATGAGGAATTGAACTCAACCAAAAAAGAAAAATATCTCCCACCTTAACCACATGAGTTAAAAGAGATATTTGACTATAATTTGATAATATTCTTATTAACGTTATTATACGTGCAAATCACGTGTATTTACTTTGTGTGTGTGTGTGTATACATACTAGTAAATGCACGTGCTTATATATATATATATATATATATATATATATATATATATATATATATATATATGAGGAATGGTAATTTTATTGATAAAATTGCGAATCATACAACATGATCCATATTATGTTATCGGCTCCGTCATCATTTTTACATCAAATTCTATATTGTGAATAAGTCCAATAAGACCTGTACAAGAGTTTTCAATACACTTGTTCCTTTTCCTCCGTACATGCCAAACCGAAGATGCCAGTCTAGCACGTGCATCTCTGAACCACACAGGGCCGCTTCGGCGTCTTCCTTCTATCCTTCTCATGACATGTAAAACCTCCTGCTCGACCCCTGGCCCGAGGCATAACTTAGTGTTTTGCTCCTTCCAGATCCTCTGAGTGAACGCACATCCGAAGAAGAGATGTCATAGCCTAATTAATTATGTATTTATTTATTTATTTATTTTCTTCCTTAAAATTTTCTTATTTTCTTTAATCAATTCTCCTTTTCTCTTTGGCTCTCATGCAAATTGCACTTTTGCATTTTCTTAGATGCCACCTATGTAGCACTACATGAGAGAGGGGTCATGTGTCACCCCCTCTCATGACTAAGCCCAAAGGGCATTTCAGTCATTTTCTAATTTATCATCCTTATTTATAGGCTAATTATAAAGGCACTACCCTTTTTTATCAGGGCTAGCCCAATTTTTTTTGGGTTTTACTCAGGACAACCCATTTATTTGATCAGAGGCTGTCCCAAAGTAATCCCGCCCTCCCTCCCCCCCCCCCCCCCGAACACAAAATTTGTCTCGCAAGAACCCTAACTTCCCTCTTATTCTTCCTCCTAAGCCCTAAACACTAACTCCATTCTCCACTACTCGGCGAGCATCTTCATCATCTTCCTCTTCTTCCCCACGTCCTCTTCTCTCTTTCAAGGAGAACGATGGCCCCGAAACCTTCCTCGCAAACAAGGTGCGAAATCTTTCTCCATTTCTTTCGAAAATCGTAGAAATTCTCTGAGAAAATTGAAGGACCAATTACATTTTTTATTTCAATTGCAATTATTGTAATGTGAATGAAACTATATTCGGACCGTAGCAAACGTGATTGCCAAAATTTGGCATCGTCCAGGACTGTCCAGTCTTCTGGCAGTCCTGACTATATGTTGGACTGCCAAAAGAATAAGCAGTCCATTGGCATAACATGTGTAGCGAAGGACTGTCCATTCTTCTGGCAGTCCTGACTGTATGTTGGACTGCCAGAAAAATTAGCAGTCCATTTGGCATAACATGTGGAACAATGGACTGCCCATATTTCTGGCAGTCCTGACTCTATGTTGGACTGTCAGAAAAATGAGCAGTCCATTAGCATAACATGTGTAACAATGGACTGCCCAATTTTCTGGCAGTCTTTCACTGAGTTAGGACTGCCAGAAAAGTGGGCAGTCCTTTCTTACACATGATGTGAGTTAGGACTGCCCTCTTTTCTGGCAGTCCTAACTGTATCTTGGACTGCCAGAAATGTGGGCAGTCTTTAGTTACACATGTCCTGAGCCAGGACTGCCCATTCAAATTGGCAGTCCATTATACAGTAAGGACTGGTAGAATATTGGGCAGTCCAATGTTTGCACTAGTGGAACAGCAACATTTGTGGGCATGCCTTACATTTTAATATATAATTAATATTCAATAATAGTCATGAAAAGAAGACAAAGGAGAAGGATGTTGAGGCCAGGCCCGAAAGAAAACGTCCTGCCGCATCGGATCGCAAGGCGCGTGAAGCTGGTAGAAATGTCGAGAAAGGGCTATCAATCAGAGAACCCGAACCAGCCTCAGAAACAAGAACACGTGGAACGAAACGTGTTGTAAGGCGTTCGACGAAAGCGGCGACGACTCGTCGTGATGATTCCTCCGATGATGATGTACCCATTGCCCGAATGAGAGATGACGCTGGATCGGGTCCTTCTCAAGTAGTCGAGGAAGAGGAAGAGGAAGATGCGGGCCCAATTGGTTGCTCTATTTTGAAGTCAATCGAGAACCACATTTCTTATGAAATATGGAAGGATCCGGTTAGTTACTTACCTTGTATATAAATTAACTATTCGAAATAATAGATATATGTAATATTGGATCTTTGTTTTTTTATTTGCGGAAAAGCTCGCGCCTTTTGAGGGTAATAAACCATGCGAAGATGTGTAGTACGTGGGGATTTGATGAGTTGAAAGAGAGTGTGAAGGAAAAAATCACCCCCACCGGATTGTATTATTTGGCAAAATACTCGTATCAGATATTGGACCATGCAATGATTTCTACATTTGTGGAGCGCTGGCATCCAGAAACTAACAGCTTCTATCTCGCAGACGGAGAGTTGACAATCACCCTTGATGATGTCCACCACATTTTAGGGCTTAGAGTTGATGGTCGTCAAATGTCGATGGACTATTCCGAGGGCGACTTCGACCTGTATGATGAGATGGTGGATTTGGTTGCCAATTGTCTCGGTGTCGAGTCCAAGACTTTTGTCATAATCCCAGAATTTAAGAAGTCTTATGGAGTTTCTTTAAGTTTTTTGAGGAATACTTTCAATGATGACGCCGACGACGCCGACGACAACAATGCTAATGACGACTTCATGGCCCGTGGATACATGCAGTTCATCCTAGGAGCTGTCGGCATTACAGACAAGTCCGGGACAGCGATACATGTAAAATATGTAAACAATTTTAGGGACTTGAACGCTGTGGATGAAATATTATTCGGAAGTGGTATATGTAGGTCCTAAAAAATCAAGTTGCACCTATCAACAAAGTCAAAAAATTAAGAAATACAACTTTCAAATGAACTGCGCAGACATCAGATTGCGCATCATTCAGATTGCGCATACCAGATTGCGCACACTTTCAACTGCGCAGGCTGACGTGGCAATGTCATCATTATCTGACACAATCAAATCTTCTGACAGCTGACAGCACGAAGAACGAGGAGACTGTTCGTTTATTGCATCGCACATCGCTCGAGAACGGTTGGACAGCTGTACATGCAGCGCAATCGGCCAGCCTGTCTGCTGCGTAATCCATTCCTGCGCAAGACAGTCCAGCGCAACCCGATGCCAGCGCAATTCAGGTTGCACACTCTATCAATACAACTGACAAAATACACGTGGCATTCATGCCATCAATTGCTCATTACGTGGCAACCGTCTATGCACGATCATGCGCATTTCAATCAAATAATACCATGTGTCCAAGACAGTTGGCCCACGATCAGACAACTGCCTGCGCAGTCCAAGGCTGCACAATCCAATTCATGCGCAATCCAGCATGCGCAGTTCAGAATAACTAAAAGTTAGTTATTTCCAGAACTCTATAAATAGAGTTTCAAGTCTTCATTCAGAAGATCAGACATAAAGTTCAGAAATATCAGAGAGTCCAGGAGTTCTTGCCCAAGTGCTGCTGCATTCTTCCGAGGCTTTTGCCTTCAACTTCAGAGGCTATCGTCTTCAAAGTTCACATCGTCCAAGGGATAAAGCAATCGTCTTCTAGATTGGATTCCTACAGTTGTACTTTCCCAGAATTCTTGTAATCTTTACAAAGTTTGTATCAATAAAGTTCATACTTTTGTTTTTGCAAACAAAATGGCGACTCTGCTGGGGACGACTTTCTCCTCCGACGAGGAAGTGACAACTCAATGTGACGTAGCGTCTATCGGGAAGACGCAGAAGACGCTGGTTGTGAAGGTCAACCAGATAGCCTATGAAGCCATGATCAACTCCAAAACCACTCCTCGCACTGCAACCACTTCTGCCACGAGCAAAGTGCGCCCAGTGTGGGTCTCCAAGACTGCTGCGCAGTCCATTAACTCTGCCAGCAAGACTGCTGCGTAGTCTATTGTCTCTGCCAGTGAGACTGCTGCGCAGTCTGCCAAGAAGCCTGCTGCACAATCTGCTGCGCAGTCTACAATCGCTGTCACTAAGACTGTTGCACAAATTGCCTCTTCCACTTGTGCGCAATCTGCTGTAACCAGTGCACAAACTTCCTACGCTGCCCTGTCAAAGTGCAAGACTCCTGTTCCTCTGGCGCAATTGGCTGCTACTCTGCCTGCGCAATCTACCAATCCAGCAACCAGAGTGCAACCTAAACACTCTGGCAACAAGACTTTGGCTGCGCAAACCATAGTGACTGGGGTCAGAGGAGATTCTACCAGAATTACTCATGCACAAACTGTCAATGCGCCATCAAATCGTGCACAAACTACTCCTGCGCAATCCAAGAGAAACAGCCCTTTGGCTAATCTCTCCTCCTCTCACAACAAAGGGAGAGACTCTGTTCCTCCTCTCAAGCACCCTGTTGCTCCTGCGCAATCCACTGGGGCTAGTCCTTTGGCTATTCCTCATCCTCCTCAAAACAAAGGAAAGGGCCCATTGGTTTTTTCTCAGACTTCCTTGTCTCATGACTTGGAAGACAACAAAGGGAAACGCTTTTTAGCTAACCCTTCTCTACAAAACAAAGAAAAAGGCCCTTTGGTCTTTTCTCAATCTTCCTCGGTTTTTATCGTAGAAGATCAATCTGAATGTGCCTCGGCACCAGTCAGTACAAGAACTCCTTCAAACAAGGGCTCTTCTTCCCTTCATGACAAGAGAACTTGTACTGATCAAAGAGGTATTCTGCCTACCCCGGTAGCAGAATTCCAAGACCTCCCAACTCTTAAGATATCCCGCTCAAGACAGAGAAAATTGCTGGTGTCTCAAACAGAAACTCCTGGGGGTGAATTTGCTGATCTAAGAACTTATCTTAATAGACCAACTTCGGCGAAATGCAAACAGCCGATGCCGAAGACCAAACATCATCAAAAGCAAAACTCCAGGATTAAAAATCCTGACACCGATGCCAATGAAGTGAGCACTTCCCTGTATACTTAAGGGACAAAATATTTGAAGAATCGGAATCATGTTCCGAATATTATCAAAGAACAGATCCCTCAGAGTTTTTCTCGTCCTGCTGTTGTTCCCGATCTCCGAGAACATCTCAGACAAAAATGGGACAATGTCTCAACACCTCCATCTTAACCATCTGATCATCATTGCAATCACAAAGTCATCATCCAATGTTGTTGTCAAACAACAAAACGATCTGTCTTCGATCGTTTGACTTTTGCAAACTCTGAATCTATGTCAGAGGATGAAGAAGTGTTGTACACTTCTGTCAACCGGACTTCCCGAGACACTAGGGGTAGAAGGTGCTCCAAGCACGGCAAACCTCGCAAGCCAAGCCAGCGGTATCTAGATTTACTTCAAGAATCTTCTGAAGGAGTATTTCGACATACCCGATCCCGAAGCCGAGATACAATCGGTCAAAAGAATCTTCTTCAAGATCCTTCGAGACATATTCCTACTTCTCATTCAGGAGACGACTCTTTCTCCGACTATGATGCATACAGCGAAAGCTCTGAACAGACAGTATCCTCTACTGTACCAAGAGAAGTGACAGCTTATGTTGTCAATGAGGATCCAGATGCTTCAACCTCAGCAAATTAAGAACAGCGAATAGCTGCACTAGAAGACAAGTTGAAGACCATGGCTGAAATGGTCGCCAGTATACATTCTATCATTGTGGCCCAACATACAGTACCGCCGACTGTACCTACTGCAAGTCCTGAAATTATAGCATCTTTGATACCTGTCAATACTGGGCTGGGGGTGGTATCTCCTCAAATACCTTCTGTACAAGTTCAACCTACACCTAGTCAGTCAGGTGCTGGGGGTGGTACTTACCATGCAGTTCCTCCTCCTAACACTCAGACTCCACCTGCTCCTTTTTCATCATCAGAGGATGCCAATGAAGCTGTCAAACTCTTACGAACCCAGTTCGAGGCCTTCAAAGAGAAAGACAACTTACAAAGGCTAGGGATCAAACAGCCCTACCCAGTCGAATGGAAGGAAGTCCCATTTCCTCCTAAGTACAAAATTCCAACCATCTCGTTGTTTGATGGCAGCACTTCTTCTAGTCAGTTCATCAATCACTTTGAGGTAATAACTGTTCAACTCCAGCCAAATGACGCTCTTCTTACCAGAGTATTCGTCGGCTGTTTAGCCGGTATTGCATACGATTGGTATAGAAGCCTGCCCGATGGCTGTATCACCTCCTTCTCGGGTCTCAAACAAATCTTTCTAGAACGATTTTATGAGGGAATCAATGACATGACCATGTCAGCCCTTAATAAAATCAAGCAAAGAAACAATGAAACTACTGAAAGTTTTATCGAAAGATTTTGACGAGAAGCCTTGAAGATGCCTCCAGGGACTCCGGCCGCTGTCACCATAGACACCTGCAAGGCAAATCTTTTGCCCATCATCAGCATGTGGACAGGGTCGACTCAATTCCAAGACTGGCCATCCATCATTGTCAACGCTAAAGCTGCTGCAGTTAGCACTGACAAGGTCAAGCAACTAGGGGTACAAATGTCTAATCCCGATCGAGATGAGCATCAGACGTCAGGTAGCGGTAATCGCCAGAACAACCGCAAGAACAAGGAGACTTTAAATATCAACTTGAAGAGTAAAGAGTCTCTTGCTGTTAATGTAGCTCCACCTACGTCTACCTCTACTCCTTCTGCCCCTCCGCCAAGGGAACCTCGTCCTAAAGTAGAATACTCTTTTGACGAGAATGACACTGCTAGCATCTTTGATTGTTTAATCAAAAGCAATAAGATTCAACTTCCAGATCCAAAGAAGCCCGATGAAGTCGGTAAAACTGATCACCCAAAATATTGTGTATACCACAGATTCATTGGGCATCCTACCAGAGCATGCTATGTGCTCAAAGGCAAAATTCAAGAACTGGTTAATGCTGGTGTTGTTACTCTACAACAAGACGAGAAGACCGTGACTGCAAATATGGTCTCGGTTCAATTCAGTGACTTTCCGCCACAGATGGTGCAGCATGGCGTCATTCCTATCCCCAAAGCTACTCTTGAGATTGAGAATCTCCCGCCTCCACCCAGTGAAGGTCTTGTTCCCTTATCTCTTGACAACGGCAAGATTATGTGGATTCATCCCGATCTTGCTTCGGAGTTCAAAGTTTCCTCTTCCTCCAAGAAGAAAGACCGCTTCAAGGGCAAGACAAAGACTTGCAACATGGTGTCTTTTGACCCCATAGTTGATGAAGAAATTTTGTTGGGCACCAGATCAGGGAAGGCCTATTTGAAAGATCATTCTGAAGCTCAAGAGAATCCTGCTTCCTCTTCTGAACCTGCTCCAGTGCAACCTGCTTCCACCGAAGATATTCCTTCTGTATCTTCACCGGTTGTAGTATCCATTCCTCCCAAGCCGGTGGTAGCTGACAAAGGCAAGCAGCAAGTCCGCTTTGACAAGCCCCTGAAGAAGTCATCTCCTACAGGACTTGAAAAGCCTTACAACTTCGATATTTTGGCTCAGCTAGCCAATACACCAGCCAGGTTGTCCATCTTTGAACTCTTACGTCTCTCCAAAGAGACTCGAGAAACTTTAAGTGAAGCTCTCATGCAAGCAGAAACTTGTCTATCTCTTCTGAAGAAGCCTACAGCAGAGCCAGTCTCTTGCCTCCACTGTCATAGTGTTCTGGAATTGATTCCGAACATTACTTTCACTCAAGATGATATGCTAATGGAGGACAACAGGCATGACCGTCCCTTGTACTATACAGGATATGTCGACTCGATGAAGGTCGATCGTATTCTGATAGACCCGGGGTCTGCTCTTAGTATCATGCCAAAGACAATGTTGGATGCATTAAAGATTCCTGTGCATAGTCTCTCCAGTACAATCACCACCATCCTTGGATTCAATCAGGGAAAGAGTGAACCTCTGGGCAAGATTCGCCTAAAACTCCAAATAGGCAATCTTCGCACAAAGGTGACCTTCTATATCATCTACAATCATGGTTGTTCTTATAATGCTTTGTTGGGGAGACCATTCTTACATGAGCACAACATTGTTCCATCAACTCTTCATCAATGTTTCAAATACGTTGATGACAATGGAGAAGTGCAAAAGGAGGTTGCTGATCTCTATCCTTTCAAAGGTGTTGAAGCATACTGCAACGACGCTCAGATGTACAAGGATGAATTTATGAAAGTTGTGTTGGCTTTAGACACCGAAGAAGATCAAGAAGCACCGCCCAAAGACACTCTTATCATTCCTGTCAAAGGGCGTGTTTCTTATCCTCAGTCTTCCAAACCACTGGCTATTCACTTGCCGGTCCAGAAGCAATCAACAAACGGTGATCAAGATCAAATGGAGCTCACCTCTTCTGAGCCACTTGTTATCGATTTACGTCGTAACAAGGATAAAAAGTAGCTCACTTCTTCTGAGCCACTTGTTATTAATTTAACTCATAACAAGGACAAAAGGGAGCTCACCTCCTCTGAGCCACTTGTTATTGACCTTCGTCCTAACAAGCCTCCTCCACGTTCTTCTTCTCCTCCTCTTGTAACCAATCTAACCAAGCCTTCTAAGGCTAAAGGTCCTGTTGTAAATACAAATATACAGATCAATGAAAAAGCATCTACTTTCCAGTATACTGATGTCATTTATTATACTAAATGCTATTTGGATATGTTAGATAGTTTCCAATCAATTACAATGGGAGTTGTACAGTCTTTTCAAACAGAAGTCTCATTTGAATATCCAGATGATTCATATCGAATTGTCCTTGCTCGAAAGAAAGGTGAAAGTCTAATACTTTTTAGTAAAGGACCGGAACAAAAATTCAGCTATACGGATGATAGCAAGACTAACGATACGGGACATCTCCAGCTTCGGCATTACAGTCAACAATCAAAAGACATCATCCGAAAAATAGGTTATGACTTCAAAAGTGGCCTCAACTACGGCAAGGGAAGACGAACCCCTATCCGTACGACTGTTCCAGAAGGAAAGTCAGAGATGTACTATAGCAAGACCAAAAGAGGTCTTGGATATGCTTCTCCTCCAATGTTATCCCCAGCAGTTTCTGAATCTGATAGCGAAGAGCGCTCTAACTCTTCTGATTCCAGATCATGGGATTCTGATACCAGCATTGGTAAAGTCCATCGACTGATCGTATCTTCTAATATGGTCTCCGCTGAATTTCCAGAAGGCTATGACGAAGATATTGAAGAAAATCCTGAAATAGATCCTTGGACTCAACAGATGGACAATCAGTGGGTACTCTGATTCGAACAACGAGAACCTCCTACCGAAGATCAATTAGTTCAAGTTGATGTAGGAGAAAGCAGGTCACCTCGTCCAATATTCATCAGCAAGAACCTTCCAGAGGCAGATAAACAATAGTTGATTCTTCTTATTAAAGAATATATTGATGTCTTTGCCTGGAGCTATGAAGACATGCCAGGTCTAGATCCCAAGGTTGCTACTCATAAACTGAACATTTTGCCCAATGCAAAACCAGTCAAACAGCAACAACGATGCTTCAAACCAGAAATGATGGATGCAATCGACGATGAAGTCAAGAAGCTCATTGCTTGTGGCTTTATTCGAGAAGAACAACATTCAGATTGGGTAGCCAACGTTGTTCAAGTCTTGAAGAAAACCGATAAAGTTCGAGTCTGCATCGACTTTCGGGATCTTAACGAAGCTTGTCCAAAAGATGAATTTTCTCTCCCTATCACGGACGTCATGATTGACAATACCTATGGGTTTGAGCAAATATCATTCATGGATGGATTCTCTGGATACAATCAGATTCAGATGAATCCCAAAAATAAAAAACATACATCTTTTCGCACTCCTCGTGGAGTCTATTGCTACACCGTAATGCCTTTTGGTCTCAAGAACGCTGGTGCAACCTATCAACGGGCTATGAGTACCATCTTTCGAGATTATCTTCGCAAAATAGTCGAATGCTATGTTGACGATATCGCCGTCAAAAGCCGTCTAAAAGAAGATCACATCCAAGATTTAAGAATAATCTTCAATCTCATGCGCCAACATCAACTCAAAATAAATCCCACCAAGTCATTCTTGGGTGTCTCTAGTGGTAAATTTCTCGGCTTCGTCATTACCTCTAAGGGTATACACGTAGATCCCGAGAAGATCAAAGCCATTCAAGAGATGCGTCCTCCACGCAACCTAAAAGAGCTACGAGGATTCTAAGGTCGACTTGCATACATCAGGAGATTCATTTCGAATTTGTCTGGACGCTGCAGACCATTCACTCAGCTAATGAAGAAAGGTGTATCTTTTATTTGGACTGAAGAATGTCAACAAGCATTCGAAGACATCAAGCGATATCTTATGAACCCACCAGTTTTGGTGCCACCGATCTCTGGTATACCTCTGGTATACCATTTTTAATGTATGTCCGTGCTATGGACCATTCATTGGGTACTTTACTTGTCCAAAAGAACAAAGAGGGTCATGAACAAGCTATCTACTATCTCAGTCGTTCTATGATTGGTGCCGAACACCGTTATAGTCCGGTCGAAAAAGAATGTTTGGCTCTTATGTTCGTTGTTCAAAAGACTCGGCATTACATCATTGGCCAAACTATTAATGTCATATCCCGAGTTAATCCTCTTCGGGTACTCATGAAGAAGCCCAGTACACTCAACTCTCGACTTGCTACATGGGCCATTCTGCTAGCCCAATATGACATGATATATGTTCCACAAAAGTCTGTCAAAGGTCAAGCACTGGCGGGTTTCTTAGCAGCTCATCCTATACCAGAGACATCTAATTAAACTCTGTGATGAAATTCCAGATGAGACATTGGAAGTAAACATGATCTCTGAAGAATTTCCTACATGGCATCTATTCTTTGACGGAGCATCCAGAATCGGATCAAATGGTGCCATTGTAGCAGGAGTTGGAGTTGTTTTCGTTTCCCCAGATGGATCAACTATTCAAAGAGCCTACTCTCTAGATGAACCATGTTCAAATAATGTAGCAGAGTACAACGCTCTGCTCATCGGTCTTCAATTAGCCAAGCAACTAGACGTCGAATATCTCAAAGTCTATGGTGACTCTAAGTTGGTTGTTAACCAGGTTAGAGGGACCTATGAAGTTCGCCATCAAGATCTAGTACCTTATCATGAAGCGGCAATCAGCATAGCTACATCATTCAAAGCCTTCTTCATCGACTATGTTCGTCGAGCTTCCAACACTGAAGCAGATGCATTGGCCAACCTCGCAGCAGTCTTAGCCATCCCTATCAAAAGACAGCAGGTGGTGGTTGTCTCTAATCGTGAGTTGTTTTGTATTGAAAACAATCGTAATATTGAATTCAGTAATTTCGCTGAAGCCAATATTATCAATGAAGACTGGAGAGTTCCTTTCATCGACTTCGTAGTTCATGACATACTCCCCGAAGATCCCAAGGAGGCTACGAGTATTCGTCGATGATCTCTTCATTTCTACTACAATCAGACTACTAAAACTCTGTATCGACGGACTTATGATGGTCTTCTTTTACGCTGTCTCGCCGGTGATGAAGCAAAGCAAGTATTACGTGAAGCTCACGACGGCGTCTGTGGAGCACATCAACCCGATCCTAAACTACAGGATCACATCCGACGAATGGGTTATTACTGGCCCTCTATGGTATCAGACGCTATCGAATATGCAAAAAAATATCGAGCTTGTCAAATCCATGCAGATTTTATTCATCAACCATCAGAATTCTTGCATCCAACTGCTGCTTCTTGGCCTTTCGAAGCTTGGGGCATGGACATCATAGGTCCTATCAATCCTCCTTCTTCTAGAGGACATCGGTTCATATTAGCAATAACCGACTACTTCTCCAAATGGGCTGAAGCTATACCTCTGGCTGAAGTTAAGACCAGTAGTGTCATCAATTTTGTTAAACACAATGTCATTTATAGATTTGGTGTACCTCGAAGGATCATCCATGACAATGGACCACAATTCGTCAGCCAGAAATTCATAAGATTCTGTGATGATCATCGAATTGATAATGTTGCTTTTACAGCTTACAATCCTGCCGCTAATAGATTAGCTGAAGCTTTCAACAAAACCATTATCAAGCTCCTCAAGAAGTTTGTATCTACTAACAAACGGAATTGGAGTGAAAAGCTTGGTGAATGTCTTTGGGCTTACCGAACTACGGTCCGCAACCCTACAGGCTTTACACCTTTCTCTCTGGTGTATGGTTGTGAAGCTGTTCTTCCTCTGGAACTTCAAATTCCTTCTTTAAGGATTGCTATTGCTAATGAGCTCACTACAGAGAACAACGATCTTCTTCGACTTCAAGAATTAGAAGCACTCGATGAAAAGCGACTTTTGGCTCAACAGCATATTGAGTTGTATCAAGCTCGCATCTCGAAGACTTTTAATCGCAAAGTTAAAGTCAGAGCCTTTCAACAAGGAGAACTCGTTCTAACTGTCAGACGTCCTATGACTATGACTCATTCGAGCAAAGGCAAGTTCGATGCAAAGTGGGAAGGACCTTATATCGTCAGCAAAGTCATTTCAAACGGAGCATATCAACTTGCAGAATTAGACGGTCGAGTTGCAATGATGCATATCAATGGCAAATTCCTCAAGAAATGTTATGTATAAATGTAACAGAGATTTATGTAAATATGATCAGACATTTCATAAATAAAGTTTAATTTTTATTTCATCATAAACGATATTATATAATATCAAGGAAGATCACTGTCATCCTTCTCAACATTGGGACGCGGACCACTGCCGTCTTTATCAAAAACATAATCAGCAAAAGAGCTGAGAACATCCTTGCTCGAACCTATCAGGAACTTGCAAGCAGCAATTCTCATGGCCTCTTCTTCTTCAGTTGTTCCTGGTTCAAGCAAGAAATCCAGGACATCCCACGGTGGTTTAGGTACAGACGAACCTTCGCCTGCTTCTATTTGCTTTGGCTGGACTGGTTCAGCAGGATGTTCTTCAGTGCCCGCTTCAACCTTTGGGGCTATTTCAGCCTTCTTGGATGCATCTCCGGACGACATCTTTATGTTGAAAAGTGGAAATGATCATTACTTCCAGATTTCTGTTCTATTTATAGGCAAAGATTCTCAAGATAATGAAACGACACATTCATCACCTGACAGTTCATCCGTTCATTCATATTCATCCGACGGTTCGCCCGTTCATTCATCATCACCTGACGGTTCATCCGTTCATTCATATTCATCTGACAGTTCATCCGTTCATTCATATTCATCCGACAGTTCACCCGTTCATTCATTATCACCCGACGGCTCGCCCGTTCATTCATATTCAACAGACGGTTCGCCCGTTCATTCATTATCACCCGATGGTTCGCCCGTTCATTCACATCCATCCGACGGTTCGCCCGTTCGTTCACATTTTATCTGACAGTTCATCCGTTCATCATCATTTGACGGTTCATCCGTTCATCATTACCTGACGGTTCATCTGTTCGTCATCATCCGACGGTTTATCTGTTCATCCATTCATTATGACGATTCATTTTCGTTCATCCACATCAGCAACTTGTCGTTCTTGATTAAGTTGTCAATTGAAATAATAATATTCGACAAATTATATTCTGCCACGTCCACATTACCTCTGAGCAGATATAATGAATATAATTATTTTCTATAAATCAAGAAATATATCATGTCTTGTACCTCTGAATATATTCTCTACCACTATAATTTATATCTGAATAGGATGTACAATAAATGATAGAGTCCCAAAAAGTTGTCTTTTATTGATCAAAAGGATAAAAGATGTTACAATCATAAAAAGACAAAAAGATACAAGATGTTCTTTCTACTGAGATGGAGGCATTATCAGATTAGCAATCTGCTGCTTCAGAATCTGCAGCCGTTCTTCGCGAGAAGCCATCACTCCCCTCCTAGCCTCTTCCATCTCAGATTCTTCATTGAAAGTGGGCATGGTTACCATTCGGCGAGTGATTTCAGCATCATGAGCTGCTACATACTCGTCTCTTTCCTGAGTTAGAACGCTGAATTGTTGGATTGTAATCTGGTGCTCAGTAACCTCATTTTCCAGCTCCTCTTGGAGACGAGCAATCTCCGCTCTCAGCTCAGCGATTCTTTTCTCTTTCCTCTCAGCAGTCGAGGTTACTGATTCCAACTTGAACTTATACTCAGCAGATTTCGTAGAATAGGCATCCAAGAGGTTCTGGAGGTTCACTCTTTCAACTGCAGCTGCCTGAGCCATCTGTTCAAACTTTGCCTGCACTAAAGGTTCCACTTCCCCTTTATTGAGCTCTTTATAGTTCTTTATGGAAGTTTCCAGCTCATTTAATATATGGTCAAGGAAAGTGGCCTGAGCCTCGTCACCTTGCTTCCGGATGGCCTTCACCAAGAAAGAGGTCGGACCTCTAACCATGTAAAAATCAGCGTCTTCTTTGTCCATCATTCTATTGATCAGAGGCCCCAAGGACTCGAAGAAGCACTTGGTGAATGATTGGATGACAAGCTGATTAATCGCCAGAGCACCAGGAGTCGCAGCTACTCCTGTTGATGACGAGGCAGCAGGATGTTCAATTTCTCGTATTTGAACAGCAGGCTCTTTGAATAAGGGAACCAAAGTGGAGCTGGTCGCTCCTTCTGGTTGTTCCTCTGCAAAATTAAATACTGTCACTTCGCCTGTCATTGGCTGTTGATAAATAGAATCAAAAGTGAAAACAATCTTACCATGGTTGGATCCAACAATGAGCCTATTATCTGTAGGAACAGACTCTAGCTGAGCAGAAGTAGCTTCAGATGCTACTGCCTGACTACTTCCTGCTTCAGAGCCGCAGGATAAATGACGACTGCTACTAGCAATCGCCGTCGCAAGAACTATATTCGTGCACACTGGAGGTGCTGGAGAAGCTTCGATTTCTGCATGGAATACAAATAAAGATGTCGGCTATCGATCTATTTAAAAGAAGATTGCTAATTTCATTTCAATACCTTGGGGATTAATAGTGGGAGTTTTCTCCAGAGCCGTTTCTTCATCGGCTATCTTTTCCGAAGATGATTGCACTTCAATATCCTTTTCAGGATTTAAAGTGTCGTCAGCACCTCCGGGAGACATCTGCACATCGGCATCCAAAGTGTCATCAATTGCTATAGGAGATATATGCCCTTCTTTATCTCCTTCAAGATTTTGCATATCTTCATCAGTTTCGGATGATGTACTCTCCTCATCTTCTGTCGGTATCTCTCTACTGGCAGTGGCTTGATCAACATAATCCTCCTGTGAGCCGAAGTCACAGTTTTCTAAAGCCTCGATCATCAGACGATCTTCTTCTTCACGGGTTGCTCCCGGTGTGACAGGAAGATGGATGTCCGCTGCTGCTGGCAATGGAGATTGCAGAGTTTCATGCCCTGCCTCTGTAATATTGTCTCTAGGCTCTATGGCCTCACCTTTTCGGTCAATTTCTTCCCTCTGCTCATTCTCCTTCCTCTGTTCTGGGTAGGAATTTTATGCCCAGACTCAGAAACAGGGGTTGGAGATGGCATGGTGAGCCCAGCTACTGCGTTAGCCACTACCGAAGACAAATTTTGCCTCGGAGGAGAAACTGTCTTCTTCCTTCTCCTATGAGCCATCTTCTTTCTATGTAGAGGCCTCTCAGGACTCTCTACGTTTACTATATCGACTTGTTTTTGAACAGAGGTCGGTGTAGCGGCTTTTTCTTGTTGGATTGTCTCGGCCAGCTGCCGAGATTGAGATCTTGTGGTAACCTTCTCTGAAGAATGTTCCAGAATTAATTTCTTCTTCACGATAGGGGCAGAAGGTTCTTCCCTTCTTCTTTTCTTCTCCTTGGCCGGAGATTTAACAACCTTCAGAGAGACTTTTATAGGTTGATTAACTTCTTCAGGGAAATTGGCTTCCCTAGAAGCTTCCAACGGATCATCTACTGGCTCATGTTCCTCATCATTATTCGGAGCCAATACGTCAGTTGCTCCCTTCCTCAGACGGTTTGCCGTTGCAAAACTATCCACAAGGCTATAGTTTTCGGCAAAAGTGTTCGCAGCTGTATAAAATTGTGAATATGTATACAGCATTCTTGGACCATTATTATTTTTGGGTGGCATCGAGAACACTGCTTGTGTGCCTCGAGCATTGTAGTAAGCCCACGCTCTGGCACCGTCGATCAAGTATCCCGTTCCTCGTAAGCAAGTTATTGTATTGCCTACGTGGAACTGGTCATATCCGAACTGACGAGCGAAGCGGCTCGGCAAATATGGCTCCAAAAAGCATTCTTCTTCAAATCTATATACCAGATGTGACGGTCTGATTGCCTTCAACCATTCAAAAGCTGTTCGGCCAATAGGCTGCCTCCCAAGGTCGACCATGTTTGGTGCCATGAACTCATAACCCGTTGGAGGGGGAGAGCAAAGAAAATTCCATCCTCTGCCTAGGTTCAAAGTGCGTCTGCAATCTTTCAGGCTAGTGTATAGCCATCGGCTCTCTGAGAACCGGCGCAGAAAACTGCCATCTGCTGCTCCCATGGCAGGATTCATCAAAGATGGATGGTGCAGGAGTAGCCATCCGAATAAGTAAGTGTAGGGTAATTCCAGTCTGGGGAAATTACCTTTATCACACTTACCCTTAAGCATGGAATCTACGTACTGACGAAGACCCGCATTTATTCTGCAAGTCATCCCTGATAGTAGATCCATCCGGTAGCCGAAGACTAACCGGACAGCCGCAAAAAGGATACCGCGGTGGAAGCGGTCTACAGCACTTGCCCCAGGCATGACGATGCGGCGGAGCCAATACGTCAGAAATCCTGCTAACTGGGCTTCTTTGGACATGGACCTGTAGCCTATTCTTACATGGCTCTCAACAAATTCTCCAACTTTAAGAGGCGGATATTGATGTTCATCCTCCACTAAAATATCCATTCTCTTGTTTTCTTCCATCAGCTTTATCACTTCACTATCGCTGAGGGGACGGAAGAAGTCTGGGTTGCACGAGTCGTGATCCTTTGTCTTTTTCTCAATAATATGGTTGAGAAAAAATAAGTCAGCCATTTCGAAGAGTAGCATGTACCAGACGAGCCACTCTTGTAGTAAAAAGAGCATACGTTGTAATAACACAACAACTCATCGAAGACTTCCACCATCCTTGAATTCTCTTGACGAAGTCTCTCTAATTCGTCATTAGTCGGGACATACTCCTCGTAAGGAAAATCTGCCATTGGCAAGTACGAGATATACTTCATCTCGTGGAGAGCCAACCCCATCTCTCCGCAGGGCGTCATGAACGTCCCTGTCCTGTAGTTGTACCTCTCTGCCAATGCTAAGAACAGATGAGGGTTTGGGTAGAAACCATATACGGTAGCATGTACCGCCTGATACATATCAATTTCTCTGAGTTTTTCTCCAAATTGAACCAGTACCCAATTTGCTATGGAGCTCCACCTTTTAATGTCTGGGTTTACCAGACCTGTTAACCGGATGTCTTGATCCGGATAACTACCTTCAACCTTTGCGTACTCATTCGCAAAGATGGGAGTCCTCACAGGCAATAACAGAGAGGAATTCTCCGGAGGGATGCACCCTGGTTTCAGTCCTCTGAGCAAAGTACTGTGACGCTCAGACGAGCTATAGAACATGTCCTTATTATTTCGGTCCTTCTTGACGCAGATTTTCCCTGTCCGAGCCTGCTGAAGAGGAGTAATATCCCAGTCCATCCTCCTGGGGTAGCTAGCATGAGCATATCGTGCCAACGGAAGGCACCTGGCAATATCTGGTAACAGGACTAGTCTATCCTTCCTCTGAAAAGTTCTCTGCTCATTACGTGGTCATGGTTGAGAACTTTTATCAATTGCTTCACCAAACAGAAACATGGGTTTTTTGTGGGTCATTGCATCAGCAGTCTCTAAAGGCTGTCCATTCATCAGACATAGCAATGTATCATTATCTTGTGCTATCAAAATGGTCTGGCGAGAAGACGGAAGTGCATATTGCGGATACAATACGTGGGATAAGTCCTCTTTGAACTCAGACTCTACAAGAGTTCCTACAAAGGTTTCATACTCGGGATCTTCTCTGGTATTAACTGTATCAAACAGAGAAAACAAAAAAAAATTCAGCACAAGAAAAATCAAGAATGCTATTATCAGATTGCGCAAACATCAGATTGCGCAACCAACAGATTGCGCAACCATCAGATTGCGCAACAATCAGACTGCACAACAAACAGCTTGCGCCAACATCAAGTTGCGCTGGCAGTCTCGCACAAATCAGCAAATTGTGCTGACTTTTGCCAGCGCAGTTCAACCGATTGCGCAAGAAGTTATCCTTCATAAAAATGAAGAATAAACTGTTTCGTGCAACCAAAACCCTAAAAAGGGGTGGCGCAGTATGATCACATCTCTAAAAAGAGATGGATTTTGAAGAACAGTGAGATCAAAAAACCCTAAAGAGAGTTTTTTATTGAGTCATCTACCTAGCAAAGCGGGATGCGCAGTCTCGTGACGAGAAGGTCGAGGCGCAACCCTAGTCGATGACTCGGCGGGGGCCTTGCCCTTAGCAGCGGCGGAGGATCGCTTAGGGGCCATTGAGATCGACGGAAAGAGTCGGGGAAGCTCAAAGAAGTTCTCTTTTGGAAAATTCGAAGGCAAATAAAGAATGACAGTGAGCAAAAAAGGAACTATTTATAATTTTTCAAAAGGGTAACGGCCGCCTCGGATTGCGCCAAAAAAGTTGGGTTGAATCATCCAATTGCGCAGACAGCTCACATATGCGCAACTTGATTTAAAATTCGAAATTCAAAGTATTTCGAAATCTTTGAATAAATTTAATTTTCGAAAACTTTGAAGGGGGTCTTGTAGGTCCTAAAAAATCAAGTTGCACCTATCAACAAAGTTAGAAAATCAAGAAATACAACTTTCAAATGAACTGCGCAGACATCAGATTACGTATCATTCAGATTGCGCATACCAGATTGCGCACACTTTTAACTGCGCAGGCTGACGTGGCAATGCCATTATTACCTGACACATGACAGCTGACAGCACGAAGAACGAGGAGACTGTTCGTTTATTGTGCCGCACAGCGCTCGAGAACGGTTGGACAGCTGTACATGCAGCGCAATCGGCCAGCCTGTCTGCTGCACAATCCATTCCTGCACAAGACAGCCCAGCACAACCCGATGCCAGCGCAATTCAGGTTGCGCACTCTATTAATACAACTGACAAAATACACGTGGCATTCATGCCATCAATTGCTCATTACGTGGCAACCGTCTATGCACGATCATGCGTATTTCAATCAAATGATGCCATGTGTCCAAGACAGTTGGCCCACGATCAGACAACTGCCAGCGCAGTCCAAGGCTGCGCAATCCAATTCATGCACAATCCAGCATGCGCAGTTCAGAATAACTAAAAGTTAGTTATTTCCAGAACTCTATAAATAGAGTTTCAAGTCTTCATTCAGAAGATCAGACATAAAGTTCAGAAATATCAGAGAGTCCAGGAGTTCTTGCCCAAGTGCTGCTGCATTCTTCCGAGGCTTTTGCCTTCAACTTCAGAGGCTATCGTCTTCAAAGTTCATATCGTCCAAGGGATAAAGCAATCGTCTTCTAGATTGGATTCCTACAGTTGTACTTTTCCAGAATTCTTGTAATCTTTACAAAGTTTGTATCAATAAAGTTCATACTTTTGTTTTTTCAAACAGTATACTAGCACACCTCTACCGCGAACTTGGTGCTGCATCTCGAGTCGAGTCGAAGACAATAGCTGGTTGTCAAACACTGCTCCATGTAAGCAAACCCTGGCATACTGTGTCTATAGAATTGTATAAAATTATGTCGATAACGATAACATTGTTATATTTTATATTTTCAAGCGTGGATATATGAGCATTTTTCGACACTCAATAGGGCTACTCTTAATCGAAATTATGATGAGCAGATGCCCAGGATGTGTAGGTGGAGGCCGGCTAAGATAGATACCAGACATCCACATACGTTGGCTACCCTACATGTTGCTCTAGAAGATCTGAGGACAAAGGAGGTGAAACAATAGTAACTTGAACTAGCATTTACTTACCACTCTAGTATTCCACATTAATTAGTAACTCCTTAAGTAATGAATGCATGTTGTAGATTATTTGGCATCCATATCAGGATCTGCGAAATAGCACTCGTCCTGTGCAACCAGTTGCACTATTTAGAGGTCCGATGTTTTGTCATAAAATTGAGGAGCCTCACATCCCAGATAGAGTGCTTCGTCAGTTTGGTTACGTACAGACTATCCCGAGCACGTTAAAATTGAGAACCGCTGCAAAAGGGAAGAAACCGTCGACCTATGTCCCGCCAGACTACCCTTGGGCTGTAGATTTTTTTACTGAGTGGCAACAACATCTTGTCGGTGAAACCATACGAACTCCGACGGTGGAGATGTGGGATTGTAGTGAGGACTATATGGAATACTATAGGAATGCCGGACATGGTATGATGTTGAATCCTGATAAGAGAAGTGCGAAAGTGCCGGTAGCAGCACCCTTACCTTCCAAGTCAGCACTATATGATGCATTGCAGAAGATGGTTAGTATAGTTTGTTTAATTAACCCATGTTGTGGTAAATTGTTGGTTCCTAAAATTATGATATGTATTCATGCAGGCTTCGAAAGTGAAGAAATTGGGAAAAAGTCTAATCCAGTGCAAGGGGGAGAATTACAAAGATGTTGGTACCTAGATGCAGAACATCGCAGCTGATTACCCATTTATCGATGAGCGACGCACGAAGATGCGTCATGATCCTGAATGACTATGTAGTTTGTATATGGTTGAATGTATTTGGTAGTTGGGTGAACGACCGAGGAAGTGACTTGTAAAACTTTTCTAATTGGTTGAACAATCTATGTGTCAACAGTTTTAAATTGGTTTGCATATTATATGAATGTCGTTTTGAGTATCTTGCTGTGAATTAGTTTTATATTGATTGCAAGTTTGTGTATTATATGAATGTTATCTTGCTGTGAATTAGTATTAAATTATTCGCATATTGGTCTGCCCAGTCCTTGCTCACAGCAAGTCCTGTTTGTATGTGGACTGCCAGAAAACTGGGCAGTCCATGCTCACAGCAAGTTCTGTGATGGACTGCCCAGTTTCCTGGCAGTCCACATATGTATGTGGACTGCCCAGTTTCCTGGCAGTCCACATATGTATGTGGACTGCCAGACAACTGGGCAGTCCATATTAGAACTTGTTGTTTGTATGTGGACTACCCAGTTCCTGGGCAGTCCATGCTCACAGCAAGTTCTGTGATGGACTGCCCAGTTTTCTGGCAGTCCACATATGTATGTGGACTGCCAGAAAACTGGGTAGTCCATATTAGAACTTGCTGTTTGTGCTCACAGCAAGTTCTGTGATGGACTGTCCAGTTTTCTGGCAGTCCACATACATATGTGGACTGCCAGAAAACTGGGCAGTCCATCACAGAACTTGCTGTGAGCATGGACTGCCCAGGAACTGGGCAGTCCACATACAAACAACAGGTATGTCAACTATACTCATAGATACTTAGTAAGATACAAAATGCTACGCTTTGTCAGTAAGAAACAAAATGCAACGCTGCTAATCAGTAAGATACAAAATACTCATAGATACTCAGTAAGATACAAAATGTCAACTATACAATTGTCTATGCAAAATGTTACGCTTTGTCAACTATACATGAGTCTATGCAAAATGTTACGCTTCATCAACTATACATCAGTCAATTAATACATCATAGTGTGTCACGACCCGCACCCGTTTTTTTTTTTTAAAACGGATACGAGACGTGTCCAAGCCAGCCTACGCCGCAGTGTCGGCGGTAGAACGCTGTCACGGCCATGAAGATCAAATCACAAACAATGCTCATTCACATAATTAATTTAATTTACAAAGATCACAAGTTTTACATTTGTAGAAGAATATAAACTTGTACAATTCAATGAATGACTACAACTCAACTATCTAGCTAGTCTCTAAGCTCATGTCCGCAAGTATCCCCGTATCTCCCATGCTAAGTGAATCCACGGCTAACCTGAAAAATGTTGGTTTCCAGTCAGGAATGGAACGAGCACAATTCACTGAATGCAATTTCAAATAAAGAAGATGACTATAAACAATGGTTAGACATCAATCATGGGTTTGAAAATAAACATGAAATATAAAAAACCAATAGTAAGTAAATAGACACAAAATACTCTCCCCGACTGTTAGAAGTACCTTTTTGATATATGATCGGTCTGGGGTACTACACCGCACGGTCTACAATGTCTACTCACTGTCTACAATGTCTACTTGCAGAAAAATAAGCACTGTCTACGATGTCTACTTGCAGAAAAGTAAGCACTGTCTACGATGTCTACTTGCAGAAAAGTAAGCACTGTCTACGATGTCTACTTGCAGAAAAGTAAGCACTGTCTATGATGTCTACTTGCAGAAAAGTAAGCACTGTCTACGATGTCTAAGCACTGTCTACAGTGTCTACTGCATGAAATAAACACGAGCTACACTACTGCAGAAAATAAACACGGGCTACACTACTTGCAGAAGGTAGACACGGGCTACACTTCTTGCAGAAAATAATCACGGGCTACACTACTTGCAGAAGGTAGACACGGGCTACACTTCTTGCAAAAAATAATCACGGGCTACAATGTCTAACACGGGCTATGGTCAGATCACATATCTTTGGTACTTCTAATTCCTGACTCCACAATTTATAATAGAAAATAATCACATAATCAATGACCAACCAATGAAATATAGTGAAAATCAATATCGAAATGCAGACAATAAACTGTACTCGCCTGTGGTCCTGTGCTGGTGAAACCGATGATCCAAATAACTCAATATGCCACAATAGTCAAAACCCGTACAACAGTCCCCGAAAGCTGAAATAAACAATACCAATGATCTCAGAATAGTCCAATTAGCTAGAATTGTTTGTCCTTAAGTCCAATTCTGGACACAGGGGCAAAACGGTAATTTCGGGCAAAAAAACGATGTCCGCCGTTGGACCCGCTTTGCACCGAAAAGCGTGTCAGAGTCAACGGTCTCTAAAGTCGTCAAACTACATGTCTACGGATCCAGTTTTCCGATACGAACCCAACCGTATGTCCAGAGTTGGATTCCGGCGGGCCGTGCACAAAATCGCCCGTTGTGTGGGACTGTGGGGCCCACAAAACGACGTCGATTTCAACTGTCTCAGAATTGGACCAAACTTGGCATGCAGGACCAGAAAAATGATACGGTCCTGTTGGCACAAGTTTCGTCTCGATCTGACGAGCGTGCACAAAGTTATGACTGAATTTGCATTGGACGGATACGGGGCGATTTCGACGGGTACGCGTCGATTTCGTTGCGCACACGCGACCAATTTGAATTCCGTCAAAGCCCACACGACCACAAAGCTGTTACGCAGCTTTCGATGCCTTCGGTGCGCGACCACGTCGCCTGGAATGGCGGGACGGACGTCGTGTGGGACAATTTCTAAGTTTTTAAAACAGGTTTTTCCTCAATTTGGAAAACCGATTTCTCGATGCTCGATCGACGAAATCAGATTCTGTAAAAAGGGTTGTGAAGCCCTACAGGTTGTCTAAAAGTCCCTTCAAATAGTTTTTCTACTACTGGACTGGATTGATCGGGAACGATCCTCGAACATGGGTTCATGGACTGTTTTAATACTCTGTTTTCGAACAGATTTTTCGTCATGTTTGGAGCGATCTATCGAGCAACCTAGGTCTTTATCCTACAAGCTATTGGAAGAAAATCGAAGCCGTATAGGTTGTGAGTATACCTGTACAAGGGGTTCGAGAAACGGATGACTGTGCACGACGATACGTCGTCGCGAAGTCGTCCGTTGCACAGCTGCTACTGCTGTCCTCCGCCTCGCGCGCGTTGTTGCTGTCGCCTCTGTTTCCCTCGCGCGCGCGCGCTGGGTCACGGCGGCGCGCGCGGTGGCCGTGGCTACGCTCGCGGTGAACTCCGGCCAGGTCGTCGGGGTGTCGGCGGCGCGTGTTAGGGTTTTTGAGATTCCTCGAACTCCCTCAATCTCTGTTTATATAAAAGCTCAACGAATTCTTCACAGAAACTCGCGGGGCTCAATTCGGGCTGGGAAGAGCCAAATGGGGTCTGGGCTCGGGTGAGTCCATTGGCTGGGATGGGATAGCAGTGGGGCCCGCGGGTTGGGGCTGTACCCGAGTTGGAGAAGTCCTCGGGTGGGACTGTTACTCTTATATTCTGTTATGCTAAATGCTATTGCTAAGGCTTGTTGGAGAATGGTTGAAGTAAACAGAGCTATTGGGGTGTTTGCAGAAATGGATAAAAGTAAATTTATCCTTTTTCTTTGCTTTTATATTTATTTAATAATTACATATATAAATACTCATATTTATACATATACGTATATGTATTATATATATACACATGCATGTATATAAATTCCCATATATATACATATCATTATGTACATATATATATATATATATATATATATATATATATATATATATATATATATATATATATATTCACACACAAAATAATATTTAGATATATATACGTACAATTACTTATAATATTCATATATATATAAAATCACATATATATATACATTTATGTATATACCGTCACATATATATACATTTCTATACATATCATTTCTATATATATTTGCACACTTATAACAAACTAATATCTGTATACACCCATATTATATCATATATTTATATATACACTTGTATCCTTTGATAATGAATAAAATGACGATAAATAATAATAAATAATTTATATATAATAATCACGATAATAATATTAATATTATATATCCTCAATAAAATAATGCGAAATTCAATAAGCCAATAATTAATTATCTATAAAATCTAAAAATCACCATTAAAATAAAATAAACAATAATAGAATATTTCAAACTTTTCGGGAAAGGGGAGCTACAAATCTACCCACCTTAAAATAATTTCGTCCTCGAAATTCTAACTCATAGGCATGCCTAAAATTCAAAAATGAAAAGAATAATCCACTATTACCACAATCTTCTCAAATTTCAATTTCTCAAAAATATTTATAACTTCGAATACTTGAGGGCTTCTACCCACCTTTGGTCACACTACTCCTCAAAACTAAGATCTTAAAATTTTCTAACCGGTTGCTAACAATCCTAACAACAGATACCTTCTGCATATGATGCCTATAAACTACTTATATCTATCAAGCAATCCCAAAAACTTAACAAGTAAATTTACACTAGTAGCTAAGAATATTGATAAGTTCTAGTAAGCATGTCCATTTGACATTCTGAAATAGGAAGGACGGGGAGGTAAGGAAGAATGAGCGAAAACAAATACGAAATTTCCAAGGGTGGTAGAGCATATACAATACAGATAGAAAGGGGTACATACGAACTTATAGTCTTATTCGCTAGATCGGGCTACTCTAGTCCAGTCACTTGCTACCAGGAAGAACCCTTTGCTACTTGGAGTGGCCTGCAATCTATGCAATACAGAAGTCTCGTTCTCGAAATTCTAATTCAGACAGGGTTCCATAACGGAACAGAATTTGAAAAATCCAGATTGTGGTTTTAATGGGTTCACTATTTGGGCAATAGTCATTGGTTTGATGAACATTGGGTTTCAATCTACATGGACTGGACAAGATCTCAATGATGAAACTATTTCTACTAGGTTAGGGTGACCTGGAATGGGATTCAACCCAAATGGTTGAGCTAGTTGCCTGTCATGTTGGTTAGCTAGGTTCCTAGAGTCTGAAATGTGCCTTCGGTGATTTTTGTGTTTAAATAGCACAAGAGACCTTTATCAAGTGGCACACTAGTGGCAAGTGCGTAGTGGACTTCGAGTAGATCACAACCATATATTGGGTCAAAGAAATTGGGTCAAGGTTGAGGCTCTAGTGGATGTCGGAAGGTATATCGGTATTATGGTAAGGGTTATAGCTTGTCCTTTTTACCTGAAAGTCGTACCATAAAAATTGAGTACAAGGGGACGTGTTTGAGTGGGACATGATATATCTAGGTGAAGGTGAACTCGTCTAGATCTTGCATAGGAAATTGTTGGAAGGTAACAGCTGGTCTCGTGCTTCGAATATTAACGGCACGATCGAGGACACAAAATGATCTAAATGAAAAGTGGGAGTCCAAGAGCACTGATCATCATACTAATGGAAGTTATTCAAATCAATCGGTAATCCTTGTATATCCCAAAATTTGGAAGGCTTACGGTCTACCCACCTTAAAAGCTTGGACAAGATTTTAGGAATAATGAGGTTTAGAAGAATTCCCAAGTCCGTATATTGTACCCCGACCCTTGTTAATAAAGAATAAGGCACGACGTAACGGAATACAGTAGATATGAGTCAATTCAAGAATTGTTCCTCCTTAAATAGAAAACGAGTGTGTACGATGACACCTGGTCGATATAATAGAATGACCTACTCGCCCACAGTATATAAGAGTTTTCGATGGGGTAACCAACTCCAAGGCACGACATAGGAAAAGATTTCCAAAAAAAAAAAAAATTGAGTCAAGAAATTCTATTTGTGTCAAACCTGCCAGACTATGGTCACAAGTGTTGTAGTGATCATGTATTGCTGTTGACAACCGGTAGGTCATAGTATGACAGGGTATTTAAGCTATGGTATTGGCGAAGCTAGTGACTGTGGTGTTCCAACACTAGTTAGGTCTTAATAATAAAATGTACATAACTAGGACGATACTTGTTGAAACCAATCTCAGGATGAGTGTCTACCATAGTCACGGTAAATTATTATCCTTAGCCTTGTCTATTCATCTCATATCTAAACTGTGGGCTTTGGTCGAGGGATGGTTGAGTCAAGGCATAAGGGGTGAAAGTAAAGGCAAGCTTCCAGCAAATAATTAGAGACTCATAATAATTGGTTTCTTGAGAATAGATAGTCTCCTAGGTTGGCGTTCTGACTAAGGGTAAAATCCTAATCATTCTCAACTTCAGATGGCTCAAAAGTCTCAATAGTAGTTTGGGGTCGATGGGAGAACGAGTAACTCAATCACATGACTGGCCGTTGGTAGCTACACTTGTGCCTACCATTATTATAGCCATGGGAATACTCTGTATCTCTCTACCATCACGAGCTTTCGTCTTTCCAAATCGGTGAAAGACAAAAACAATAAAGAATTCAAGGGAGATGTTACTGAATACAATTTCGTGATTCAAAGGCGAACATATAATTCGAGAGGAATTGTCAATGCAGTCGTGGATGAGACCCTAGAGAAATCTATATCTCAATCCACGTAGGATAATTAAATAAAGTGCGAACCAAATGCATCATGGTTGATCAGACCATAATACACTGATTCTGACTTAGACAATAAGTTAGCAGGCGTCCCCACTAAACATATGCCTCAAATCAAGCTCGAGAACAGAGTGAGCTTGCAAAACTAAGTTGTACCCGCAGCGTTTGTTAAGATAGTCGATTACAATTATGTGAGATTTTTGAAGGAAGAAACAAGTAGTTCGAGTTTTGTGAGGGTCAAACCTTACCCGGTGTTCTGCTTATACGGTTTCCCTACTATCTTCTTATCCATAAAGCCTTGGTCGACTAATGGGTTATGGACCTCAAATTTTTATATTCTAGGTAAACCTATTAGTGTCAATCAATTTCCTCGTCAATAAGTCACAAGGACCATGGAATGCTAGATCGGGGACGTGTTACCCAACTATAAACTTCCACTAACATTGGCTTCGGGTCTTACGGAACATACATGGCATTGTCCTATGCTTCATAGAATCCTAAACCTGTAATCACGTCTGAAGTCATTCCACCGAGAGTTATGCCTTGCCCGTATACTCTGGCTGTGGTAAACCCTTGGTTTCGTGATTCATATGTGATACAAAATCGAATACTTCTTAGCTCTAACCAATATAGACTCAAGGGTAATTATGAAAAAGAGGACCACTAGCCATAGTTTTTAGTAACATTCTATAACCTATATTTCTTAAACAAATTCCAACTCTTGGGGTCGTGTCTCGCCAGTGCGCTGCTGGCTGCAGTGAATTCATAGCCTCCGTAATTCAATTAAATGGCGGCAGTGCGCTGCTGTCCTGCCATTATGAGTTAGCTAATATTTAACTACATCTAGAAAAATCCATGAGTTTCTAGATATTCAAACAAGTTGCCTATGGAATAAAGCGTAAGCATCTGTCCTATCAGTCACAACCCTTAAGATAAAAGATTGTACAGGGGAAATAACTGAGAATAAAGAAATACAAACATTCTATCCTTTCCATGTGTACTCAAGCCCTTGAGGAAAAACTTGAATCGAAACTAATTCGAGGTTCACATATGGGTAACATAATCAGAAATTATATATATAGAATATAATTCTTAGCCAAAATATGAACTAAATAGGCAATTTGGTCTAGAAGGTGAGGATGTTATCTAAGAGGCAAGGAGAAGGAATTGAATAATTTATCAGGGTTAGATCATTAATTCTATGAAGCCCTGCCTTACCAAGGGAATAATCTATCCAAATTAGATTACATCGACTTATCAAGAGAAAAAGTGTGTCTATAGGGATCTAGCAAGCTATCCGAATTTAATAATTTTAAATTGCATGGCCTATCTAACAATCCTTAACTACCCGACGGTCAATTTGAACAAGGGACTCCTAGTCCTAGTCAATCTCTTAAATTAAATTAATCCTTAATTCGTGAATGAGCATTTTCTTGTCGCAGGCTCGCAATAGTACGGCTAACTTAAGTACTATCACGAGTTTGCATGATTTGCGAAGACAGACCTGCATGGGCCACCACAAAAACTTGTCACGACCCGCATCCGTTTTTTTTTTTTAAACGGATACGAGACGTGTCCAAGCCAGCCTACGCCGCAGTGTCGGCGGTAGAACGCTGTCACGGCCATGAAGATCAAATCACAAACAATGCTCATTCACATAATTAATTTAATTTACAAAGATCACAAGTTTTACATTTGTAGAAGAATATAAACTTGTACAATTCAATAAATGACTACAACTCAACTATCTAGCTAGTCTCTAAGCTCATGTCCGTAAGTATCCCCGTATCTCCCATGCTAAGTGAATCCACGGCTAACCTGAAAAATGTTGGTTTCCAGTCAGGAATGGAACGAGCACAATTCACTGAATGCAATTTCAAATAAAGAAGATGACTATAAACAATGGTTAGACATCAATCATGGGTTTGAAAATAAACATGAAATATAAAAAACCAATAGTAAGTAAATAGACACAAAATACTCTCCCCGACTGTTAGAAGTACCTTTTTGATATGTGATCGGTCTGGGATACTACACCGCACGGTCTACAATGTCTACTCACTGTCTACAATGTCTACTTGTAGAAAAATAAGCACTGTCTACGATGTCTACTTGCAGAAAAGTAAGCACTGTCTACGATGTCTACTTGCAGAAAAGTAAGCACTGTCTACGATGTCTACTTGCAGAAAAGTAAGCACTGTCTATGATGTCTACTTGCAGAAAAGTAAGCACTGTCTACGATGTCTAAGCACTGTCTACAGTGTCTACTGCATGAAATAAACACGAGCTACACTACTGCAGAAAATAAACACGGGCTACACTACTTGCAGAAGGTAGACACGGGCTACACTTCTTGCAGAAAATAATCACGGGCTACACTACTTGCAGAAGGTAGACACGGGCTACACTTCTTGCAGAAAATAATCACGGGCTACAATGTCTAACACGGGCTATGGTCAGATCACATATCTTTGGTACTTCTAATTCCTGACTCCACAATTTATAATAGAAAATAATCACATAATCAATGACCAACCAATGAAATATAGTGAAAATCAATATCGAAATGCAGACAATAAACTGTACTCGCCTGTGGTCCTGTGCTGGTGAAACCGATGATCCAAATAACTCAATATGCCACAATAGTCAAAACCCGTACAACAGTCCCCGAAAGCTGAAATAAACAATACCAATGATCTCAGAATAGTCCAATTAGCTAGGATTGCCTGTCCTTAAGTCCAATTCTGGACACAGGGGCAAAACGGTAATTTCGGGCAAAAAAAACGATGTCCGCCGTTGGACCCGCTTTGCACCGAAAAGCGTGTCAGAGTCAACGGTCTCTAAAGTCGTCAAACTACATGTCTACGGATCCAGTTTTCCGATACGAACCCAACCGTATGTCCAGAGTTGGATTCCGGCGGGCCGTGCACAAAATCGCCCGTTGTGTGGGACTGTGGGGCCCACAAAACGACGTCGATTTCAACTGTCTCAGAATTGGACCAAACTTGGCATGCAGGACCAGAAAAATGATACGGTCCTGTTGGCACAAGTTTCGTCTCGATCTGACGAGCGTGCACAAAGTTATGACTGAATTTGCATTGGACGGATACGGGGCGATTTCGACGGGTACGCGTCGATTTCGTTGCGCACACGCGACCAATTTGAATTCCGTCAAAGCCCACACGACCACAAAGCTGTTACGCAGCTTTCGATGCCTTCGGTGCGCGACCACGTCGCCTGGAATGGCGGGACGGACGTCGTGTGGGACAATTTCTAAGTTTTTAAAACAGGTTTTTCCTCAATTTGGAAAACCGATTTCTCGATGCTCGATCGACGAAATCAGATTCTGTAAAAAGGGTTGTGAAGCCCTACAGGTTGTCTAAAAGTCCCTTCAAATAGTTTTTCTACTACTGGACTGGATTGATCGGGAACGATCCTCGAACATGGGTTCATGGACTGTTTTAATACTCTGTTTTCGAACAGATTTTTCGTCATGTTTGGAGCGATCTATCGAGCAACCTAGGTCTTTATCCTACAAGCTATTGGAAGAAAATCGAAGCCGTATAGGTTGTGAGTATACCTGTACAAGGGGTTCGAGAAACGGATGACTGTGCACGACGATACGTCGTCGCGAAGTCGTCCGTTGCACAGCTGCTACTGCTGTCCTCCGCCTCGCGCGCGTTGTTGCTGTCGCCTCTGTTTCCCTCGCGCGCGCGCGCTGGGTCACGGCGGCGCACGCGGTGGCCGTGGCTACGCTCGCGGTGAACTCCGGCCAGGTCGTCGGGGTGTCGGCGGCGCGTGTTAGGGTTTTTGAGATTCCTCGAACTCCCTCAATCTCTGTTTATATAAAAGCTCAACGAATTCTTCACAGAAACTCGCGGGGCTCAATTCGGGCTGGGAAGAGCCAAATGGGGTCTGGGCTCGGGTGAGTCCATTGGCTGGGATGGGATAGCAGTGGGGCCCGCGGGTTGGGGCTGTACCCGAGTTGGAGAAGTCCTCGGGTGGGACTGTTACTCTTATATTCTGTTATGCTAAATGCTATTGCTAAGGCTTGTTGGAGAATGGTTGAAGTAAACAGAGCTATTGGGGTGTTTGCAGAAATGGATAAAAGTAAATTTATCCTTTTTCTTTGCTTTTATATTTATTTAATAATTACATATATAAATACTCATATTTATACATATACGTATATGTATTATATATATACACATGCATGTATATAAATTCCCATATATATACATATCATTATGTACATATATATATATATATATATATATATATATATATATATATATATATATATATATATATATATATATATATATATATATATATTCACACACAAAATAATATTTAGATATATATACGTACAATTACTTATAATATTCATATATATATAAAATCACATATATATATACATTTATGTATATACCGTCACATATATATACATTTCTATACATATCATTTCTATATATATTTGCACACTTATAACAAACTAATATCTGTATACACACATATTATATCATATATTTATATATACACTTGTATCCTTTGATAATGAATAAAATGACGATAAATAATAATAAATAATTTATATATAATAATCACGATAATAATATTAATATTATATATCCTCAATAAAATAATGCGAAATTCAATAAGCCAATAATTAATTATCTATAAAATCTAAAAATCACCATTAAAATAAAATAAACAATAATAGAATATTTCAAACTTTTCGGGAAAGGGGAGCTACATAGTGTCCCTCCGGCCTTGGTATAGGTTCCACGTAGTTCGTGATTGTCTTGTAAACATTTATTGCATCTTCGTAGGGTGTTACCCAAGCAAGAGATTCTTCCGGTGCATGCTTCCACCAAAGTGACGCATGGGGAGGAATAGGAGAGTGCCCAATCAACCGCGGGATAACAAAGTGATCTCCGACGAGTCCAATTGTATTTAGATTGGATATACTGTAGTCCTTCGGAGGAGCGCACATTGGAAAAAATGTGTTGTTGTTGTGCTTGGAAAGAACGATAATTGGGATCTTGTACTTGTTAGCGAATAGATATGCAACAAAAGGTATGTCCAGTTAATGTTCTAGTCCAGTAGTCTGGGTGTCGTATGGAATGCTTGTCAACAGTTCGCCAACATCTTCTTGCCCAAGTATTTATAATAGAATGAAAGACAAGACTCCAGCTCAAAATATAGCTCAGCTCTAACTTGTCTCCATTCGTCTTTAGCGGGGTAGCCTAAATGCCGTGCAAGCACATGATATCCACAATGTACGTCTTTGGGCACATCATCAATAGACCAAATATATTCCCGTATGCCGGGCACAAAAGCACCAATGTACGCATCGAGTGTATTTGCAGCACTCGTATTCTGTTTCTTTCTACGAGTAAGGAGCTTGTTCTTCCTCTTTAGAACGGCTAGCATTTGCACGCTTCTTTCAATGTGCTCAAAGAGAAAGGCTTCTCGCTTAGTAGACTCGAGCTTCTTCTTTTGTGTTCTTGTAAGTCTTTTTGGCGGTCTACCTCTCGGAGCAATGATAGCAGATGGCTCCTGTAGATGACTACTTACCGGGTTGGCAAGTTCTTGGATCGCAAGCTCAATTGACTTCCTCTCAGGTCCTAGTGATGCACATCATCTGGCATGAAGAAGTTTCAACTGTGGCATGGAAAAGAAATCATCTGGACTGTCCATCGTAGGTATGATCGACAGCTGTCTCCAACGCTGATCAACGACCACTACTGGAATAGGTCTACATTGACGTCGATATTCGTTGATCTCGTGTGCACAAGGGAGCCCAAGAGAATGTCGATGTGTACAACCACATACTTCGATATCTAAACCGACAGAATTCGCACGACCAATCTCATCAAGTAGTAATGTCAATGCATCGTGGGACGCCACGTGGATTAAATCAGACAAGAGATGTTCTTTCTTATGTTGGTGCTTTATAATATTCAGGCTCATCTCAAATGAAGCCTTTATCTCGTTCACGACCGAATTGGTCATTAGATTGATCGAGTGCCAAACGGAGACGAAACCACTGGCCGATGAGCGCAGATATCTTTTTAGTCTTGAATGTGAGCCTTCGACACGGTTGGTAGTGGTCGTGCCGTAGTGTTTCACCATATTCGTCCATGCCAAGACAAAATTTTCTTTATGTTCATCAAGCCAGGTGTCTTTGATATAAGATATACACGTCGGGTTGCTCTGCTCCCATTGCTATTTGAACATGTACCATGCCGCGTCAAATGTTTCCTCAGTACTTGCTCGCCACAAAAGAGTCCAACCGTTGTAGAAATCTTGGAAGCGGTCCATGTTGAGTTTGCCGTCTACTTTCTCGAACTTCAGTTTGCATTGTGCTTGAATATTTCTGTTTATATGCCAAGTACATAGTAATCTACGAGCATGAGGAAATACGGTATTAATAGCATTCATCAATGCATATTCCCGATCAGTCACAAAAATAGACGGTTCTTTATGTCCACTGTAAAGTGTCTTCATCTTTTTCCAAAGCCCATGTATAGTCCTCTAATGTTTCGTTCTTTAAAAAACAAAAGGCAACTGAAAATGTCCTTCGGGTTGAAGTGAACCCAACAATGTGAAGAAGAACATCTTGAATTTATTAGTCTTGTACGTGCAATTAAGAACCAAAACATCGGCGAAGGACCGTGCCAACTGTGTGCAATTCGGATGGGACCAAAACAGAGAAACGACTTCATTGCTCACCGGAAGTCTTCTATGGTATTCCACATAATGATTTTCGGCGAGCAATTTCATCACTTGTTGCATCGCCATTCTTCCTTTTAGAGTACTCGTTCTAGACCTTGCTAGTGCATTGTAAATTGTCCTTATAGTGGACTTGTTCCTATCATTCTTCTGAAGCAGCGCAGAATAAATTTTTTTTGGAGCAACTCCGGAAGCTGACAATTCTGTAACTAACTTTTTCTCATCATCTTTCAATCTTTTGGCGTAGGCATGACCAGTTAGCGTCTCTGAAATAGTATGATTGTGGATCCCATTACGTACCACAACTGTCCACTTCTCGCCAGTCTTGCACCCCAACACTAACTTGAATGGACAACCACATTTCCTTGAGCCTGACTCTTTTTTCCCAGATATTATTGGGAGAAGTTCACTTTTTTTACGATGCACCCTAAACGTCCCACCTCTTTCACAGCCAATCTCTGTAGTTTGACGCTTCGGCCGATACCGTAGCGACCTTGAAGTTACAAGGGTTGTGTTGGTTTGCCTTCCAACTTCTCTGTACCATTCTAATGCTTCGGCGTAAGTTTCAAAGACAATATATGTCGAGAATTTATTGCTCAAATCTGTGCACTTAGGAGATGGGGTGCCCTACAATAAATTTACAATTTTTTAAATACCTAAATCAATGACAAAACCAAATACAATATCCAATTCAGGCTGTTAAACTAGACTGCCACAACATCTGGCAGTCTTGAGTACTTCATGGACTGCCAAAATGTGTAGCAGTCCAGTTGAAACGACTATCAACTTTAGGACTGTCATATTTCTGGGCAGTCCTTGAAGTATCTAGGACTGCCTGAAAGTGAGACAGTCCTTAAGTTCATACGTATTTAACTCGACTGCCATACTTTCTGGCAGTCCTAAGTACTTTGTGGACTGCCATGCGATGTGGCAGTCCAGTTGAAGAGTATATGAATTTGTAGACTGCCTTCCTATAGGGCAGTCCATCAAGTACTTTGGACTGCCTGAGTGTGTTGCAGTCCAATGGCCGACTACGAAAAAATGAAAGTACGTCGGGGACCAACCACGGGTTCTTCTGAGAGAATGTTGTGTTCTTCGGAAGGACCGGACTGATCGATTGATACATTTGATGTCCCAATTTCTTCCATATTTTCTATATTATGAAAGGACATTCAAAAATTAGGAATCAACCGATTATTTAACAAACTTTGCAATATAGTAGTCGAAAACATATCGACTACTACGAATATTCGTTGATAATTACTCTAGGGTTACAAAACAAGAAGATTTTCTTAGTTGTAGAATGGGGGGACAAGAGGAATCTCAATCTAGGGTTTAGACAAAAAATGGAGAGGAAGAAGACAAAGAGAAACATAACAAGTCACTTTTATACCACCTATTGGGCTAGCCCTAATAAATTTTTTCAATGGCAAACTTGTAAATAATACAAAGTTACAAATGGGCTAGCCCTGATAAAAATATGCAGTGCCTTTATAACTAGCCTATTTATATAACCAAAGGGAGAGAAAAGTTTCAATCCTCCCCCCTTTCATTACCAGGTAACCTTCTCCTCCTTCTTTTCATTTGTTGCTGCTGCCGCTAGGGTTGCTGCCACTGCTGCTGCAGGCGGCCGCTGCTGCCGCCGCCGCTGGCCCCAGCCCCCCCTGACCACCTCTCCCCTCCCTCATCCTCTTCCTTTCCCAAATGGCTCCCCTTTTTCCTTTCAATTTCAATTTTTAAAATTTCGTTTTTAGGTTATTGTGTTATCCCAATCCCAATTTTGTGTATTAGGTTCTGATTTTGGATCTTAGAGAGAATTTATCTCTTAGGGAAAACATCCAATAATCAAGGGCAAGCTCTCCACACCCTTTTTTGTTATTTTTATGCTATTATAGTCTAAGTTTAAATTCTGGAATTATTAACATTATGGATAAAAACCTAATTTTTGGATCATGTGAGGGCTTTTGAGCCTAATAATTGGTAGGAGATTATTTATGGACACTTTACATCAATTTCTTGATTTTGTATATATATATATATATATATATATATATATATATATATATATATATATATATATATATATATATATATATATATCGAGAGAGAGAGAGAGAGAGAGAGAGAGAGAGAGAGAAGACTGTGACGATATAATCCTTGGAATAATTTTATCTATGAATAAAACCTACATATATTTACGCATATACACACTACACTTGACACAATGCGTGGATACCCAATTTCTAAAACTTATAGTATCATAGACACTTATAAGTCTTGACACCATTAGGAGTTAAATCTACACACTCTATGAAATATATATATATATATATATATATATATATATATATATATATATATATATATATATATATATATATATATATATGTGGATTTCATATTTCTTAGCATGGGTTTTGTATACGTGTATTTCAATTCTGTCCTTATTTATATTTGATTCAATTATCATACCTTAGCATGATTAACTAGTTAAAATATATGTTCATAGGCACCTATATGTTAACTTAATCCTATCTTTACCATTACCTCTTGGGTCTTCAAGAAGTTAAATTAGGGTACCTGGTAACCATAAGTTGAATTGGACTTTTGAATGTACTTGTAAGAGAATAATATCAAGCCAAGGTTGCTAGTTTTACAAAATTATCCTTTTATATGTTATTGGAAGTAAGATATTGATTTTGTTATTCTACTAATAAACTTTATTTGAAACTTGATTACTCGCTTAATTGCTTGCCAAGGTAAGAACGCCAAAATTTAACTATACTTATTCATATTGCATGGCAGGTGTTGAGGGTTGCTCCACCGAAGGGGTCGGCGTACCCGGATATTATATCATACGTGGCCGGTGTTGAGAGTTGCTCCACCGAAGGGGTCGGCGTACCCGTATATTTTATTCTTTGTGTTTGCTTGTATCGGAATTATTTCCGGATCAGTAAATACAAAGGCGACTGCTAAAAATTTGAGAATTTCCAGAGTTAGTTTTTTTTTCCGAGAATTCGGACCTTTTAGAAATTATGAATTGGTCCTAGATCTTGGAACCATCCATTTTCGATCGATATCATCGGGTGATTTAGTAAACCATTGTCCTAGTCGATACTTGTTGGAATTTCCTTTAGTTTCAATACCTTCCGGAGACCTTATAAGTTTTGGAAAAGACGAAACTATTATTAGAATTTAACTTGACTTATATAAGATTCCTGTTTAAAGGAAATTTTGATTTGAATTAGAATGTCATAAAATTCATTAGAATATGTTGCATTGGGTTGGGAGAGAAACCATTGGATCACACCCGACTGAATCTTTACAATATAAATTTTTTATCTCTCGTACTGATCTGTCCCTGAATCGGTATTCATGCGGCCATACGAATATCCGAGGTGAGGCTTAGCTCATCTTCCTGATACAATTGGACATCCAGGTCCTGAGTTTCAGCTTAGCTATCCATTGTATATATTCCAGGTCCTGAGTTTCAGCTCAGCCTATATTATTTCATTAGACATCCAGGCCCTGAGTTCAACTCAGCTATCTAATGAATGGATTCGATATTCTTGGAAAAGTTTAAGTTATACGAATTCCTTTTATAGCTCATGATTCGATAATCGACCCAGATGCTTCGGAAACCAACTCATGATGCTACCTTGCTTGCAGTCACATCAATATGTGATAGTACAGACGGATGGATAATCTAAGCACCACCCGTTTTGTACGAGCCTGATCCCGAGTAAATGGGGTTATTGTCGAGATGCTAGGTGTGTGTGTGATCCAGAAGGGTTTCTCTAACTTGTATTTATGTACAGAAAGGTCTTATATGTTCCTGGTGGCATTATTAGGAGAGCTATGTACTCCTTGTGTGATATCCTACGATATGAGATTTTGTTCAAGTATTCTCCTTCTTGTATTCCTTTTTCTTATTATTTTATATTCTTAACTCTCTACTTTGACCGAGAGCTTGCTCGTCGTATTGACGACCTAGTTTTGTCCACTAGTGATTGATGAAGACCAAGATGGATGTCAGACGTACACTGAGGAGGAACTCTATGAATTATGTGGAATTAAAGAATAGTAGTCTCATTTCGGAAGACCAACTAATATCCAAATTATGTGTTTTGGATAATCTATGAACAATTATGTGTTTTGGAGAATCTATGAACAATTATATAAATTATGTGTTTTGGAGACCAAATCTATGAACAATTATATAAATTGTGTTTTGGAGAACTTCGAACGAATATGTAATATTTTGAACAAGTGGATGTTATGTAATTTGTGAAAGTTTTCTGTGATTATGCCTTATGTCTGCCTATCCCGGACCCCACAGGCGACAATTGCGGGTACAATACAATATTCATTGTACGGGTGCGTAGCCTGGGGAGATGTATCATAATGCTCCGATATCCTTTAGGAACCGGGGCGTGACACGTCTCTTTTAGTTGGTGGCCCATGCAGGTCCATTCCTTAAGGATAGTGTATAGGTTAAGGAGATTGTATAGGTGGATATTGGATATTTTTTCTAAGGATTTACCTGGACTAACATAGGATAGAAATAATTAACAATTGAAGATTGAACACATAAGTGAAAAATCGAGGATTTCACAAGGTTTGGGGATATGAATCTTGATCAAACTTTATTAAACTTGATGTTGATTATTTTATATCATAGATTTCTTATGCGAGGAGTTTTAGGTATAGGTGATGGCTCGATTTATGCCTAGCGTCTACTGGGATGGGAATGACCGGACATTTTACGGATATGAGCAGTTTGCACGGAGATCTTGGCTGGTGGCGAATGGCGAAGAACTTTCGGTGTTCGGAGTATTTTTTCGAGCTCCAGCGTCCCAGGATTTTGGATATTGAGGATGGAGCTGAAGTTTTCTTCGAGAAAGAAGTACACCTTATGTTCTTCATCGGGGAAAGAAGTACCTCTGGGAAGAACTTCGGGACAAGGGCAACAGAGACATGCTCACCCAGAACAGAATATAGCCGCGCTAAATTGTTCTTACTGTGGAAAGTCAGAACATACGAATAATGTTTGCAGAAGACTTCAAGGAAGGTGTCTGAAGTGTGGATCTTCCAATCATCGGTTGAATCAATGTCTCCAAAACAATAGAAGATCGGTAGTTCAGAGTAATACACAGGGACCGAGAGCTGCAAATCAGGGATTTCAGCAAAGGCCTTTCTTCCAGAATAATGAGCCCAGGTTTAATACTGCTGCAACACCCCAAGCGCAAGGCCATGCCCCTACGGGATATCAGCAGAGACCAACATTGACACCTCAAGCGCATCAATTTCATCAAGCTCAGAAGACCGGTCCGAACAACAACAAGAAGAAGAAAAAGAAACATGGTCAAGCTTTTATGATAGATATCAATAAGGCAGGAATAGCAGGGGACGTGGTGATAGGTACCATACTTGCTTCATCTAGCCCTGCATCGGTATTATTTGATTCTGGAGCTACTCATTCATTTATATCTGCATCATTTATATCTGAGTATGATATAGTGACTCAATCTTTAGTTAGAAAATTGAAAATTCTTATGGACAATGGTGTTGTAGAAGTCGAATTTATAGAAACTGTCCAATCAAAATGGGAGGAGTAAGTTTCCGGACTAGACTATTATTCCCCATGGACAACTATGATGTAGTGTTTGGAATGGATTGGTTAATATCAACATCGGCAATCATCAATTGTGGACAAGGGAGAGTTCAATTTTTCTTACCCGGTTGGAAGTTGCATGAATTTGTTAGAGCTCAGAAGGAGTTTGATAAAGAGGAGTTAGAGAAGTTTGAATTAAGGAGTTTCCAGAACCAAATAATAGAGGAATGGTCAAGGGTTGTAGATAAATTTAAAGATGTATTTCCTGATGAGTTACCCGGATTACCACCGGATAGGGCCGTTGAATTCAGTATTGATCTAATTCTTGGAGCTGCTCCTATTGCCAAGAAGATTTATCCAATGAATAAGGAGGAATTAGCGAAATTAAATAATCAAATCAAGGAATTGCTGGCTAAGGAGTTTATCAGACCCAACATTTCTCCATGGGGAGCACCTGTGCTATTTGTAAAGAAGAAGGATGTGAGCATGAGATTGGTAATAGATTATAGAGCACTGAATGAAGTGACCATCAAGAATAAATACCCTCTACCTAGGATCGATGAATTATTCGGCCAACTTGGAGGAGCGACTCTATTTTCTAAGATAGATCTCAGATCAGGCTATCATCAAGTAAATATTAAGAAGGAAGATATACCAAAGACTGCTTTCAGAACCCGATATGGGCATTATGAATTTCAAGTCGTGCCTTTTGGATTGACTAATGCTCCGGCCATATTTATGGACCTGATGAATAGAATATTCTATCAATATTTGGATAAATTTGTGATCGTGTTCATTGACGATATTTTGGTCTACTCAAAGAACGAGGAGCACGAAGAACATTTGAGGATAGTACTTGAAACCCTACGGCAAGAAAAGCTATATAGAAAGTTGAGTAAATGTGAGTTTTGGTTAAAAGAAATTGATTTCTTGGGACACATAGTAAGTGGAGAAGGAATAACAGTAGACCCTAAGAAAATAGAAGCAGTCAAATCATGGCCAACTCCTAAGAATGTTACAGAGATTCTAAGTTTTGTTGGCTTAGCTGGATATTATTGAAGATTTGCGGAGAATTTTTTCCAGAATTGTTGAGCCGCTTATTCGGTTGACTCGGAAGAATGAGAAATTCATTTGGACTGATAAATGTCAAGCGACATTTGAGGAATTGAAGGAAAGACTTGTCACAGCCTCAGTACTAGCATTACCATCAGGGTCAGGAGATTACGAGATCTATAGTAATGCTTCTGGCAAGGATTTGGGCTGTGTACTGATGCAGCATGGAAGAGTTATTGCATATGCTTTTCGACAGTTGAAGGTTCATGAAAGGAATTATCCAACGCATGATCTGGAATTAGCAGCTGTTGTATTTGTACTAAAGTTATGGAGACATTACTTGTATGGTGAACAGATCAAAATTTACACAGACCATAAAAAGCTTGAAATACATGTTCACCCAAAAGGAGCTAAATATGAGGCAACGCAGATGGCTGGAGTTGCTTAAGGATTTTGATATGGAGCTAGAGTATCATCCAGGCAAGGCGAACAGAGTGGCAAATGCTCTGAGTAGGAGGCCTGAAGCTTTCTTTTTGAACACGTCCAAGGAGATATTAGAAGATCTTAGAAAGATGGAGATTGAAGTGATATGCCCAGTAGCAGATGGAATCTGGAAAAGTTTACAAATACAATCATCTCTAGTAAAGAGAATTAAGGAGGCATAGGAGAAGGATGTGAAGCTGCAAAAGCTGTGGAATCAAACTGAAGCTCGGATACAAACTGGGTTGATGAAGCATTCTGATGGATCTTTGAGGTTCGGGAGTCGTTTGTGTGTGCCATATGGTGAACTCCGGACCGAGATTATGACTGAAGCTCATAATTCACAATACTCTATTCATCCCGGGAGTACGAAGATGTACAAGGACCTGATGCAAAATTTTTGGCTGCATGGAATAAAACGGGAGAACTAAATTTGTCTCGAAATGCTTAGTATGCCAACAAGTAAAAGCCGAGCATCAACTTTCACGTCCCGCTCCCGTAGGAGCGATCGTCCTCGCTAAGGCGTGATGTCGTACGAGCATAGATTGCGCTCGTGCAAGGCGAGTTCCATAACGGCTGATTACAGCGGCTGCGACGGGGTCGTCGCACAGAAGTCCCATGCAGAGATATTGAATATGCCAGCAGAAATTTAGAACAAAACACAAGTCATTCAAAATATTCATTTTATTGATATTGAAACAAGGATTACAATGGGACGCAAGGCCAAGATTACAAGTCACTTAAGCTCACTCTTCTCACATTACAAGTCACTCAGCTCTCTCTCATCTCTCAATACAAGTCTTGAACCAGCAGATGCTTCGGAGAGGCGATGTCCATACATTATGTCCCGTATAAGTCTTGGCTCCACGCAGAACGCACGTCTCCAATCGTCAAGGAACTCCGTGCCTCGACGCATCCAAGCGAGCTCCGCGCCACGAGCTTCTACCTGTGCCTGTACATGAAAACTGTGTGGGTGTCAGTACTCAACTGTACCGGTGGAATGAGCTCATTGCCCACCAATTTATAGACACTTTACATCAATTTCTTGATTTTGTATTTTATATATATATATATATATATATATATATATATATATATATATATATATATATATATATATATGGAGAGAGAGAGAAGACTGTGAGGATAGAAACCTTGGAATAATTTTATCTATAAATAAAACCTACATATATTTACGCATATACACACTACACTTGACACAATGCGTGGATACCCAAATTCTAAAACTTATAGTATCATAGACACTTATAAGTCTTGACACCATTAGGAGTTAAATCTACACACTCTATAAAATCTCTCTCTCTCTCTCTCTCTCTCTCTATATATATATATATATATATATATATATATATGGAAAAAAGGTAAATTTTATTCCAAAGGAAAAGCCATAATCTTACAACATACAATCAGAGTGGGACTCCCACTCATCAATTCTCCATAGCATTTATATCAAACTCGATGTTATATGGAGAATGCCTACCGGAGGGGTGACCAGCCCCTCAAAGATCCGACGGTTTCGCTCCCGCCATACATGCCAAACTGAAGCAGCCAGTCGAACTCTGGCTGTTCGGAACCAGTCCTGCCCTCGACCCCTGCTATTCTGGATCACCGTGATGATGTTTCCAATACATTTCCTGGAGGCGCACACTCCCAATACATGACTCTTCTCCGACCAGATCTGCCAGGCCAGAGTGCACTCGAAGAAAATATGCTTTATAGATTCAGGCTCCAAACAGCAAAGCACACACTTGGGATCCGGAACCGACACTCCAAACGAACTCAGGCGATCCCTAGTCAAGAGGCGGCCCAGTAGAAGCTTGTAAACACATAACTGTATCTTCCTGGCTAGACCCTTGCACCAAACAAACTCGTAGTCGGAACTCAGAAGAAAAGTACACTGGATAAGGTTGTAGCAGCTTCGGAATTGGAACTCCCCAGTTCCCGAATATACTCCAGTCGGCTCCCAAATCTACCGATCCGCAGGCAAAGCCGGATCAATGACTGTAGACATAATGATCCCACCCAGCTCCTCAGTGAACCGATAAGATTTTAGCCTCCACTCCCCATTTCGTATGATGCGACTACACGACAGACCATGCCTGTCCTCCTGATGAGTCGGGGCACCCTTGATGTCCAACAGCGAACGCCGATCTATCTAAGGATCCCGCCAGAGGTCCGTTCCCGACCCATCCTTCATGACCCTCCGGATAGCAGACTTGAGCACCCCCCCTGTGTCTCAGGACAGTCTTGAACGTGACTGAATGGTTGTTGTCAGTAGAATACGTCCAAAAGTTGTCCTGCTTCACGTATCTGCTGTGCATCCAGTCCATCCAGAGAGACCCCCCACTGATGAATCTCCAGGCCAGCTTAAGCGCAGAAGCCTCCCTAATCTCCAACAACGGCCTGAGTCCCACTCCTCCCTCCTTCCTGGGACGACAGAGCTGCTCCCAGGAGATCGCATGCATACCCCCCTCCAAATGAAATCGGCACAGAGCCGCTCTACTTTCCGAATAGTGGCCATAGGAAGGAGGATGGACTGCAGCCAGAAATGGGCCACAGCCGAAATTACCGATCTGAACAGCTCAATGCGTCCGCCAAATGACAGACCGGCTCCAACCTTCTACTCTCCTCTGGACATACTCCACCAGACTATGGCAGTCCTGATCCCGCGCATAGTTGACTGTGAGAGGCACTCCTAAGTAACGCACCGGAAGATCACTCCTCGCGATACCCAGCACATCGGCCCGCTCCTCGCGATACCCTACTCTTATCCCTGTTCATCTGGAGACCCGAAAAGGACTTCAAATCTTCCATAATAGCTGCAAGCGTCTGTAACCCCTCCGTCGAAGGCTGGATGAAGACTAGAAGATCATCAGTATAAATAAGATGGGTAACTGGGGGGTCCACCCTCTGAAACAGAGGGACCAGTCGTCCACGGTGCACTGCCAGATCCATCAAGCATATGAAGTATTCCATAACAAGCGTGAACAGGTAAGGGGACTATGGGTCACCTTGCCTAAGCCCACGGTTGCTCTGGAAGTACCCGTAGGGGGCGTTTGGTTCAAGTTTTTGAGGCTTGGGAATGGGATTTGAATTCCTTACCCATGTTTGGTATGCTTAGGATTGGAAATGAGAAGGGAATAGGAGGGGGTTATGTGGGAAAGCTATTCCCATGGATGTGGGAAAGCTATTCCCAAGCCCCCCATTGGGAATAGATTTGCTTTCCTACGAATAATGTTTGACTATTTTGTTTGGACGGTTATACCCTCTCTTTATTTTCAAATTTTCAACTTCTATCCCAAACATATGAATCATCATGAAATTAGTGAAAGGGTATTAAAGTAAAACTAAATAAATTAAGATTCATATCCATGTGTGAACCAAACATGAAAATATTTTTTTTTAAATTTTGAACTACCTATTCCCAACCTAACCAAACATGGGTATGAGAATGTTGTATTCCTTTCCCATGGAAAAGGAATTGGAAATCTATTCCTAGGAATCCAAAAACTTGATCCAAACGAGCCCATAAGGAACGCCCTGGATGAGAACAGAGAAAGTAGGGGACGTAATGCACTCCCGGATCAACGTAACCCAGTGTTCCGCGAATCCCATGGCGGTCATCAGATGGCAGATGAAGTCACGATTGACCATGTCATACGCCTTCCTCAGGTCCGATTTAACACAAACTTTCTCCCCTCCGGGTCTGCTAAATTCCCTCACCATCTCATGGGCCAGGAGGCTGTGCTCAGCGATCGACCTCCCCTTGATGAACGCAGCCTGATTCGGAGATACCAAGTCCTGCATGATCCCCTCCATCCGCCGGCACATAAGGTGCGTAATTATATTATAAAGATAATTACAACACGCAATAGGTCTGAAATCCGCTAATGCTGTCGCTCCCTCCTTCTTTGGCACCAAGGTCAGGAAAGTGTGATTCAGTTCTTTCAGAAGCTTTCCTTTGGTGAAAAATTTTTGCACCACCTCTACGACCTAATGCTTCAGAGTGTCCCAATGGCGTTTGAAGAAACCACTGCTGAAGCCATCCGGACCAGGAGCCTTGTTAGGATCCGCTACCTTGATAATAGATTCTACCTCCTCCAATGTAACAGGGGTAAGAAGAATGCTATTCCTATATGGAGTCACCAATCTCTTCGTAACAACCTCTGGGAACACAGACAGGTAGTCAGTCTGGAAATATAACTCAGAATAGTACCTGACAGCATCGTCCTGGATTTCAGCCGGCGTCCCCACCAGAGTGCCATCCGCATCAAGAAGCTGGGAGATGTGATTCCTATTCTGTCTTGTCCGAATAACATCATAGAAGAACTTGGAGCAACGGTCGCCATCCTTTAGCCAGGAACATTTGGCTCACTGAGCCGAGCTAATCTTTTTCTGCAGCCTCAGGATGTTGACTTCTTCGATCAGCTCATTCTCTCTAGCCGCCAGGTCTCCATTAAGCATGTCAGCTTGCATATCCTGCTACAAGGTCCGTAACTCCACATCCTTATCTTCTAAGGTGGACTTGGGCAACCCCTTCACCCAACTCCTGAGAGCTCTCTTCGTGGCCTTGAGGCGACAAATCAAGCAGAATTGAGCCGTCCCCTCCTGACCGCTAGTAAGCCCCTCTGCGACAGCCTCTAGGTAGCCCTTCGAGAGATACCAACTGTTGTTATACCTGAACTGGCGGAACTTTCCAAGAGACCGAGCAGTGAAGCCAACCCTGATGGGGGAATGATCGCTCGTCCCAGCGGCCAGGCCCTCAGCCGAAGTGTTGGAGAAGTGACGGAACCCCTCCCCATTGTCCAGAGCTCGATCAAGCTGACAAGCAACCCTGTTATGAGTTGCTTTGTTGTGCCAAGTCCAGATAAAGCCTGAGCGAGACAATCCTCGAAGCCTCGCAAGCAGGAGGCATCTCTGAAAATCATAGAAGATAGAATCTGGAACCGGACGACCACCCACCTTCTCCCCTTGGTGCAGAAGGGCATTGAAGTCCCCGATCAAGAGAAGAGGAAGGCACGACGAGTCAGCAACAGAGGAAATACGGGAGATGTTGCTCCATAGGGACTCCCGTCTCTTTCTGTCATTGTGGCCGTAGACCGCCCCCAGCAAGAACCGGAAGCCACCCTTGTTCACGAAGGAGATGGCAATCAACTGCTCCGTCATTAAGATCAAGTCACCTTCCCAACTCTTCGAGTTCCAGCAAACCCAAATCCTGGCCATGTCACATAGAGCCAGGTTGTGCAGTTGGGCCCAATGAGATAGGGTCCGCCGAGCAAGAGTCTTCTCACTTTTGATCTTGGATTCTAATAGAACAGAAATATCACATTTCTCTCTGTGGAGAACCCCACATATCTCTCTCCACCTCCCTAGCGAACACGCCCCCCTCACATTACAGGAAATAATAGCCATTAATTAATGAGAGGTAGGGTCCCCCTGGGAAACTCTCGGATCAGCACCTGGGGAAAGTGCTGCATCCGTCGCTAAGGAATCCTCCTCCATCCCAGTCGGAATCGCCTATTGGGGATCGACCTGAGATAGAACCAACGCCCAGGCAGGGTTGTCAACACACAATGCCTCCTCTCTGTCAGTAGGGTGTCCCACCACCCTGGAGGGGCCATCCCTCAACAGGCCGACAGCGCGTCTCTTCCTACAGTAAACCTGCCCCCCAGTCGATCCGCCATCCCCTCGTGCCTCAATCTCCGACGCCACCATACCTCTAGTAACTATACTACTCTGCCCCTGGCAAGTGGTTATCGTCCCACTCGTGGGAGCAAGCTGAGTAGATACAACGAGTCTCAAACCACCATCACTCACATGATGAGTAACCTCCCCCTCCAAGACCTCCGCTCCACTATCATCTCTGAGATCCACGTCGCATGGAGCTTCTGGAGCCTCACTAAGAGGGATAGTAGGCTCCATCGGAGGTCCAACCTTCGAACACATACTGGCCAGATGCCCGAAGCAGGAACAGCGTGAACAGGTAGGTGGAACCCATTCATATTCCACCTTCTGGTTAAGTACCTCCCCAAAAGGGATATCATATTCCACCATCTTCAGAAGCTCCCTCCTGTCCGAATCTCCACAAAAATTCTAGCGTACATCAACCGCGACCGAAAGGCAGTAGCTTCATTTGCCTTGATCGGGTGCCCACCAAGCTAGCCAGCCGCATCAACAAAGGTATGCTCCAAAACCTGACCGGGAACTCAGGGAAGCGAATCCATACAGGGATGGCATTCAGAACTTCCCGTTCACATCGAAGCTCCGGGGTCCACTCCTTGAGAATGATCAGTCTGTCGTCGAACGTCCAGGGGCCGCTTTGGAGGATCCTAGCGACATTCTCCACTAGTCCGAACTTCATATAATAGAAGCCGTTCTCGCGGGCATAGAACTCCATACTCCCCTTAGGCTGCCACACACGCGCTGCATAACCCCGAATCTGTCCGTAGAAAGGCTTGTTGCCTAAGACATACAGGACGAGGGTATTCTTCCAATATGCTGTCACCTTCTGGATCTTCTCCGCAGGAAACGAGGCCCGGAAACCCCTTTCTGCCTTGATCGGCGAAACGTACTCCATCGATATGGAGCTTTTCGGCCCTACAGGATTGCATATCTCAGTCCAGGACCGTCCAGCAGGCCGAGTGGTCGTCCCAAGAGGCCTGGGGACAACCTCCGGGCGAGGAGTCCAGATCCCTGAACATCCAGATCCACCACCTTACTCTTCTCCTTGGCCGCCGCGGTCGCCTTTGGCCGCCAACCCACCTATCTCCCAGCAGACAAACCCCGGACCACGGCCAGATGGCCGAGACCCTGACCCGTTCTGACGACTATCAGGATGACGATCCCTAACCTGACCATGTCTGCCTTCCGTCTCCCCCCCGGACTTCACCACACGACGGCGCGTAACCGTCGTCCATCCACCTCCCTTCGTTTTACTCCCAGAGATCCAAAACCTGCTCCGAATTCAAAGTTCGGAGCAATGGGGCCACCTCGCAGCGAGTCCGACCCCCCCGTCACCGAATGGAGGCCGCCCGACCCCCCTCCCGTTGTACCCGCCCCCCCACCGCCTGGGGGGTCCCACTACTCGGCATGAAACTGGAGGATCCACCCGACCCCCCTCCTTGTGCTCCTGCCCCCCCTCCTGCCGCCTGGAGAGGCGCAGTACCTCGTCAACAGCCCAGGGGGTCCACCCGACTCCCCATGTGCTCCCCTCCCCGGCTGGGGGGGAGCTGCCGCGTGTGCCTGCGTCGGGGGGTCCGCCCGACCCCCCCGATTCTGCTCCCCCCCCGCCTGGGGGGGGCACCGCCCTTCTTTCCCGAGGGCCTCTCCCCGCCGGCAAGGGGATCCGGCGGCCGCGGCGGAGGGCCACAAACAAGCCCTAGCCGATCGCCCATCTGCTTATATATATATATATATATATATATATATATATATATATAGAAAATGAGTGGATGTATTGTAGAATTTTTCTATATATATATATATATATATATATATATATATATATATATATATATGAAAATTCTACAATACATCCACCCATTTTGGATGTATCGATACATCCAAAATGGGTGGATGTATTGTAGAATTTTCATATATATATATATATATATATATATATATATATATATATATATATATATATATATATATATATATATATATATATATATATATATATATATATATATATATATATATGGATTTCACATTTCTTAGCATGGGTTGTGTATACGTGTGTTAGTTGGATATGTAGGAATGAGGAATTGGTAATATAACATGTATTTCAATTATGTCCATATTTATATTTTATTCAATTATCATACCTTAGCATGATTAACTAGTTGAAATATATGTTCATAGGCACCTATATGTCAACATAATCCTATCTTTACATTTACCTCTTGCGTCTTCAAGAAGTTAAATTAGGGTACCTGGTAACCATGAGTTGAATTGGACTTTTGAATGTACTTGTAAGAGAATAATATCAAGCCAAAATTATCCTTTTGTATGTTATTGGAAGTAAGATATTGATTTTGTTATTCTACTAATAAACTTTATTTGAAACTTGATTACTCGCTTAATTGCTTGCCAAGGTAAGAACACCAAAATTTAACTACACTTATTCATATCGCGTGGCCGGTATTGACGGTTGCTCCACCGAAGGGATCGGCGTACCCGGATATTATATAATACGTGGCCGGCGTTGAGAGTTGCTCCACCGAAGGGGTCGGCGTACCCGTATATTTTATTCTTTGTGTTTGCTTGTATCGGAATTATTTCTGGATCAGTAAATACAAATGAGATTCTGCCAAATTTTTTTAGAATTTTAAGAGTTTTTTTTTTTCGAGAATTCAGGCCTTTTAGAAATTATGAATTGGTCCTAGATCTTGGAATCATCCATTTTCGATCTATATCATCGGGTTATTTAGTAAACCATTGTCCTAGTCGATACTTGTTGGAATTTCCTTTAGTTTCAATACCTTCCGGAGACCTTATAAGTTTCGGAAAGGACGAAACTATTATTAGAATTTAACTTGACTTATATAAGATTCCTGTTTAAAGGAAAATTCGATTTGAATTAGAATGTCATAAAATTCATTAGAATATGTTGCATTGGGTTGGGAGAGAAACCATTGGATCACACCTGGCTGAATCTTTACAATATAATTTGGGTTATTTACACTAACTACCCCTATGTTTTGATTTATAACACGGGGTACCCCTACTTTTAAACTATTTACACTAACTACCCCTATGTTTTTGGTTTATTACACGGGGTACCCCTACTTTAAGGAAAAATAAAAAAATTATAACACTAACTACCCCTACGTTTTCTAAAGGGAGGGGTAGTTAGTGTAAATAGTTTAAATCAGGGGTACCCCGTGTTATAAATCAAAAACATAGGGGTAGTTAGTGTAAATAACCCATATAATTTTTTTATCTCTCGTACTGATCTGTCCCTGAATCGGTATTCATGCGGCCGTGCGAATATCCGAGGTGAGGCTTAGCTCATCTTCCTGATACAATTGGACATCCAGGTCCTGAGTTTCAGCTCAGCTATCTATTGTATATATTCCAGGCCCTGAGTTTCAGCTCAGCCTATATTATTTCATTAGACATCCAGGCCCTGAGTTCAGCTCAGCTATCTAATGAATGGATTCGATATTCTTGGAAAAGTTCAAGTCATACGAATTCCTTTTATAGCTCATGATTCGATAATCGACCCAGATGATTCGGAAACCAACTCATGATGCTACCTTGCTTACAGTCACATCAATATGTGATAGTACAGACGGATGGATAATCTAAGCACTACCCGTTTTGTATGAGCCTGATCCTGGGTAAATGAGGTTATTGTCGAGATGCTAGGGGTGTGTGTGTGATCCAGAAGGGTTTCTCTAACTTGCATTTACGTACAGGAAGGTCTTATATGTTCCTGGTGGCATTATTAGGAGAGCTATATACTCCTTGTGTGATATCCTAAGATATGAGATTTTGTTCAAGTATGCTCCTTCTTGTATTCCTTTTTCTTATTATCTTATATTCTGAACTCTCTCCTTTGACCGAGAGCTTTCTCGTCGTATTGACGACCTAGTTTTGTCCACTAGGGATTGATGAAGACTAGGATGGATGTCAGACGTACACTGAGGAGGAACTCTATGAATGATGTGGAATTAAAGAATAGTAGTCTCATTTTGGAAGACCAACTAATATGTAAATTACGTGTTTTGGAGAATCTATGAACAATTATGTAAATTATGTGTTTTGGAGAATCTATGAACAATTATATAAATTATGTGTTTTGGAGACCAAATCTATGAACAATTATATAAATTATGTGTTTTGGAGAACTTCGAACAAATATGTAATATTTTGAACAAGTGGATGTTATGTAATTTGTGGAAATTTTCTGTGATTATGCCTTATGTCTATGCCTATCCCGGACCCTACAGGCGACAATCGCGGGTACAATATAATATTCATTGCACGGGTGCGTAACCTGGAGAGATGTATCATAATGCTCCGATATATATCCTTTGGGAACCGAGGCGTGACAAGAGATGCGCTATCGATTCATTTCCCTGACCGTACAGGACACACTCTAGGCTGCCAATGTTTAAACCGAGCCGTTGAAGTCTATCCTTGGTGAATAGCCATCCTAGCATCACTCTGTACAAACATGTCTGCATCTTCACCGCAATTCCCTTACTTCAAACGATGTCAGTGAACTCCAATCGGTCATGGCGTGGTCGAAGGCTATTGTAAATAGAACCAAAGCCGAATTGATATAACATTCTATTCACAGTATGCCTACGGTACATCGACAATGTACCGACAATATACCACATGTACTGATACAATATAGACAACATGCTCGAAAATAGTTTATAAGTGTCCAAAACTTGTCAAAGCCTCACCAAATTATCTTCTAGCAACTATGAAATCTAGGGAGGGGTTCCTACAGTAAGATAAGACTATAGTTTGAGGTCAAAACACTAAGGGTCCGTTTGGTTTGCAGGATTGGACAACGTAATGTAATTGGCATTACGTTGTCAATCTAACACGAGTGTTTGGTTGGACCAAAAAAATTAGATGTAATGTAATCGCGATTACAAGTTTGATTACATTACATCAATTTCTTCAAAACTCAATTACATCATAAAACCTATGTAATCGCAATTACATTACAACTTAAGCGGAAGGTTGGTATGCTATAATTTGGTCGTTTTGTTCGTTTTTGGTTATTTTTTGTTGTTTTTGTTTCTTTTTGTCGTTTTTGTCCTTTTTTGTTCGTTTTTGGTCATTTTTTGTCCTTTTTTTGTTTTTTTGCCGTTTTTGTCCGTTTTTGTTTGTTTTTTGTCGTTTTTGTCCTTTTTTGTCGTTTTTGTTCATTTTTTGTCGTTTTTGTTATTTTTGGTCGTTTTTGTTTGTTTTTTCTCTCCTTTTTGCCGCTTTTGGTCTTTTTTTCGTTTTTTTTGCCATTTTTGTTCGTTTTTGTTTGTTTTTTGTCGTTTTTGTTTGTTTTTACTTTTTTGTTAGTTTTTTGCCGTTTTTGTTTGTTTTTTTCGTTTTTTTTGGCCATTTTTATTCGTTTTTTGTCGTTTTTTTTTTCTTTTTTGTTCGTTTTTTGCCCCTTTTTTTTTTTGCCGTTTTTGGTTGTTTTGTTTGTTTTTTTATTGTTTTTGTTCTTTTTTGCCGTTTTTGTTTGTTTTTTGTCATTTTTGTTCGTTTTTTGCCCTTTTTGATCGTTTTGGACCTTTTTTCGATTTTTTGTCGTTTTTGTACATTCTTGGCCGTTTTTGGCCGCTTTTGGTTGCTTTTGCACGTTTTTTAAACTTTTTTGTCGATTTTGTACATTTTTTGTCGGTTTTGCACATTTTTTATTGTTTTTTGCTTTATTTGCACGTCCTTTGACGTTTTTGTACGCTTTTTTTTATCATTTTTTGTCAAATTTGTACGTTTTTATCATTTTTAGTCGATTTTGTACGTTTTTGACCATTTTTCACATTTTTATCATTTTTTTGCCCTTTTTGGCCGTTTTGCACGTTTTTAATCTTTTTGGTCGATTTTGCACTTTTTTGTCGTTTTTATCTTTTTGGTCGATTTTGCACGTTTTTGCACATTTTTGTCGTTTTTATCTTTTTGGTCGATTTGCACGTTTTTGCACATTTTTATCGTTTTTTGGTCATTTTTGTATGTTTTTATCATTTTTTGTCGATTTTTGCATATTTTATTCATTTTTTGTCGATTTTGTACGTTTTTCGTTTTTGACCGTTTTTGCGCATTTTTCGTTTTTTGTCACTTTGATACGTTTTTTTATCGTTTTCGGTCGATTTTACACATTTTTGCCGTTTTCTGCACGTTATTTATCGATTTTTGTCGATTTTGTACGTTTTTGACCATTTTTTTCTCTTTTTTTTGTCTTTTTTGCTGTTTTGCACGATTTTATCGTTTTTGGTCGATTTTACACGTTTTTGGTCAATTTGTACCCTTTTTTGCTTTTTTGTCTTTTTCCACTTTTTTGTTGTTATGCTCTTTTTTTTTCGTTTTTGTTCCTTTTTTGTTGTTTTTGGTCTTTTTGCAAAAAAAAATTAATTTTTTTGTCGTTTTTGTGTTCGTTTTAATTCCCTCTTGTTTTTTGTCTTTTTTTGTTTTTTGTCATTTATGTTCCTTTTTATCGTTTTGGATCATTTTGTTTGTTTGTTTTTTCTTTTTTTATTATCGTTTTTTGTCATTTTTTAATTTTTTTTGTCGTTTTTGGTCTTTTTTTTTTCGTTTTTTTCGTTTTTGATCCCTTTTGATACTTTTTTTTTTTCCGTTTTGATAGTTTTTTGTCATTTATTTTTTCATTTTTTGTCGTTTTTGGTTTTTGGTCGTTTTTTCGTCATTTTTTCATTGTTTGTTGTTTTTTTTGTCAATTTTTTTGTTTTTGGTCATTTTCTTATCCTTATTGGTCACTTTTGATGGTTTTCACCTTTTTTGTCATTTTTGATTTTTTTGTCGTTTTTCTATTTTTATCGCTTTTTTCGTGTTTGATTTTTTTTCTCCGTTTTGTTCGTTTGTCATTTTTTTTATTTTTTATTTTTTGTCCTTTTTTTTTCGTTTTTTGTCTTTTTTTAGCAGAAAACAAACCATTTTCCCCTTTTTTATTATTTATTTTTTTTCTTTTTTTTTCTTTTTTTATTTTTGGAAATATTTATCGATCAACTTTTTTTATTTTATGTTGTATTTTAAAAAAATATTAAATTAAAATTCAATTACATTACATGGTAAACCAAACACATGAATGCAATTAATATTACATTACATGGTTTGATTACATGTTTCAACCAAACATAGTAATGTAATTGTAATTCCATTACATTACAAACTCAATTACATTACAAATTCAATTCCATTACGATTACGATTACATTACAATGAACCAAACGCAACCTAATACCATATCCAAATCCATGATTTAATCGCTACGTCTAGTTTTTATCCTAAGTGGGTATCCCAAGCCCCAAATCACAACCAAACCCAAATCAATTATGTGATACAAACTACAATTCATAGGAAAACAACAAAAACAAGTGTAGAACTAAAAAACAACAGTAAATGAAAGCAAAACTTCATGAAAACACAATTATCCAACAAGTGCAATATTGAAGTATATGAAAACTCCTAGCCAATCTTCTATTCCTCCTCCTAGGTGGGCCCAGAGAGTCAAATACCACAACCCAAGCCTCAAGGCTATATTCTAGCTATGGTACAACTCTTAGGATTGGTTCAAAAGGAGAGAGTGAAGAGAGTGGCTGCGGTGAAGAAGTGAAAGAAATAAGAAAGAGAGAGAGAGATTGGCTTTATATAGGAGGAGAGAGAGAGGGGATGCGTTATATTGAAAGGTTAAGAGTGTTTTTTTATAAAAAATAGCATAAATTTGTTTTGTGTAATTTAATCACAAACTTACCAAAGACTAACTTAGGTGCTAAATGATAATAATCATTTATATCTCATGCAAATTCAAACCAATTAGAAAAAGAAAATGAACAATTATGTTGAAAAGAAAGAAAAAGTTCCCAAGTCATTATGACAATTACCTACACTATTAAATTTACTTGCCTTGTACGTAAAATAATTTTTTTATGATATAGCTAAAAATACTTTAAATATATTTGAATTTAGATTTGTTAAACAATTTAAATTAAATTTTTTTTGTACTTTAAATTTAATTTTTAAATTTAATGTTTATACATATATATATTTGTGTCGTACAAAAGGAGAAAAAAGTTAATTTTTTAATCCATAATTTTTTAATAAAATAAATAATAAATAATGAAAATACGGTTTAGACAACTCATTTTAAATGGTTTCTAAGCCGTATTATAATAATAGAGATATATTTAGGATAATTCTAAGGGCACATCATAGTTTACTAGGGGCTAGCCCAATTTTTTTAAAAATAATTTACAAGTTTGCCATCCCCATTCGTTACTTGGGGCGAGCCCAAACTTTTTCAGCAAGTAGGACTGCAGCTAAGTTGGCAGTCCTATATTATGTTAGGACTGCCAATCCTAACATAATGTAGGACTGTCAACTTAGTTGCAGTCCTAGGACTGTCAACAAGTTTGCAGTCCTAACATAAAGTAGGACTGCCAACTTAGTTGCAGTTCTAGGACTGCCAACAAGTTGGCGGTCCCAACAACAAGTCAACATGAAGACCTTCACCCAGGCGGACGCGGAGGGTCGGGGAGGAGGCGGCGAGGGGGAGGTCCATAGGGGAGTCTGGGAGGGGCGGGGGCCATCGGGAGACGTGGGCGGCGACGAGGTCGACGGCGGGGCGGCCGCCGAGGTCGAAGCAGAGGGCGTGAGGATCTGGAGAAGGGGGCGGAAGACGGAGGAGAAGGGGTAGTGGGAGAGGATGACGACGGAGAGCTGGTCGCCCCTGTACGGGAGGCGGTCGTCGTAGCGCTGGCGGTTGAAGACGTAGCCGTAGACGAAGGAGGAGGAGGTATTGTTGTGATGAGTGGCGGGAAAGCGGAAGGAGAAGATGGAGTCGAGAAGGGAGGAGCGGCGGTGACAGAGGTTGTGGGGGGACACGGAGTCCGGGAAGGCGGAGAAGGCGATGAGGAGCTGCTGCTCGGTGGTGAAGGAGTCGGGTGGGGGGCGATCCTCCTCCTCCGCCGCCTCCTGGAACCATAATGGAATTTGGGGTAGGCTAGCCCTAAGTAATTTTTTGGTTGTCTATAGTAAAACTTGGTTTTTTTAGGGGCACCTCCACAATTACTAAGGGGCAGCCCTTACTTAGGGGGCAGCCCATTTGGTGGAGATTCTACTAGGGGGCAGCCCAAATTTTACTAGGGGGCAGCCCAACCCCCCAAACTCAAATTTCCTATTCATTTCATCATTTCCTCTCTCTCTCCTCCAAAAGAAAAAGAAGAAGAGCTCTCTCTCTCCCTATAATATTCATATTTTGAAGTATGTATTTGACCGTATTATTGTATTTGGAGGATTTTAATTTTTGGGATATTCTTGAAATTTTTATTATTTTCTTGGAGGTAATTTTATCCTCATTATTATTATTATTATTATTATTATTGTTGTTGTTAAATTACCTAGCTACCCCTTCTCCCCAAAATATCTAAACCTAACCCCACCCCCTCTCTCACTCATTCTCTCTTTCTCTCTCCTCTCCCTTGCTGGAGAAGCCAGCCCCCTTTCCCTTTCTTCCCCGAGCTCTCCGTTAGCCACCACCGCCATGGCGACCACCCTCACCACCGGCGTCGCCCCCGCCTCCTTCGACGGCTGCCATCATCGCCACCACCACTTCCAGCGCCGCCACAACCATCATCATCGTCGTCTCCATCATCTCCACCGCCTCCATGGCCGCGACCGCCACCCGCCACCACCCTCCAGCGCGGCCCCCTCCTCTGCGACCACCGCTGCCACCATCATCGTCATCTTCAGCGCCACCACCACTTTCCCCCTCTTCCCTTCTCCTCCGCCTGGCCGAGCCCCCATGGCCGCCACCGGCACCGCCGTCGCCATGGCCGAGCTCCACCGCCCTCGTCCCTCCTTCTCTGTCTTCTCCTCTGTCGCCGGCGAGCCGCCTCGACCTGGCGGAGCTCCCCGATGGCGACCAGCGCCCCTCCGCCCCTCCATCTCCCCTTCGGCTGCCGCGCTGCCTCCGTCGTGAGCGCCGCCGCCGCTGCCGTCCTCCCTCCGCCGCTGGGAGCCCCGACCCGACCTGGCCGAGCCCCGGTGAGCCCCGATCTCCTCCGCCCCTTCCTTTCCTCTTTTCCCCGGCGGCCAACACCACCGCCGTGCCGTTGCCGCGCCCGGGCTAGCACCGCCTCGAGCGGCGGGACGCCTCGAGCCCCGCGCTGCTCGAGCAGCGAGCCAGCCTCGGGCTGCGTGCTCTTCGGGCCACGCGCCTCGATGCACGTGCTGCCTCGAGCAGTGCGCTGCTCGGTTTGCGTGCGCCTTCTTGGTTTTCGCGCGCACTCGATTCACGTGCTGCCTTGGGCAGCGGGACGCCTCGAGCCCCGCGCTGCCTCGGGCACCGTGCCCCATTGGTTTGCGTGTTGTCTCGTTTCTTGTGTCTCGGCCTTTATGCCCATCTCGGTTTTCGTGCCGCTTCGATTCGCGTACCCGTACCAATTTGCGTGTCGCCTCGGTTGCGTGCCACTTTGATCTCCGCACCGCATCGATTTGCGTGCGCACCTTGGTTTGCGTGCCGTATCGATTTGCGTGTCATATTGTATCTTGTGTCGTCTCGGTTTGCGTGCACGCACCGATTTGCGTGTTCGCTCCGATTTGCGTGCCGCATTGGTCTTTGTGCCGTCTCGTTGTGCGTGTCGCATTAATTTGTGCGCTATCTTGATATTCGTGATTTCCTCGATTTATGTGCACGCCTCGATTTACGTGCACGTGTTTCCCGTTCATCTCGATATTCGTGCTATCTCGATTCTCGTGCGCGTCTCGATATGCGTGCACGTCTCGGTTTACGTGTCCGTATCGATCCGCGTACCTCGGTTTCAGTGCCCGATCCCTGCACTGCTTGCGGGACCCATACGGTATAGTCTCCTTCCATTCTCCGTGCTTCCTGTTATTATTTTATTATTTAATTCTAATGATTGTTTATTATTTGTTCTGAGGACCTCGATGGACGTGCTAGCTTGGATCCAGATCGCCGAAGACTTGCTTACCTAGCCGAGCCCTCTAGGCAAGTATCCCTTGCTCATCGACGGCTCTTGCCATCTCTCCTGGATTTTATTGTATTAAATTTATTGTAAAATTTTATAATCATGAGTAGTGTAGCTTAGCAGTAGAACTGCCATGATAACCTAGACTAGCTTGGTCCGATACTGGGATAGACCGTATCGGACGACTCGGATGGGTCATCCACACCTCCGAGGACACGAGCACGACTCACTTGTACGGATTGTCCCCATGTGCCCCGTGTCCGACTCACGGTCGGGTAACGGCTTGGCGAACTACTCATGTGGCTGTGATTGTGCTTGGGTTAGAACTATAGACATGTGTTGTGGTGCGTCCTGCGAGGCGGTTATTTTATTATTATGCATGTTGGCTTGGCGCCCAGTACGCATTGTAGTGCTGCTGGAGGTCGAGACATTAGTGGTCTCGGGTTCGATTGATTTCCCAGTATGCCTCGTAGCGCTGCTGGAGGCCGGGGCTTAGTGTTCTCGGCTATCGACTTGTTCCCAGTACGCATCGTAGTGCTGCTGGTAGCTGAGACTTAGTGTTCTCAGTCTGCGATTCCGCGGCGGGTTGCGCCGAGTGGATTTTAGCCCCAATTCGTAGGGTGCTCCCGTCCAGATTACAGAGGAGACTGCCGGATTTTTCCAGAATTTCCGGTTGGGAATTTGGTTCGAAGGATTGGGCAGAACCATTCCTTTGGTTTGCGGGACTGAACTCATGCATGTTCTTCTTGGTATAACATCCCTGATCTTATTGCCTGCTAGGTAGACTCCCGACTAGATTAGTCGCCTAGCGTCTTGACATGCCTTGTCCGCCGGATTGTGGAAGGAAAGCGGTTCTACTCGGGTGATGATCTGCAACCCTGGTCCTTGTTTGGTTTAAGGGTTGTGGATCTGATCCAGAGTGGTTCACGCAATCCTTGCCTTTTCGACAGTATCACCCATTGGACTCTTGACCTGTGACCCTTCTTTTTAGATGGTGTTCTAGTTTAGTTGATATCCCATTATCTGTCCTGTCCGCCGGATTGTGTAAGGAGAGCGGTTCTACTCGGGTGAAGGTCTGCAACCCTGGTCCTTGTTTGGTTTAAGGGTTGTGGATCTGATCCAGAGTGGTTCACACAATCCTTGCCATCTTCCGACGGCGTTGATTAGTGTTGACCCATGTGTTGGGATTATGATCTGATTCGAGGATTGACTATGAGGGGATATGATATTGAGATAATGATAATGGTAGACTAAGTGGATTCTTAGATAGTGTTGCTAGTTCTTCGGTGATGTTCTAATTTGATCAGATATGTCTTTGAGGACTTTTGGATTTTGATACTGGTGCGAGTGTCTCGCGGAACGAGGAGAATATCGAGGATATTATTATATGATTTTTACTCGACTTCCCAAACGTCCAATACTGGGTACCTTTGTGTATTTCGGTAGTTGGGGAACCTGGTTTGATTGCTGTGTCTTGGTAGTTGAGGGGCTTGTTTTCTAGTGGCTTGTGATCATTGACTTGGAAGATTCTTGTGAGTCAGAGGGCCTAGCATTGTTAGGGGGATGAGCTTGGTATTTGGTGGTTGTCTTTATTGACGTGATATTCACTCCATCATGGATGGGAGGCTCTTGATTGATTGATCTGGTGGATAGACCGACTGGATGATTGGAGCTCTAGGCTCCCATGTATGCTTGAGATGTTATTATAAGTAGAGGTTCTGATCTTGTACTTGACGTGATATCCATGCCACGATGTGGGCAGATGACTTCTTGTGACTGGCAGATTTGTCCTTGTCCCAGACATGACTACTTGTATCCGTGCTATAAGTCCAGCTTACCCTTTGAGGTACTGGCCCTGACCTTGCACTGCGGTGCCCCTTGTCTACTGGCACTTTGAGGTGCTACTTCCATGATTATATGGCATTGCGATGCCATCTTGATATTCTAGCTATATTATATGGTTACCTGCACGGGTATCTGGTAGTTGGCCTATAGTCTTAGCGTGGTTAGGATTGCTTGCTTGCTTGTTGCATAACACTAAGGATGGATCACAACTGGGACTATAGGTGCCGAGGTTGATTCTTACTTAGCGTTCTCGTACTGAGGTACGACATCTAGGAGGATGATCATGTGACCACGGCATGTGATTCCGGATAAATGTATGTTTAATCTAGGCAACTTAAACTGGTAGAAGCATTGGGGGGGAACGGAATTCCGAGATCGTGCATTACCAGCCGTATCCCAGACATTAGTCATGACCTGCAGGCTGGCCGCCACGGGTATTGTTACCATTCGCACTAGTGGATGGCAATATCCGACTACTTATGTACTATACATTATATATACATGGCATGCTCGGCACGGTAGCCTTACGAGGGACCGGTGGTGACATGCAAAGCCCGGTGGCCTTACGAGGGATCGGTGCTCTTCTTACATGCTATACTTGGCCTCGCTAGCCCTGCTGGGACGACACGATCTGAGGATTCCCATACTTGCATTGTTGGGGTAACCCAACCTCCACATAGAGAGCCGTAGGCATTTTGAGTGGCCGCTTATTCATATAAATTGTATGGCTTGCTGTTTGCTAAGCTGGCTGGTACGTAACGCTGTCCCGGTGCGGTAATTCATTCCCTTGTTCTTGTTTGATGTAGGGGTGAGTTACTGTTCCGATGACAGACTACGAGTTCCAGTTGGCGATGCAAGCATTAGTGGATGTTAGGATGACTGTGATGATTGTTGGTTACTTACGTATTAGTAGTTGGATTGCTGCCTTATATTCTGTAATCGTGCGTTGGTACCGCACGATCCCTTACCTTATTTACTGTTTTTAGATGCTATTTCTGTCACATTTTATCCTGCTGGTTTTCTTCACCCGTCCTTGAGCCTTCCTTTCTGGTACTTGCTGCGGTTGGCCTGACCAACCCTGGATTGTTCCCAGATTGCCTGAGACCGACCCTGTGGATCTTCCAGACTCGACTTGGAGGATGTGCTTCAGTTCCCGACCATGCTAGGAACTGTGGGAAGGTATATTCGTCTACATTATTATTTCGTACTGTATATTCCTGATTTTCATATGTGTATTTCCTGCTTTTCATATGATGATCTCTCTTGATATTGTTTCATTGTGATTTGCCTGTGGACAAGAGGTCGGATTTAGGCCATAGATTGATTGCATGCTAGGATACCCAGCAAGACTTGACAGCCGTCATCGCCGTATAGCGTATTCGTACCTTATACGGTGTAGCTGGCCTACGTCCGTCCCCGTATTTTGGTACTGGGGCGTGACACTCCCTCTCCCTAAACCCTATAAAATTCTCCACCACTCTAATCCTAATTCCTCCACCAAATTTCTTTGAAGAACACTCCCACATTCGACGAGATGACACGCAAGTCGAAGAAATCGGATTCTCGGTACGTTTTTCCCTAATTTCTTCTATAATTTTCTACATTTTATTTGAAACCCTAGAATAGTTTTAATTGTCTAAAAACTTTTGATAATTTAGGTTTAGAATGTCTTTAGGGTTTATGAATGCCATTTTCGAACACGACAAACCCACAATTTCTCTTAAAACCCTAACCCTAGAAAACGACAAACTAGCGAGTCGTTTGTCTGTTGGCCGAGTACAGTAGGACTGCCAAGCATGTGGCAGTCCACATGTAAACAAGGACTGCCACAAGCCTGGCAGTCCTCTTTCAATAGAGGACTGCCAGAACTGTGGCAGTCCTTGTTTACATGTGGACTGCCACATGCTTGGCAGTCCTACTGTACTCAGTTCTGGGGGTGGGGGATAGGGGGTAAGAGTTCTATTTTAGTTTGCATTAGTTATTAATTGTACGGTCGCACAATCCAATGTTCTATAGGGGTAACAGTCCTCCGGACGCACCAAAAAGAATACGCCCCACCGCGTCAAGTTTTTTTTGCTGTTAAATTAGGACTAACCTTATTTTTTCATGTTAAGTTTTTTTTTGCTGTTAACTGTTTTCCTACAGATATTTTGGGATCCATACCGGAATTTTTGCGAGGGGAGTCGTGCCATCCAACCAGTTTCTTTATTTCATGGCATGATCACATACTATGATATCAAGGAGCCGTACATGCCTGATCGTGTACTTCGGCAGTTCGGCTTCGTGCAAAGTGTGTCGAAGCGCACACTACAGATGTTGGAACCTCCCCGCGGGACCCAACCATTGAACTACAAACTGGCGTATTTCGACTGGGTGACCGACTTCTACTCCGAGTGGCAAAGGCACCTGCTTGGGAAAGATGAGAGCCAACCGGTCACCCAGATGGCCGACTGCAGCAAGGACTACATGCCGTACTTCCGGCGGGTCGGACATCCCAAGTTGTTGAACCCTATAAACCCGGGTCCCGCGGCCGTAGTAGCTGTTGGAAATCTTCCTTCGAAAAACATCTTGTATGCTTCATTGGTGAAGATGGTGAGTTCCGAATTAGTAGTTAGTTCGAGATTTTCATGTTTGTATACTAAATTCAATTATACTTTCATTTACAGTCTAGAAGGGCGAAGGAACTGGCCAAGACACTTCGGAGCGCTTGCCAAAGTGACACTAGTGTCTTGGTCGACACTAGTACCTTGGTCGCCAACGAGCTTGAGCGCATCGACGACGAGGTTGAGTTCCCATTCATGCGTAATACGGAGTCTCGTTCGAAGGCCCGCCATGATATGTAGTATGATTGTCTAACGTCTGGCTGTATGATGTTGAATACTTGTGTCCGTCTTTTAAACTATTTTGGATGTGTGTTGGATATGTTGATATACTTCTGTTGGATATGTGTTGGTTATGTGATATTTTAATGTTGGATATGTTGGATATGTTGGATATGTGATATGTTGGATATGTGATATGTGTTGACACTATTTGTGTGGATATGTGATATATTGGATATGTGATATGTGTTGGCACTATTTGTGTGGATATGTGATATGTTGGATATGTGATATGTGTTGACACTATTTGTGTGGATATGTGATATATTGGATATGTGATATGTGTTGGCACTATTTGTGTGGATATGTGATATGTTGGATATGTGATATGTGTTGGCACTATTTGTGTGGATATGTGATATGTTGGATATGTGATATGTGTTGGCACTATTTGTGTGGATATGCGATATGTTCGATATGTGATATGTGTTGGCACTATTTGTGTGGATATGTGATATGTTGGATATGTGATATGTGTTGGCACTATTTGTGTGGATATGTGATATGTTGGATATGTGATATGTGTTGGCACTATTTGTGTGGATATGCGATATGTTCGATATGTGATATGTGTTGGCACTATTTGTGTGGATATGTGATATTTGTTTCATGTTGGATATATGATCACAGAACATTTTTGCTAGGACTGCCACACACTGGGCAGTCCTACACTTTTGAAGGACTGCCCTGTGTGTGGCAGTCCTAGCTAAAATGTTCTGTGATTTGATCACAGAACATTTCAAGTAGGACTGTCACACACAGGGCAGTCCAACACTTGTGAAGGACTGCCCTGTGTGTGGAAGTCCTACTTGAAATGTTCTGTGATCAAATCACAGAACATTTTAGCTAGGACTGCCACACACAGGGCAGTCCTAAACTTGTGAAGGACTGCCACACACAGGGCAGTCCTACACTTGTGAAGAGATGGCACCAGTGTGTGGCAGTCCTAGCTAAAATGTTCTGTGATTTGATCACAGAACATTTCAAGTAGGACTGCCACACACAGGGCAGTCCTACACTTGTGAAGGACTGCCCAGTGTGTGGCAGTCCTACTTGAAATGTCCTGTGATCACATATCCAACATGAAAAACATATCACATATCCAACATGGAAAACATATCACATATCCACCCAAAACACACAAAACACACATGTATTGGACTTCATATTTCATTGTTTAATGTATACAAAAGTGGTACTCTATAACCAAAATGCCAAAAAGTATACAAAAGTGGTCCTCCATATAACACATTGATACTCAGTCGATTTCGACGTCACAGTGGTCTGCAGGTAAGTCTTTTGGCTCCTCAAACTTCAACAACTTCTTACAATGGTCGATTTGATGATCGAAAGGTGTGGTCCAAGCTCTGGCTTCGACCGGTGCTCTTTTGTACCAAACTGTTGAAGGTGGAGGAATTGGAGAATGACCGATCATCTTTAGTATGACGAAGTGATCACCGATGTGACCTATAGTACATAGGTTAGAATGTCCGTGGTCCGGCGGAGGTGCGCACATCGGAAAGAATGTTTCTCTAATACCCATCGAGAAAATTACGAGAGGTATCATGTACCTATTGGCAAATAAATAGCCGGCATACGGGACTGACATGTAGTGGTCTGTCCCGGTAACACTGTCGGTGCAAGGGATACTTAACAACAAACTTGCAACCGTTTATTCGCTTAGGAGACGGGAGTAGAATGGAAGACGAGTCTCTAACTCCTCGTACAGCTCCTCCCTCACCCGTCTTTGACATCATAACCAAGATGTCTTGCAAGCACATGGAATCCACAATGGCCATCACCGGGGACATCGACAATAGACCAAATGTATCGGCGAAGCTCAGGTTGGAATTTATCAATATACAAACTGAGTGTTTGGCTTGCAACGGTATCTTCTCTTGGGCGGTCCATTTTCTCCATTTTTCGGCGAATGACAAGCTTGCCCTTCCGTGCGGGCGGAGCTTGCTGTAAGCTTCGTTCAACATGCTCAAAGTGCGATGGATCTCTTCTAGTTGACTCCAGCCTTCTCTTCTATGAAATAGTCAATCTTGTTTGAGGCCTGCCTTTAGGATTGGAAACAACGGTCGGCTCATGCATTGTAGTAGTGACCGGACATGCAATTTCTTGCATTTTAAGCTCAATGGACTGCCGCTCCGCTGCTACTGAGGCTAACCACCCTGCGTGGAGAAGTTTCAGTTGTGGCAAAGAGAAGAAATCATCGTCCGTCTTCACCACAGGCATCATAGACAACTGCCTCCAACGTTGATCGACTGCTTCTACTGGAATAGGAATGGATTCACGACGATATTCATTAATCTGATGTGCACAAGGGAGGCCCAGTGTATGTCGATGTACACACCCGCAAACTTGGGGATCAAACCCGACATCCTTCGACCTTTCAATCTCATCACATATTAATGTCAATGCCGTGTGTGATACCACGCGAACTAAAGCATCTAACAGTACATTCCTTCTATGCTCATGCTTGACTATATTTAAGCTCATCTCAAATGATGCCTTAATTTCATTCACCGTCCGGTCTACCATAAGATGTATAGCTTGCCAAACAGAGACAAAGTTGTCGAGCGATGATTTTAGTTGTCTCTTCACTACAGAGTGTGCTCCTTCGACACGGTTGGTAGTTGTCGTGCCGTAATGCTTCACCAAATTCGTCCATGCTAAGACGAAGTGTTCTTTGTGCGGTTCAAGCCATGTATCTTTGATGTATGAAATGCATGCCGGCTCCCTCGCCTCCCACTTTTCCTTGAACATGTACCATGCGGCGTCGTAACTGTCAATCGTAGAGGCTCGCCACACAATTCCAGTCATTGGAGAATTCTTGAAAATTTTGCATGTCAATTTTACCTTCCTCCTTCTGAAACTTCAACTTACATTGGGCTTCAATATTCCGATTGACATGCCAAGTGCATAGCAATGTATCCGCTTGAGGAAAAACAATGCGAATAGCATTAATTAGGGCATACTCTCTGTCGGTCACAAGATCTGACGGCTCTGTATGACCGCTGTAGAGTGTTTTCAGTTTCTCCAATGCCCATGTGTAGTCTTCAAGTTTTTCACTCTTCATGAAGCAAAATGCCACCGGGAATGTTTTTCGAGTAGAGGTGAATCCGACAATATGAAGGAGAGGCATCTTGAACTTGTTGGTCTTGTACGTGCAATCAAGGACTAACACGTCGGCAAAATACCTGGCCAGACTTGTGCAATCTGGATGAGCCCAAAAGATTGAAATTACTTCCTTACTCTGGGGATGTGTTCTATGGAACTCAACGTAATGATTATCGGCAAGCAACTTCAGCACTTCTTGCATCGCCATTCTTGATTTGGTTCGGACAGCGTTCGAAGAAGATAGGGCGTTGTATATTGACCTCATCGTAGACAAGTTCTTCTCATCTTCATGCCGTATGACTGAATATATTTGTCTCGGTGCAACACCGGAAATGGACAAGTCTTCGGCTATCTTCTTCTCCGTAGGGTTCAACCGTCCGACATACGGATGACCCAATAGTGTCTGGGTTCCATTCTTCACTTGTACTGACCACTTCCCTTCTTCTTCTTTTCTAATCTGGATCGTGAATGGACAACCACATTTCCTCGTTCCAGCTTTCTTTCTTGGAACTTTATTTTGGATAATTGTCTTTCTTGTGCGATCTGAACTCACCACCTCTTTCACAGCCAACCATCAGACTTTGTCGTCCCGGGCGATTTCGGGCCGATCTGGATATCACTAGAACCAACTTGTTTTCCCGTCCAACTTCTTGACACCATTGTACCGCATCGTCGCTTGATTGAAACGAAAGATCGGTCCAAAATAAATGCCCTACATCGATTGCAATTGGAGCATGTACCGCAACCTCGGAAGATCGCAAGTCCTACAATGGAAGTTAAAAGTCAAAACTAAACAACTACATAAAGCGTATTATTATTTATAGAGGAGTCTGTACTTGGTCACAAGTTGAGACACTTCAAGCGTATCTGTCTGCAACATATAATCCTTAGTTCTCTAAAATTTAGTTATAAATGTAATATAGTTGCTACTTGAAAGTAACATCATAATGCCCAGACACAAATGGTGGTGAACCCATAAATAGTGAAATTCTTGCTTAATTTTGCTTTAACATATATCTGACATAATGAAATTCTTGCTTAATTTTACATTAAGCTTACAAGTTCTCAGTTTCAATTTTAGATATAAAGAAATGTTAACGTAGTATTATATGTTTGGTTCTGTTGCTATGTTTTCACTTTTCAACCTAGTGAGTGAAAAGTGAGAATTTAACTTTGAAAGCTTTGTAATAGTTCAATGGAAGATCATGTGTTAGCATGGGATTGGAAGATATAAACGAAGAAGTCAATTTTAACTGTAAATCCTTTCGTTGCAAGGAACATGCTTGATTACTAGGTGTTCTCTTTGATGTTTTACATATTCTCTGTTGTTTGTCACACATTTATCCTCTGGTCTTAATTGAAATTTTCATATTTCCTTGTCATATTTCCTTGGACACAGAGGACTGCCACAGATGTGACAGTCCTTCATATTTATAGGACTGTCACAAATGTGGCAGTCCTTCACATATATAGGACTGCCACATCTCTGGCAGTCCTATATATGTGAGGGACTGCCACATTTGTGGCAGTCCTCTGTGTCAAAGTCCAATTTTTGACCCGAAGTAAAGTTCAAGTGTAGTTACCACGAGGGTTTCCGATGCGTCGAAGTGTTCTTCGGAAGTTGTGGGAGGAGAGTATCCAGCATTTGATGGTCCGGGTTGTTCCATTTTCTATTTTTTTTCTACATTAAACACAAAATTCAACTTGTCTCATGTAAAATTTAGGTTAAAACTTAAAATATTACACAAAAATAAATTCGACGACTTACAAATTAATGGGAGAAGTGATTGACACTGTATTCTACCAAAAATTTTAGGTTGGGAAACAATTTCACCTAGCTAGGGTTAATTATAGGTTTATATGAGGAGGAGAAAAAAAGAGTGGAGGAAGAGAAGTAGTAGAGGGAGGAAGAAAGAGAGAGATGAAATCTAAAATCAAATTGGCTTATATAGTGTTTTTTGGGCTGCCCCCCTAGTAAAAAAAACCCAATGGCAAACTTGTAATTTTTTCAAAAATTTTTTGGGTTGCCCCTTAGTAAATGTGGAGGTGCCCCATCCAGTGTAGTAAAATCATTTCCACAAACACCAGACCCGCATTTCCCTCTCTCTATAAATGCTCTCTTTTTCTTGATCTCTTCTCCTCGTTCGTTCTCCTGCTCCGACTGAAAATGTCGACGATCCCGCCGGAATCGACGCCAGAGTCCTCACGGACTCATCACCACCACCAGCCGCACCGCCAGAACCAGCGCATCAACCACCACCACCACCAGCCGCAGCCGCAGCCTCCGGATAACGATCACACGACCAGGGAGCTCTGCGCGGCGGACTGCAACCTGGCCTCCCTGTGTGACCACATACAAATGGAGGGGTTCAACTCCGGCTCCTTCTCCGACGTCGTGGTCCAGGCCATGGGCTCCACCTACCGCCTCCACCGCCTCATCCTCTCCCGCAGCTGCTACTTCAGGTTCGAACAACCATCCCATCAAATTTATTAACAATTGTTCGATCATTGGTGGGATTGTTCTCGAATTTGATAACTTTGTGGTTTTTAGTGGCCCGACACTGGAAAAAGTTGGAATCTTTCCGTGTTTCTGGTTGTAATTGCTCATCAAATTGAGGAATTCTTCTCAAAATTGGTAAATTTGGGATTTTTTTTAATCTTGGCCATCCACTATCCTTGATAAGTCCTTTAGGCTATATTTTGTTGCATAAAATGTGATAGGAAGGGAAGAAAATGATTGAGGGAGAGACCTTTAACATTCACCACTTCTATATGGAGTTTAATTTCGGGAAGAAAAATACAGCCTTTTAGAGTGCTACAGATTTTCCGTAATGTGACAAACTTGTAATAATCCCACTATGATTTGAATCCATGGCAGGAACATGCTTCATGGCCCTTGGAAAGAGGCTGGTGCACCAACTGTAGTCTTGCATATTGATGATGCCAATGTTAATTCAGAGTCAATTGCAATGGCCTTGGGGTATCTTTATGGCCACCACCCGAAACTTAATGACAACAATGCATTTCGAGTTATTGCTGCTGCATCTTTTTTTGACCTTCAGGTTGCCTTTCTTGCTAGTTAACAACTTCAGGCCCCGCCATTCATGTGTTCTTGGTATATGATTGTTGGATTACTCGCAGGATCTATGCGCTATTTGCACAGATTTCATCATTTCTGAGTTACGGACCTCAAACTACTTAGCATATCAGGTGATTGTTTAGACTTATATGGACCAACTTAATGTCATGGGATCACATAAGCATGTGATGGAGTCTCAATTTGGCATGTTCCGAGCAGGTATTTGCAGAGAGCCAGGATTATGGTTTACATGGAGAACGTGTTAGAAGTGCATGCTGGGGGTACCTTTGTCAAAGTGGCACGATGGAGTTGAGAGAGGTAATATAGTTATGTAATCTTCTATTGATGGTATGTTTATAATGGATGTAAATAAGCTATATGCTGTTAGCACATTTACGTTTGACAATATTATTTTCTTGCTATAAGAGGGCGTCACTTAGCACGGCGGTAAAGCTTGTTGTCTTGCAGGATGCGGGTTCAAGTCGAGGAAACAGCTCTCTCCATAAATATGGGAGTAGGCTGCATACATCTTGACCTTTCTAGACAATGCATAAGCGGGAGCCTCGTGGCACCTGGATGCTTTTTTTACTATTTATTTTGTTGCTAGTATGCGTAGGCTATTTCAAGGTTAAAAAAAATGTGGTATTATTATCGATAGCGGACCTCTCAATGAGGATCGGTTTTGCAATTTTGGCAGTTCAGGTAGTTCAAATCAGAGTGCTGGAATCCGAGTTTCGCTGTTTCCTCGACTTGAACCCGCATCCTGCAAGACAACAAGCTTTACCGCCGTGCTAAGTGACGCCCTCTTATAGCAAGAAAATAATATTGTCAAACGTAAATGTGCTAACAGCATATAGCTTATTTACATCCATAAATATGGGAGTAGGCTGCATACATTTTGACCTTTCTAGACAATGCATAAGCGGGAGCCTCGTGGCACCTGGATGCTTTTTTTACTATTTATTTTGTTGCTAGTATGCGTAGGCTATTTCAAGGTTAAAAAATGTGGTATTATTATCGATAGCGGACCTCTCAATGAGGATCGGTTTTGCAATTTTGGCAGTTCAGGTAGTTCAAATCAGAGTGTTGGAATCCGAGTTTCAGAACTTCAGACAAAATTTTAAAGTTAAAAATTGCAATAGAATACTGCAAAAGATAAATATTTTTACTTAATTTTATGAGAAATATGTACAATTGGGTTTGTTTCGGTGAACAGTTATGTGATTGCATGATTTCTGTGAGATGACAACATGATAAATTGCATTCTGAACGGTTTGAGTAAGTTTAGATGATATTCGGCAAATATTGACCAGCTTTAGGACAAAGACCCAAACATTGCGAAACTTATAATATCAGCCCGATACGAGAGATATTGGCTGATACCGAATTTAGTTTATTGTGCAGTTCTGGCTTGGTGTGCCCTATTATATATGATATGGCCAATATGTACCAGCATGGGCCCATTTTTCTAAAAGCTGCTACTTTTCTTTCTATTTTGTCCATCCCCGCTATTAAGCATCTCCGAATGTTTTCGAAATAGCAACCATTAGATCTGTCTTTTTTGACCATACATATTACTTTCTTAAACCACCTAATTTCTTGCGAGATTTGAAACTAATCTGTATGGTTAAAAAAGACAGATCTAATGACTGCTATTTCGGGAACATTCAGGAATTGTTAATAGCGGGGATCCTAATCCCTCCTCTCTCTCTCTCTCACACACACACACACACACACACACACGCATATATGAGAGAGAGAGAGAGACGGAGAGAGGGAGAGAGACTTTACCTCAGTCAACAAGTTAACAGAATGAATCAGTTGGCACTCTACTTTTACATGGACCTGAAATTGTGAAATACTTGTTTTGTAGATAGTATTGTACCCCTTTTTGGATCCCAGTCCTTCCGTGACGGCTCCTTTACTAGCAATTATACTTAAGAATACATGGTGGTTAAGAAGATGGTATGCTTGCAAGTAACCTGCGGGCCACTTCAAGCTATTCATTTTAGTGGAATTTCGAGCGTTGTTTTTTTTTTTTTTTTCCTTATGATATGCGGTAAAAGAAAAATCTGATCATTGCTATTAATTAGGTACTCCCAAAACTCTCTTCTCAAACTTTGCATGCGCTGCTTACTTCTGATGAACTCTGGATACCTAATGAGGAGAAACGGTACGTACATGACATACAATTGGCTTGCAAATGTATTTTCTTCACGTTTTACTGCAGTTTCATTGAAGTTGGTAAATACCCATATTGCTGCATTTGAAGGTTTGAACTGGCTTTGTACACAATGCTTGCCAAAGGTGCCTTTTCTGAGGTAAAACATGCTGAACGTGAAAGCTATACTACTGAAATCGTCGTAGCTACTTCTGATTCTTCTGTACTTAAGGGGAAGAATTTGATTGGTAATTGTGGTAAGCAGCTGCTGGAGTCAGAATTTCAACAAATGGCTATAGAGTACAGCTTGGAAAGACATACGGCTGTGGTTGAGCCTGCATATAGATGCAAACTTCCTTAGGATCTCTTTTGCCAAAAAAAAAACGTTATGCTACATACCACACAAGCCTCCAGATTGATTGGTTTCATGATGGTTGGGTTCCAGCTAACAATAACAAGTAGGTTAGAAAGGTTTATAATTTTCAGTGTTCTCCCTCTCATTTATGAGTAGTCTTTTTCTTTTGTGACACTAGAAAACTACAACTACAACTGTTCTTCTAGAGCGAGTTGTACAAATCGAGGTTCTTACTCAGATTCGTCGACTTTCTAGGAGTTTCTGGCTTATAAGGCATAGACCCGGACTCGGATTGGTATACCGCATTCTGATTCCGAATACGGCATTGTAGAAAATTTTGGAAAACGGATACGACATGGATACGGTTTTGTATACACATGAAAACATAATTATAGACATGTTTTATATATTAACCCTACTAACATCTATATTTAACTATGTTTTAGATGGTAGCTTGGTTCCTGAAAGGATTAATGTTGCTTTCTCTTATCTTAGTTATGTTTGTCATGATTAAGAACATCCAAATATATTTTGGGCCACTTTGGAGCCTAGACATAGGCGAGCTTGTTGATACTTCAAAAAGATGATCCTCGAACAACCCATCAATCGATTTGCACACCACGAAGCTCATACAAATCCATGAAGGGTATAATGGTCATTTAGACACCAATGAACCCATCCAAGCCGTACACTGGCTAAACAAATTCAATTAAGCTAACTTTGCCATTTATGCAAAGTTAAAAGAAGCCTAGAGAGCTAGCTCTTCTTGTTGAAAAGTAATTCGCTATAATTCGTCTACATCAATACAAGTCTTCTTTCTCATAAATCTCGTACGGAAAACATAGTTGTATCTGATAGGACTGTCAACAAAATATTGTGTCTAATACTTGTCGGATACGGATACACTCCTCCCAAGGAGCACAGGGCAACAACCACCACTAATTGGAATATCTTTAGGTAACAAGCATAGAATTCAGAGGAAGTCATTGACAGACTAAATGGTGTTGTGTAATAATTTTCTGCTCATATTTATTTGAGTTTGAGAAAAGGTAAGCATATGCACTTGTCACAGCAGTGCCCTTCGTTGGACAAATACCACTGAGACAAAACAAATACCTAAGCCAATAATAAAGATCTTCAACAGAAAAAAGAAGAAAAAAGAAGAGAACTATATCATAATGTGCAATGCACCAGTTATGTTAGTAAAAGTGATTTCCCACCAAGTACTAAGTTGAGATTTTAATGTTTGTTTTTCATTGATACGGTTGTATTTCTTCAGGTGCCCAAACCGTTGCAAACGATATTTCTAGTTACAAGGCATAATGCAATGTACTAATTGGATTTAAAAATTAAAACCCACATGTTCAAGTCATGGGAGGCTAAAGTTCTCAAATCGGAAGCCTAAATGAGAAGATTAGAGCCAACTTTAAAGGTAAGGTGAACTTAGCACAAAATTTCACAGAGTTGTTCAAAATGGTAAAGGATGTTAAAACTAAAGTACCAACTATCACTTCAATAAAGATTAACTGTCACCGCTCAGAGCTAGACATATCCTGTAACTTTGCGATCTAGATTAAATGAATAACCAATGAATTAGGAACTTAAAGAATTTTTTTGCGTATCTTGGACCAAATGAGCAAATATTATAAAAAATATGACACCTCAAAATTACAAAGAAACCTATACTGTAAAAAATTTATTTGGAAAAAAAAAGTTCTAGTCTCAACAGTATGTATTCATTAAATCAAAATTTTCTGATAATTTACGAACTTCTTTCCTAAAATATCCTTTGCTCTTGTCATGGAATCAACTCTAACCATTGAGCAAATATGTCTTCAAAGATTTGTACCAGCTAACAATAACAAGTAGGTTAGATGGGTACCGTGTCCGGGTCGCCGTGTCCTTACAATGTCATCTCGTGTTGGTCTTCGTGCAACATAGCCTAGGGCGTGGCGTCTAACGCATGTCGGGACAACGCCGGGATGGGCGCCACGTCCGCGTCCGTGTCCCATCATGACCGTGTCGAGCATAGATGATGATGACGATGATGATATGAAGAAGAAGAATGAGGGAGTACTTACCGGGAAAAGTAGGTTAGGTTTGTGTTTATAAATGGACAAGAAACTAAGTAATGCCATCAAAAGGGATGATTAAAGCAAAGATACCAAAAGAAAGAGAAAGAAAGAAAGAAAGAGTTTCGAGCCGTTAAGTACCTCCGACTCGGCCGACGTCGCATGCGGAAGCGGAGGCGGAGGGGGAGGCGCAGACATGGGGGAGGTGGTGGCAGAAATGGCTCTGAGAGGGTCGATCACGTCCGAAGACGGCGGCGGAGCTGCCGAGGTCGGCGTGGCAGCATGCGGAGGGGGAGGCGCGGGGGAAGTGGTGTCAGAGAGGGACACCGTCATCCAGGGCCGGCCCTGGGTAAGCCGGACAAGACTTGGGGCTTGGACAACCCTCCTCTGCTAGAGCAACCCCCAAGGTTCAGCATTATCCTACCAAAGGTCAGGATAACGAATAACCACCAGGACCAACTGACAATAAAGGCCAAGGGACAACCAAAATTAGTTCTAGGATTGGACAACCCAACCCTTCGGACCGGCCCTGCCGCCATCCCCTTCTCCTCAGCCGCCAGCTTCATCTTCTTCTCCCGAGGTTCTTCACCCATCTCTCTCTATTTCTTGAAACTCCATAATGGTTGCCATATACGTGTCAGACATGTAAAAGCCATGGCACAAACACTCCAAACTATACTATTGATGCGCCCAAAACAGTGCCGTGTCCATGCCATCGTGTCCATTTCATGTTGTGTCATAGTTGCGTAATGCAACATAGCCTACAGAAACAAACCAACCGGTAAACGATATCCTCTTGTTAGTCTTGATCAGCAAGCCACAATAAAGGTGTCTTTCTGTGACAAAGTCCATTCTAACTCAGCATAGACTGTTTCATGAGAGCATTTTTTTTCCTACATCAGGAAAATAGTAAAAAAGAAATAAGAAAAAAGGACAAGTATTACTTGCCAAAGAGTAATACATGAGGTAACATTGTAATATCATAATAATATTTTACTTCTATAGAGATTAGTCAGTGCATTAGGTTATAGTTGACATTTATAATCTGTGGTTTGCAGGAGAAATTGGAGACCACATACTAGAATGCTAGAGCCACTTACACTCATATTTGAAACCTTAAATGCATCATAAGCGGATTTCAAAACCTTTATTTAGGACTATTGTTTGAGTAATTTCTGCTACTTTGCAGGAAATAAAATTACCAAGTCCCCCGGATCTCAGTGATAAGGATGAAGAGCTGATGAAAAAGCATTTTGAGTTTGAGAAGTTCTGGAAAGACTCTTGTTATTATTTGGAACCAGAAGCTTCAAATTCATCATGTAAGGTTATCTTTAATCCCATAAATTCAATCTCTCTTATGTTCTCGTGCATTATTTTTCAGTCCTTTTTTCTTGCTTGTGTGTACCTTTCTTTTTAATGACCTCTCAATGGATGCATTTCATTCTATTGTTTTTTTGCATTATATCATACAAAGATGAAGATGTAAAATGACACGATTTGCTATAGGGACTTGCATTCATCTCTTCGACACATTATATCAAAGTGTGAAGGAGTGATAATCCCATAAATTCAATCTCTCTTATGTTATGTCTTGCATTATGTTTTAGTCATTTTTCTTTGTGTGTACGTTTCTCTTTAATGACCTCTCAGTGGATGCATTTCATTTTGTTGTTTTTTGCATTATACCAGATGTAGACATCGAACGATATTCTGATAGGTTCAAGAAAAGTGCTAAAGCAAAACGTGAAGAATTTGAATCTACGTTGAAACTAACTCCCAAGAATTTTCCTTCTGAACTGTTACAAGGTATTCGTCTCGCCTCCAGTAAATAGACTGCTAACAGCTAAAGGAAGAAAGTGCAACTTTTTTGGGACAGTGAATTCCATAGACACGTATTAATCTGGTAACTTATACTTCCAGATGTGCAGCATAATAGCAAGAAATTACAGTTGGACCAAGAATCAGGTTGGTGAGATTAACAGTTTTGATGTAGCTTTTTTTGTTTTCTTGCAAAGGTAAAATTCTCATTATATGTTTCGAAGGAAAAAATTGTTCATTCAGTTGTACATGTGAATTATTTGTATAGTGGCATCTTTTGACCAGGTGCTGGATCGGGTACTGGAGCGACTGGAGCATTATGCAAAGATTGAAGAGGAATCTAAGGCAATTGAAGAGAATCTAAGGCAAGGAACAGTCTGTAGTTCATTACATATTTCATACTTCATCCTCATTTTCTACATGAAACTCTTTCATTTCGCCTCATTTTCCACCAAACCTAACACAGCCTAAGAGTTGCTCATAATCATCACTCTTTCTAATTGTACCCTATCATTATTATCAACTTGAGATCCTTATTAAACCATAAAGCCTTTTTTTTAGTTTTACACCTTTCTATTCTTTTTATATGTTCAGGGGAAAGAGGGGAAGGTTAAGAGAAAGAAAAGTGAGGATGATAAGAATGACAGTGAGGAAGAGGAGGAAGAACAGGTGGAAGAAGAAAGCGAAGATGATTACACTCAGGTATCTTCTCTATTCTGTCCCCATTTAGTTTCATTGGCCACATATTAATTCATTTCACAGTTGGTTCTAACTTGTTGGTCCTCTATGTAGAAAAAAATCCCTTCCGACGACGAGGATGATTATAACATGCAGCTGGATTAGGTAAGCATCACTTTTGATTTTGATGTTCTTCTAATTTCAGATAATGACATAAATAAAAAATCCAATTTTGATGTGATTTCCTAACACCTGGAGTTGTTATTTTTTATACAGTTACCTTATCAGAATCCAATTTTAATGATGTGTACCTCACCTGAATTGTTTGCCAACTAGAGAAGAGCTAAGGAGGAAGGAAGCAAGGGATCCAATTAGCATAACTGCTTTAACTGCTAACTGCTTCTCCAACTGCATTGTCCACGTCAGCCTGTAACCACCTAACTGAATGGTGTACAGTCAGCATCAGACAGCTCAACTGCCTCAACAGAATTGTACACATCAGCCTCTCCCAAATTAGTATAAATAGCAAGTAGCAGTAGAAGAAATGTAAGGAAAATAATACTTAGCTTGTCTTTACTTTTGCATTTCTTTCATAGAATAATGTCAAACACTACTAGATTCTTGGAGAGCTTTTTTGTTCAAGAACAATGTCAAACACTACTAGGTCACCACCACTTTCCAACCAATTTGGGAAGGGACCTAACATTTAATGCAATTTGGAAATGACCACCGGTCCATCTTGTCAATTTTGATGCTCTTTCATTTTAGATTTTGGCATCAAAACCCAATTTTGATGCAATTTGTGAAAAAAGTACAAAATTATTCTAATTTTAGATGAATATATAGATACCATTCACACCCTTTCACCCAAGCTTGACATCAATAGTCAAATCTTGGTTGGTTTTGTTGTTGTTTGCATTGATTTGAATTGTTTATTTGTGTGAAAAGAAACGGGTCAGATTTTGTGTAAAAAAGATAGAGTGAGCATCAAAACCAACCAAAATTTGACCAACTCTATCTTTTTTACACAAAATCTGATCCGTTTCTTTTCACACAAACAATTCAAATCAATACAAACAACAACAAAACCAACCAAAATTTGACTATTGATGTCAAGCCTCACTCTATCTTTTTTACACAAAATCTGACCCGTTTCTTTTCACACAAATAAACAATTCAAATCAATGCAAACAACAACAAAACCAACCAAGATTTGACTATTGATGTCAAGCTTGGGTGAAAGGGTGTGAATGGTATCTATATATTCATCTAAAATTAGAATAATTTTGTACTTTTTTCACAAATTGCATCAAAATTGGGTTTTGATGCCAAAATCTAAAATGAAAGAGCATCAAAATTGACAAGATGGACCAGTGGTCATTTCCAAATTGCATTAAATGTTAGGTCCCTTCCCAAATTGGTTGGAAAGTGGTGGTGACCTAATTGGTTGGAAAGTGGTGGTGACCTAGTAGTGTTTGACATTGTTCTTGAACAAAAAAGCTCTCCAAGAATCTAGTAGTGTTTGACATTATTCTATGAAAGAAATGCAAAAGTAAAGACAAGCTAAGTATTATTTTCCATACATTTCTTCTACTGCTACTTGCTATTTATACTAATGTGATCCGTCTTCTTGGCAAGTAAAGGAGAGGCTGATGTGTACAATTCTGTTGAGGCAGTTGAGCTGTCTGATGCTGACTGTACACCATTCAGTTAGGTGGTTACAGGCTGACGTGGACAATGCAGTTGGAGAAGCAGTTAGCAGTTAAAGCAGTTATGCTAATTGGATCCCTTGCTTCCTTCCTCCTTAGCTCTTCTGTAGTTGGCAAACAATTCAGGTGAGGTACACTTCATTAAAATTGGATTCTGATAAGGTAACTGTATAAAAAATAACAACTCCAGGTGTTAGGAAATCACATCAAAATTGGATTTTTTATTTATGTCATTATCTGAAATTAGAAGAACATCAAAATCAAAAGTGATGCTTACCTAATCCAGCTGCATGTTATAATCATTCTCGTCGTCGGAAGGGACTTTTTTCTGCATGAGGACCAACAAGTTAGAACCAACTGTGAAATGAATTAATATGTGGCCAATGAAACTAAATGGGGACAAAATCGAGAAGATACCAGAGTGTAATCATCTTCGCTTTCTTCTTCCACCTGTTCTTCCTCCTCTTCCTCACTGTCATTCTTATCATCCTCACTTTTCTTTCTCTTAACCTTCCCCTCTTTCCCCCGAACATATAAAAAGAAAAGAAAGGTGTAAAACTAAAAAAAGGCTTTATGGTTTAATAAGGATCTCAAGTTGATAATAATGATAGGGTACAATTAGAAAGAGTGATGATTATGAGCAACTCTTAGGCTGTGTTAGATTTGGTGGAAAATGAGGCGAAATGAAAGAGTTTCATGTAGAAAATGAGGATGAAGTATGAAATATGTAATGAACTACAGACTGTTCTTGCCTTAGATTCCTCTTCAATCTTTGCACAATGTTCCAGTCGCTCCAGTACCCGGTCCAGCACCTGGTCAACTGTGGTACTGAACAAGATGTCACTATACAAATAATTCACATGTACAACTGAATGAACAAGATGTCACTATACAAATAATTCACATGTACAACTGTTCCCCCGCGCCTCCCCCTCTGCATGCTGCCACGCCGACCTCGGCAGCTCCGCTGCCATCTTCGGACGTGATCGACCCTCTCAGAGCCATTTCCACCACCACCTCCCCCATGTCTGCGCCTCCCCCTCCGCCTCCGCTTCCGCAGGCGGCGTCGGCCAAGTCGGAGGTACTTAACGGCTCGAAACTCTCTTTCTTTCTTTCTTTTGTTTTCTTTGCTTTAATCATCCCTTTTGATGGCATTACTTAGTTTCTTGTCCATTTATGGACACGCCAACAATTTGGGTTGCGGAGTCTGCAGGCGGCAGCAGAAGATGATAAACACAAACCTTACATACTTTTCCCGGTAAGTACTCCCTCATTCTTCTTCTTCATATCATCATCGTCATCATCATCTATGCTCGACACGGCCATGATGGGACACGGACGCGAACGTGGCGCCCATCCCGGCGTTGTCCCGACACGCGTTAGACGCCACGCCCTAGGCTATGTTGCACGAAGACCAACACGAGATGACATTGTAAGGACACGGCGACCCGGACACGGTACCCATCTAACCTACTTGTTATTGTTAGCTGGTACAAATCTTTGAAGACATATTTGCTCCATGGTTAGAGTTGATTCCATGACAAGAGCAAAGGATATTTTAGGAAAGAAGTTCGTAAATTATTAGAAAATTTTGATTTAATGAATACATACTGTTGAGACTAGAACTTTTTTTTTTTCCAAATAATTTTTTTACAGTATAGGTTTCTTTGTAATTTTGAGGTCACATTTTTTATAATATTTGCTCATTTGGTCCAAGATACGCAAAAAATTCTTTAAGTTCCTAATTCATTGGTTATTCATTTAATCTAGATCGCAAAGTTACAGGATATGTCTAGCTCTGAGCGGTGACAGTTACTCTTTATTGAAGTGACAGTTGGTGTAGAGAATAATTGTTGTATATATTTTATTGATTGGCTACTCCACTACTTATAGGGAGTCTAGCTCATCTTCATACTACATTTTCCAATGTGGGACTAAGTCCCTTATTAGTTCTCAACACTCCCCCTCAAGATGGGCGATAGATATTAATCATTCCCATCTTGTTACATAGCTTCGACAGACTTAATGAACTAAGACCCTTAGTCAGACAGTCTGCCACTTCTTCTGAGCGAACATGATCAATCTTCAGTATCCCTTGTTCCAGCTTCTCTTTGATGAAGAATCGATCGATCTCGATGTGCTTCGTTCTGTCGTGCTGAACTGGATTGTTAGCTATACTTATTGCAGCTTGACTATCGCTCAGAAGACGTAACGGTGCTCCCTTGTCCAACTTCAACTCTGTCAGCAACGTTTTCACCCACAGCAACTCCGACACTCCTAAAGCCATTGCTCTATATTCTGCTTCAGCTGTAGACCGTGCTACCATTGACTGTTTCTTGCTTCACCATGAGACCAAGTTTCCTCCTACAAAGACACAATATCCCGTGGTAGACCTTCTATCGTCTATGCAGCTCGTCCAGTCTGCATCGCAGTATCCCTTAACTTCTATACATCTATTCTTCTTGAACCATAGCCCTTTCATCGACGTCCCTTTCAGTCAAGATCTGAAACACTGCATCCATATGATCCGTTCTTGGATCATGCATATAGCGACTTACTATACTCACCGCAAATGAAATATCAGGGCGAGTGTGCCCCAGATAAATCAATCTCCCTATAAGTCGTTGATATCTTTTACGATCAACTGGCTCTCCTGCTTCTGCTCCCAACTTGCACTTCTGGTCAATTGGAGTGATTGCTGCTTTGCATCCCAGCATCCCTGTCTCCTTCAGCAGATCTAGTGCGTATTTTCTCTGTGAGAACAATTCCTTGTTCGCCTTCACACACCTCGATACCTAGAAAGTACCTCATCGCTCCTAAATCCTTCACCTCAAATTCCTTCGCGAGTTTTGACTTCAGCTTAGCGATCTCGACTTCATCATTACCTGTGATTACTATATCGTCCACGTATACAGCAAGTATAGTGATGTGGCCTCTTGCATGCTGAAGAAAGACCGTATGATCTGCATTTGCTTGATGGTATCCCATGCCTGTAATAGCCTTTCTGAATCTGTCAAACCAGGCTCGAGGAGATTGCTTGAGTCCATATAACGACTTCTTTAGTTTGCACACTTTTTCATGCGACGTTCCTCCGTCTGATTTTGTAGCGTAGCACCCTGGCGGGAGTTCCATGTACACTTCTTCTTGTAGGTCCCCATGGAGAAAGGCATTCTTCACATCTAACTGGTATAGCTTCCACCCATAGTTTGCTGCAATTGAGACCAGAGTTCTTACGGTGCTCATTTTCGCTACTGGAGCAAACGTCTCATCATAGTCGATACAATATGATTGTGTGTATCCTTTTGCAACCAACCTTGCCTTGTATCGTTCCACTTTTTCTTCTGACGTCTCCTTTACTGTGTACACCCATTTGCATCCCACAGTTTTCTTTCCTTTGGGTAATGGAACCAGCTCCCACGTCTTATTTTTCTCCAGTGCCCCAAGTTCTTCCATCATTGCAGCTTTCCACCTTGGATCTTTCGTTGCTTCCTGCCAACATTTTGGTAACGAAGTAGAGTTTAATGATGCAATGAAGGCTCGATAATTCGAAGAAATGTTAGAATAAGTCATGTAGTTGGCAATATCATGTTCATAATCATCAAAACGACTAGGAGTCTTACCTGCATTGATGCGAGAAGATCTCCTTAAGGGAACAATAGGTGGTGGAGAGATCATACCATCAGAGTCAGAGAAATCCGCATCAGAATCAGATTGATTCAGTGCGGGGGCAACATCTTCAAGAGTTGGAGCAGGAGTAGACGAGGGACTTGGTACAGTAGGCACAGGGCACGGTACATGCACAGTACTGGACTTCTGTTGTCTTCTTCTGTAGACTTGGAGCTCCTTTTCCATTGTCTGCTACTCCCCCTGTTTAACATATGTATCTTCTTCATCTTCTGTATCGGAGTCACTGCTTTCTTCTCCTTTCGTCCAGTTTTCCACGACCGGGCATGGGACCGATCCGACTACCACAGATGGGCTTATTTTCTTCCCCTCACATCTAACACCCTCTGTGTTAGGTGTGTCACCAAACGCTGAACCATCATCCGAACCATAATATGGATCCAGTTCTCTGAATGTAACGTCCATGCTTACAAACATCTTTCGCTCAACTGGGCTCCAACATGCGTATCCCTTCTGAGTTGCCGTGTATCCGACAAAGACATATTTAACCGCTCTAGGATCCAGTTTGCCAACTTCTGGCCTATTATCTTGGACAAAACATACACACCCAAATACTTTCAGTGGAACAGTGTACGTGGTTGCACCAGTAAGCATCTCCAATGATGTCTTCCAGTCCAATACCTGAGATGACATTCTGTTAATGAGATAAGAGGCCGTTAACACCGCCTGCCCCCATAAGTGTTTCAGGACATTCATAGCCAGCATCATTGTCCGTGCGACCTCCAATAGGTGTCTGTTCTTCCGTTCGGTCACACCATTTTGTGCCGGTGTATAGGCACATGAAGTTTGGTGTAGTATTCCATGAGTGGATAAATACTCAGCAACCTTGGTAGGTGAGTAGTCCTGGAACTCACCGCGGGACTCCGTGACATGGCGAGATGCCCCAGAGTCCATAATCCAACCTGGTTGGTGGACAGCTGCTGCAAGAGCACGCGTAGGAATAACTGTGCTGGTTTGGACAAAGCAAGTGATGTGATCCCCCGAGGTAGATGACGTCCCATGACTGCCGTCCGAACCCAGCTTCGTGCTGCGTAACCTCGCGAGGAACTCCTTCTAAAGAGGGGTTAACTCAGCCTGGTGATTTTCTCCCCCTTCCTCCGCCAGATTAGCTTTGTGTCCTCCAGAATAATTTCCCCTTCTACCAGCATAACCGTCTCTACCACCTCGACGTCCTCCGCGGCCCCGTCCACGATCACTCGACTGACTTTGCAGGGATTTTGGACAAAATCTGATGTAATGCCCTGAGTCACCATAGTTGTGGCAAACACCGGCCACAGAGGGAGGCTGATTGAAGGCGGCAAGGGCAGACTTGTCAACAGCTGCTTGCTCCCCCTGGAAATAGCCCTTGTTGGGCATCAACTTCAATCGAGCCTCTTCTTGTGCCATGGCAGCTATGGCTTCTTCTAAGGTTGGAAGCATGGGCTGTGCTAGGAGTACATTCCTTCTATGCTCAAACACAGGGTTAAGACCCTTCAAGAACTTCATCATCCGTTGTCGCGAAATATAATCCAAGAACTTTTGAAAATGTTTCGCAAATGCTGGTTCGACTTGTGCATCTTCAATCCCAAGAGGATCATAGTGATCCAGATCAAACCAGTACTTCTTCAACTATGCTGCATACTCAGAGATGGTACGGTCGTCCTGGGCCACCCTATCAAGTTCATCCTGCAGTTGGAAGACCCGCATAGGATTGCCTGAGCCTGAGTACATATCCTTCAAAGTCCGCCATATATCAGCAGCAGCCTCCATCGCCTCTACATTGCCCGACACCTAGTTGGTCAAGGAGGCTGTCAACCATCCAGCCACAACATTGTTGACAATTTTTCAAATAGCAAACTCCTTTGAGGAGGGATCATCTGGCGCCTTGGTTTGGCCATTGACGTAGCCAACCAAGCCTCGTCCCTTCAGCGTCCGCATTGCCTGCCGTGACCATTTCAAGTAGTTGGACGTTCCTTCCAACTTCGTCTCCAGCTTGTCCAGCTTTCCCATTTTGTAGGGTGACGGATCCACATCAGTATGGATCACACGTGGGGTTGTCTCGGTTAATTTCTTTGATAAAATATCATCAACCAAGGCCTTCATCTCTTCTGCTGTCAGTTTACCACTGATCGAATCCATGGCGTCTTCAACTGTGATTCGTCGTCGTCGTCATCTTCTTCGTCGGCTTCGTCGTCGTCGTCTTTATGTAAAGTCTTCAACAGAGACCTTACGAATGCGCTGTTAACGTGGCCAACACCGGCGCGCGCATGTAGATCCTAATTTGCAGATCGAGAACGGAAAAACAAATAAAGTATTTTGTAATTCCGGAGGGCGTAATCTAGGAACAGATGGTGCAAATAAAGCATTTGACGTCCATCCGTCTTTGAATAACCGTTCACATAATCTCTCTCGCAAATTAGGACTTTTTTTCGTTTGAAAAAAAGGGGGGGGGGCGGCAGCAGTTGGGGTCGGAAGAGGGGGGGCGTCAGGGGGGGCAGCAGCGGGGAGGGGGGGGGTTTCGTCGGCGGCAGCAGGGGGGCGTCGGGGGGGAGGGCAGCAGGGGGGGTCGTCGGGGGGGCAGGGGGGGTGGGTTTGCCGGGTTGGGAAAGGGGTGGGAATTTTTTTTGTGTGGTTATGGCTCTGATACCATGTAGAGAATAATTGTTGTATATATTTTATTGATTGGCTACTCCACTACTTATAGGGAGTCTAGCTCCTCTTCATACTACATTTTCCAATATTGGACTAAGTCCCTTATTAGTTCTCAAGAGTTGGTACTTTAGTTTTAACATTCTTTACCTGAACAACTCTGTGAAATTTTGTGCTAAGTTCACCTTACCTTTAAAGTTGGCTCTAATCTTCTCATTTAGGCTTCCGATTTGAGAACTTTAGCCTCCCATGACTTGAACATGTGGGTTTTAATTTTTAAATCCAATTAGTGCATTGCATTATGCCTTGTAACTAGAAATATCCTTTGCAACGGTTTGGGCACTTGAAGAAATACAACCGTATCAATGAAAAACAAACATTAAAATCTCAGCTTAGTACTTGGTGGGAAATCACTTTTACTAACATAACTGGTGCATTGCACTTTATGATATAGTTCTCTTTTTTTTTTTTTTTTTTTTTTTTTTTTTTTTTTTTTTTTTCTGTTGAAGATCTTTATTATTGGCTTAGGTATTTGTTTTGTCTCAGTGGTATTTGTCCAACGAAGGGCACTGCTGTGACAAGTGCAGATGCTTACCTTTTCTCAAACTCAAATAAATATGAGCAGAAAATTATTACACAACACCATTTAGTCTGTCAATGACTTCCTCTGAATTCTATGCTTGTTACCTAAAGATATCCCAATTAGTGGTGGTTGTTGCCCTGTGCTCCTTGGGAGGAGTGTATCCGTATCCGACAAGTATTAGACACAATATTTTGTTGACAGTCCAATCAGATACAACTATGTTTTTCGTACGAGATTTATGAGAAAGAAGACTTGTATTGATGTAGACGAATTATAGCGAATTACTTTTCAACAAGAAGAGCTAGCTCTCTAGGCTTCTTTAACTTTGCATAAATGGCAAAGTTAGCTTAATTGAATTTGTTTAGGCTGTGTAGGGCTTGGATGGGTTCATTGGTGTCTAAATGACCATTACACCCTTCATGGATTTGTATGAGCCTCGTGGTGTGCAAATCGATTGATGGGTTGTTCGAGGATCATCTTTTTGAAGTATCAACAAGCTCGCCTATGTCTAGGCTCCAAAGTGGCCCAAAATATATTTGGATGTTCTTGATCATGACAAACATAACTAAGATATGAGAAAGCAACATTAATCCTTTCTAGGAACCAAGCTACCATCTAAAACATAGTTAAATATAGATGTTAGTAGGGTTAATATATAAAACATGTCTATAATTATGTTTTCATGTGTATATATAACCGTATCCATGTCGTATCCGTTTTCCAAAATTTTCTACAATGCCGTATTCGGAATCAGAATACGGTATACCAATCCGAATCCGGGTCTATGCCTTATAAGCCAGAAACTCCTAGAAAGTCGACGAATCTGAGTAAGAACCTCGATTTGTACAACTCGCTCTAGAAGAACAGTTGTAGTTGTAGTTTTCTAGTGTCACAAAAGAAAAAGACTACTCATAAATGAGAGGGAGAACACTGAAAATTATAAACCTTTCTAACCTACTTGTTATTGTTAGCTGGAACCCAACCATCATGAAACCAATCAATCTGGAGGCTTGTGTGGTATGTAGCATAACGTTTTTTTTTTGGCAAAAGAGATCCTAATGAAGTTTGCATCTATATGCAAACTTCGCATATAGATGCATACCACTCACTGACATATTCGAGAAGAGACTTCATGGTTAGAAAGAAAAACATTTACCTATAGGAGGAATGGTATCAAATAAGTATCATCAATCCTAATATTCTAAAAAGTGCCCGTTTAAGGCGCCTAGGTCGAGGTTGGGCTATCTAATCTAGGTGTTCAAACACATTCTACGTGCTACGCACTTTCGTATGCCCTGGAATAACCCGTCTAGGCCATGCTTAGTCTCCTATGCCCCACATTAGCCCGTCACGTCCAGCAGAGACTCTTATAACCAAGATTTACTATTCCGGTAAACTAATTGAACTTTGTTTAAGATGAGTGCATTCTATGGTGAATTTAGCTTACTATGTTCACTTACGTAGTAGCAGATTTCTTAATTCTTTAGTTCTGTTAGTTATAGTTGAAATTGCTTAAACTAACTCTTTGATTGCTTGATTTATAGTAATTTAATGTTTAATCTAAAACCTTTTTAAGTTTATCATTTTTTTAGACTCCCCTTAAATGTTTTGAACATCATATATATGGAACATCGAAAATTTATGTTGTGTCATCAAGAGTGAATTTTAATAAATAGGCCATCAAGAGTGAATTTTGTAAGCAAGCCTATCTGTCTACCTTATATCCTACAATGTCGATAAATAGGCCATCGAGAGTGAATTTTGTTAGGTGAGGCTGATTGTAAAAGGGCGGAATGTGCGAGGAGAGGAAGGACTTCGGAGGGCATGTGGATATTACGGGTGGTGTAGCTGAAAGATAAACATTGACGGTTCCAAAAATATAGGTCGAAGAAATAAGAGGTGAAGGGTGTGAATGGGAAAAATCATCGTGTTCTCGAGAGGCTGCGAGTGTGGAGGAAATATATGTGTTGAGCATGTTGTGTCATGCTTGGATATAGACATAAACATAGAAGTCCTGTATCAACATATAATGCTAGATAAGTGTGAAGTTCCCTGCAACCTAGGAAGCATATACACTCCATAATGGTTGCCATATACGTGTCAGACATGTAAAAGCCATGGCACAAACACTCCAAACTATACTATTGATGCGCCCAAAACAGTGCCGTGTCCATGCCACCGTGTCCATTTCATGTTGTGTCATAGTTGCGTAATGCAACATAGCCTACATAAACAAACCAACTGGTAAACGATATCCTCTTGTTAGTCTTGATCAGCAAGCCACAATAAAGGTGTCTTTCTGTGACAAAGTCCATTCTAACTCAGCATAGACTGTTTCATGAGAGCATTTTTTTTCCTACATCAGGAAAATAGTAAAAAAGAAAAAAGAAAAAAGGACAAGTATTACTTGCCAAAGAGTAATACATGAGGTAACATTGTAATATCATAATAATATTTTACTTCTATAGAGATTAGTCAGTGCATTAGGTTATAGTTGACATTTATAATCTGTGGTTTGCAGGAGAAATTGGAGACCACATACTAGAATGCTAGAGCCACTTACACTCATATTTGAAACCTTAAATGCATCATAAGCGGATTTCAAAACCTTTATTTAGGACTATTGTTTGAGAAATTTCTGCTACTTTGCAGGAAATAAAATTACCAAGTCCCCCGGATGTCAGTGATAAGGATGAAGAGCTGATGAAAAAGCATTTTGAGTTTGAGAAGTTCTGGAAAGACTCTTGTTATTATTTGGAACCAGAAGCTTCAAATTCATCATGTAAGGTTATCTTTAATCCCATAAATTCAATCTCTCTTACGTTCTCGTGCATTATTTTTCAGTCCTTTTTTCTTGCTTGTGTGTATCTTTCTTTTTAATGACCTCTCAATGGATGCATTTCATTCTATTGTTTTTTTGCATTATATCATACAAAGATGAAGATGTAAAATGACACGATTTGTTATAGGGACTTGCATTCATCTCTTCGACACATTATATCAAAGTGTGAAGGAGTGATAATCCCATAAATTCAATCTCTCTTATGTTATGTCTTGCATTATGTTTTAGTCAATTTTCTTTCTTGTGTGCACGTTTCTCTTTAATGACCTCTCAGTGGATGCATTTCATTTTGTTGTTTTTTGCATTATACCAGGTGTAGACATCGAACGATATTCTGATAGGTTCAAGAAAAGCGCTAAAGCAAAACGTGAAGAAATTGAATCTACGTTGAAACTAACTCTCAGGAATTTTCCTTCTGAACTGTTACAAGGTATTCGTCTCACCTCCAGTAAATAGACTGCTAACAGCTAAAGGAAGAAAGTGCAACTTTTTTGGGACAGTGAATTCCATAGACACGTATTAATCTGGTAACTTATACTTCCAGATGTGCAGCATGATAGCAAGAAATTACAGTTGGACCAAGAATCAGGTTGGTGAGATTAACAGTTTTGATGTAGCTTTTTTTGTTTTCTTGCAAAGGTAAAATTCTCATTATATGTTTCGAAGGAAAAAATTGTTCATTCAGTTGTACATGTGAATTATTTGTATAGTGACATCTTGTTCAGTACCACAGTTGACCAGGTGCTGGACCGGGTACTTGAGCGACTGGAGCATTATGCAAAGATTGAAGAGGAATCTAAGGCAAGGAACGGTCTGTAGTTCATTACATATTTCATACTTCATCCTCATTTTCTACAAGAAACTCTTTCATTTCGCCTCATTTTCCACCAAACCTAACACAGCCTAAGAGTTGCTCATAATCATCGCTCTTTCTAATTGTACCCTATCATTATTATCAACTTGAGATCCTTATTAAACCATAAAGCATTTTTTTTAGTTTTACACCTTTCTTTTCTTTTTATATGTTCAGGGAAAAGAGGGGAAGGTTAAGAGAAAGAAAAGTGAGGATGATAAGAATGACAGTGAGGAAGAGGAGGAATAACAGTTGGAAGAAGAAAGCGAAGAAGATTACAATCAGGTATCTTCTCTATTCTGTCCCCATTTAGTTTCATTGGCCACATATTAATTCATTTCACAGTTGGTTCTAACTTGTTGGTCCTCTATGCAGAAAAAAATCCCTTCCGACAACGAGGATGATTATAACATGCAGCTGGATTAGGTAAGCATCACTTTTGATTTTGATGTTCTTCTAATTTCAGATAATGACATAAATAAAAAAAATCCAATTTTGATGTGATTTTCTAACACCTGGAGTTGTTATTTTTCTTATCAGAATACAATTTTAATGATGTGTACCTCACCTGAATTGTTTGCCAACTACAGAAGAGCTAAGGAGGAAGGAAGCAAAGGATCCAATTAGCATAACTGCTTTAACTGCTAACTGCTTCTCCAACTGCATTGTCCACGTCAGCCTGTAACCACCTAACTGAATGGTGTACAGTCAGCATCAGACAGCTCAACTGCCTCAACAGAATTGTACACATCAGCCTCTCCCACATTAGTATAAATAGCAAGTAGCAGTAGAAGAAATGTAAGGAAAATAATACTTAGCTTGTCTTTACTTTTGCATTTCTTTCATAGAATAATGTCAAACACTACTAGATTCTTGGAGAGCTTTTTTGTTCAAGAACAATGTCAAACACTACTAGGTCACCACCACTTTCCAACCAATTTGGGAAGGGACCTAACATTTAATGCAATTTGGAAATGACCACCGGTCCATCTTGTCAATTTTGATGCTCTTTCATTTTAGATTTTGGCATCAAAACCCAATTTTGATGCAATTTGTGAAAAAAGTACAAAATTATTCTAATTTTAGATGAATATATAGATACCATTCACACCCTTTCACCCAAGCTTGACATCAATAGTCAAATCTTGGTTGGTTTTGTTGTTGTTTGCATTGATTTGAATTGTTTGTTTGTGTGAAAAGAAACGGGTCAGATTTTGTGTAAAAAAGATAGAGTGAGCATCAAAACCAACCAAAATTTGACCAACTCTATCTTTTTTACACAAAATCTGACTCGTTTCTTTTCACAAAAACAAACAATTCAAATCAATACAAACAACAATAAAACCAACCAAAATTTGACTATTGATGTCAAGCTTGGGTGAAAGGGAGTGAATGGTATCTATATATTCATCTAAAATTAGAATAATTTTGTCCTTTTTTCACAAATTGCATCAAAATTGGGTTTTGATGCCAAAATCTAAAATGGAAGAGCATCACAATTGACAAGATGGACCAGTGGTCATTTCCAAATTGCATTAAATGTTAGGTCCCTTCCCAAATTGGTTGGAAAGTGGTGGTGACCTAGTAGTGTTTGACATTGTTCTTGAACAAAAAAGCTCTCCAAGAATCTAGTAGTGTTTGACATTATTCTATGAAAGAAATGAAAGAAATGCAAAAGACAAGCTAAGTATTATTTTCCATACAATTCTTCTACTGCTACTTGCTATTTATACTAATGTGATCCGTCTTCTTGGCAAGTAAAGGAGAGGCTGATGTGTAAAATTCTGTTGAGGCAGTTGAGCTGTCTGATGCTGACTGTACACCATTCAGTTAGGTGGTTACAGGCTGACGTGGACAATGCAGTTGGAGAAGCAGTTAGCAGTTAAAGCAGTATGCTAATTGGATCCCTTGCTTCCTTCCTCCTTAGCTCTTCTGTAGTTGGCAAACAATTCAGGTGAGGTACACTTCATTAAAATTGGATTCTGATAAGGTAACTGTATAAAAAATAACAACTCCAGGTGTTAGGAAATCACATCAAAATTGGATTTTTTATTTATGTCATTATCTGAAATTAGAAGAACATCAAAATCAAAAGTGATGCTTACCTAATCCAGCTGCATGTTATAATCATTCTCGTCGTCGGAAGGGACTTTTTTCTGCATGAGGACCAACAAGTTAGAACCAACTGTGAAATGAATTAATATGTGGCCAATGAAACTAAATGGGGACAAAATCGAGAAGATACCAGAGTGTAATCATCTTCGCTTTCTTCTTCCACCTGTTCTTCCTCCTCTTCCTCACTGTCATTCTTATCATCCTTACTTTTCTTTCTCTTAACCTTCCCCTCTTTCCCCCGAACATATAAAAAGAAAAGAAAAGTGTAAAACTAAAAAAAGGCTTTATGGTTTAATAAGGATCTCAAGTTGATAATAATGATAGGGTACAACTAGAAAGAGTGATGATTATGAGCAACTCTTAGGCTGTGTTAGATTTGGTGGAAAATGAGGCGAAATGAAAGAGTTTCATGTAGAAAATGAGGATGAAGTATGAAATATGTAATGAACTACAGACTGTTCTTGTCTTAGATTCCTCTTCAATCTTTGCATAATGCTCCAGTCGCTCCAGTACCCGGTCCAGCACCTGGTCAACTGTGGTACTGAACAAGATGTCACTATACAAATAATTCACATGTACAACTGAATGAACAAGATGTCACTATACAAATAATTCACATGTACAACTGTTCCCCCGCGCCTCCCCCTCTGCATGCTGCCACGCCGACCTCGGCAGCTCCGCTGCCATCTTCGGACGTGATCGACCCTCTCAGAGCCATTTCCACCACCACCTCCCCCATGTCTGCGCCTCCCCCTCCGCCTCCGCTTCCGCAGGCGGCGTCGGCCAAGTCGGAGGTACTTAACGGCTCGAAACTCTCTTTCTTTCTTTCTTTTGTTCTCTTTGCTTTAATCATCCCTTTTGATGGCATTACTTAGTTTCTTGTCCATTTATGGACACGCCAACAATTTGGGTTGCGGAGTCTGCAGGCGGCAGCAGAAGATGATAAACACAAACCTTACATACTTTTCCCAGTAAGTACTCCCTCATTCTTCTTCTTCTTCATATCATCATCGTCATCATCATCTATGCTCGACACGGCCATGATGGGACACGGACGCGGACGTGGCGCCCATCCCGGCGTTGTCCCGACACGCGTTAGACGCCACGCCCTAGGCTATGTTGCACGAAGACCAACACGAGATGACATTGTAAGGACACGGCGACCCGGACACGGTACCCATCTAACCTACTTGTTATTGTTAGCTGGTACAAATCTTTGAAGACATATTTGCTCCATGGTTAGAGTTGATTCCATGACAAGAGCAAAGGATATTTTAGGAAAGAAGTTCGTAAATTATTAGAAAATTTTGATTTAATGAATACATACTGTTGAGACTAGAACTTTTTTTTTTCCAAATAATTTTTTTACAGTATAGGTTTCTTTGTAATTTTGAGGTGTCACATTTTTTATAATATTTGCTCATTTGGTCCAAGATACGCAAAAAATTCTTTAAGTTCCTAATTCATTGGTTATTCATTTAATCTAGATCGCAAAGTTACAGGATATGTCTAGCTCTGAGCGGTGACAGTTACTCTTTATTGAAGTGACAGTTGGTGTAGAGAATAATTGTTGTATATATTTTATTGATTGGCTACTCTACTACTTATAGGGAGTCTAGCTCATCTTCATACTACATTTTCCAATGTGGGACTAAGTCCCTTATTAGTTCTCAACACTCCCCCTCAAGATGGGCGATAGATGTTAATCATTCCCATCTTGTTACATAGCTTCGACAGACTTAATGAACTAAGATCCTTAGTCAGACAGTCTGCCACTTCTTCTGAGCGAACATGATCAATCTTCAGTATCCCTTGTTCCAGCTTCTCTTTGATGAAGAATCGATCGATCTCGATGTGCTTCGTTCTGTCGTGCTGAACTGGATTGTTAGCTATACTTATTGCAGCTTGACTATCGCTCAGAAGACGTAACGGTGCTCCCTTGTCCAGCTTCAACTCTGTCAGCAACGTTTTCACCCACAGCAACTCCGACACTCCTAAAGCCATTGCTCTATATTCTGCTTCAGCTGTAGACCGTGCTACCATTGACTGTTTCTTGCTTCTCCATGAGACCAAGTTTCCTCCTACAAAGACACAATATCCCGTGGTAGACCTTCTATCGTCTATGCAGCTCGTCCAGTCTGCATCGCAGTATCCCTTAACTTCTATACATCTATTCTTCTTGAACCATAGCCCTTTCATCGACGTCCCTTTCAGATATCTCAAGATCTGAAACACTGCATCCATATGACCCGTTCTTGGATCATGCATATAGCGACTTACTACACTCACCGCAAATGAAATATCAGGGCGAGTGTGCCCCAGATAAATCAATCTCCCTACAAGTCGTTGATATCTTTTACGATCAACTGGCTCTCCTGCTTCTGCTCCCAACTTGCACTTCTGGTCAATTGGAGTGATTGTTGCTTTGCATCCCAGCATCCCTGTCTCCTTCAGCAGATCTAGTGCGTATTTTCTCTGTGAGAACAATTCCTTGTTCGCCTTCACACACCTCGATACCTAGAAAGTACCTCATCGCTCCTAAATCCTTCACCTCAAACTCCTTCGCGAGTTTTGACTTCAGCTTAGCGATCTCGACTTCATCATTACCTGTGATTACTATATCGTCCACGTATACAGCAAGTATAGTGATGTGGCCTCTTGCATGCTGAAGAAAGACTGTATGATCTGCATTTGCTTGATGGTATCCCATGCCTGTAACAGTCTTTCTGAATCTGTCAAACCAGGCTCGAGGAGATTGCTTGAGTCCATATAACGACTTCTTTAGTTTGCACACTTTTTCATGCGACGTCCCTCCGTCTGATTTTGTAGCGTAGCACCCTGGCGGGAGTTCCATGTACACTTCTTCTTGTAGGTCCCCATGGAGAAAGGCATTCTTCACATCTAACTGGTATAGCTTCCACCCATAGTTTGCTGCAATTGAGACCAGAGTTCTTACGGTGCTCATTTTCGCTACTGGAGCAAACGTCTCATCATAGTCGATACCATATGATTGTGTGTATCCTTTTGCAACCAACCTTGTCTTGTATCGTTCCACTTTTCCTTCTGACGTCTCCTTTACTGTGTACACCCATTTGCATCCCACAGTTTTCTTTCCTTTGGGTAATGGAACCAGCTCCCACGTCTTATTTTTCTCCAGTGCCCCAAGTTCTTCCATCATTGCAGCTTTCCACCTTGGATCTTTCGTTGCTTCCTGCCAACATTTTGGTAACGAAGTAGAGTTTAATGATGCAATGAAGGCTCGATAATTCGAAGAAATGTTAGAATAAGTCATGTAGTTGGCAATATCATGTTCATAATCATCAAAACGACTAGGAGTCTTACCTGCATTGATGCGAGAAGATCTCCTTAAGGGAGCAATAGGTGGTGGAGAGATCATACCATCAGAGTCAGAGAAATCCGCATCAGAATCAGATTGATTCAGTGCGGGGGCAACATCTTCAAGAGTTGGAGCAGGAGTAGACGAGGGACTTGGTACAGTAGGCACAGGGCACGGTACATGCACAGTACTGGACTTCTGTTGTCTCCTTCTGTAGACTTGGAGCTCCTTTTCCATTGTCTGCTACTCCCCCTGTTTAACATATGTATCTTCTTCATCTTCTGTATCGGAGTCACTGCTTTCTTCTCCTTTCGTCCAGTTTTCCACGACCGGGCATGGGACCGATCCGACTACCACAGATGGGCTTATTTTCTCCCCCTTACATCTAACACCCTCTGTGTTAGGTGTGTCACCAAACGCTGAACCATCATCCGAACCATAATATGGATCCAGTTCTCTGAATGTAACGTCCATGCTTACAAACATCTTTCGCTCAACTGGGCTCCAACATGCGTATCCCTTCTGAGTTGCCGTGTATCCGACAAAGACATATTTAACCGCTCTAGGATCCAGTTTGCCAACTTCTGGCCTATTATCTTGGACAAAACATACACACCCAAATACTTTCAGTGGAACAGTGTACGTGGTTGCACCAGTAAGCATCTCCAATGATGTCTTCCAGTCCAATACCTGAGATGACATTCTGTTAATGAGATAAGAGGCCGTTAACACCGCCTGCCCCCATAAGTGTTTCAGGACATTCATAGCTAGCATCATTGTCCGTGCGACCTCCAACAGGTGTCTGTTCTTCCGTTCGGCCACACCATTTTGTGCCGGTGTATAGGCACATGAAGTTTGGTGTAGTATTCCATGAGTGGATAAATACTCAGCAACCTTGGTAGGTGAGTAGTCCTGGAACTCACCGCGGGACTCCGTGACATGGCGAGATGTCCCAGAGTCCATAATCCAACCTGGTTGGTGGACAGCTGCTGCAAGAGCACGCGTAGGAATAACTGTGCTGGTTTGGACAAAGCAAGTGATGTGATCCCCCGAGGTAGATGACGTCCCATGACTGCCGTCCGAACCCAGCTTCGTGCTGCGTAACCTCGCGAGGAACTCCTTCTAAAGAGGGGTTAACTCAGCCAGGTGATTTTCTCCCCCTTCCTCCGCCAGATTAGCTTTGTGTCCTCCAGAATAATTTCCCCTTCTACCAGCATAACCGTCTCTACCACCTCGACGTCCTCCGCGGCCCTGTCCACGATCACTCGACTGACTTTGCAGGGATTTTGGACAAAATCTGATGTAATGCCCTGAGTCACCATAGTTGTGGCAAACACCGGCCACAGAGGGAGGCTGATTGAAGGCGGCAAGGACAGACTTGTCAACAGCTGCTTGCTCCCCCTGGAAATAGCCCTTGTTGGACATCAACTTCAATCGAGCCTCTTCTTGTGCCATGGCAGCTATGGCTTCTTCTAAGGTTGGAAGTATGGGCTGTGCTAGGAGTACATTCCTTCTATGCTCAAACACAGGGTTAAGACCCTTCAAGAACTTCATCATCCGTTGTCGCGAAATATAATCCAAGAACTTTTGAAAATGTTTCGCAAATGCTGGTTCGACTTGTGCATCTTCAATCCCAAGAGGATCATAGTGATCCAGATCAAACCAGTACTTCTTCAACTGTGCTGCATACTCAGAGATGGTACGGTCGTCCTGGGCCACCCTATCAAGTTCATCCTGCAGTTGGAAGACCCGCATAGGATTGCCTGAGCCTGAGTACATATCCTTCAAAGTCCGCCATATATCAGCAGCAGCCTCCATCGCCTCTACATTGCCCGACACCTAGTTGGTCAAGGAGGCTGTCAACCATCCAGCCACAACATTGTTGACAATTTTTCAAATAGCAAACTCCTTTGAGGAGGGATCATCTGGCGCCTTGGTTTGGCCATTGACGTAGCCAACCAAGCCTCGTCCCTTCAGCGTCCGCATTGCCTGCCGTGACCATTTCAAGTAGTTGGACGTTCCTTCCAACTTCGTCTCCAGCTTGTCCAGCTTTCCCATTTTGTAGGGTGACGGATCCACATCAGTATGGATCACACGTGGGGTTGTCTCGGTTAATTTCTTTGATAAAATATCATCAACCAAGGCCTTCATCTCTTCTGCTGTCAGTTTACCACTGATCGAATCCATGGCGTCTTCAACTGTGATTCGTCGTCGTCGTCATCTTCTTCGTCGGCTTCGTCGTCGTCGTCTTTATGTAAAGTCTTCAACAGAGACCTTACGAATGCGCTGTTAACGTGGCCAACACCGGCGCGCGCATGTAGATCCTAATTTGCAGATCGAGAACGGAAAAACAAATAAAGTATTTTGTAATTCCGGAGGGCGTAATCTATGAACAGATGGTGCAAATAAAGCATTTGACGTCCATCCGTCTTCGAATAACCGTTCACATAATCTCTCTCGCAAATTAGGACTTTTTTTCGTTTGAAAAAAAGGGGGGGGGTCGGCAGCAGTTGGGGTCGGAAGAGGGGGGGCGTCAGGGGGGGGCAGCAGCGGGGAGGGGGGGGGGGGTTTCGTCGGCGGCAGCAGGGGGGCGTCGGGGGGGAGGGCAGCAGGGGGGGTCGTCGGGGGGGCAGGGGGGGTGGGTTTGCCGGGTCGGGAAAGGGGTGGGAATTTTTTTTGTGTGGTTATGGCTCTGATACCATGTAGAGAATAATTGTTGTATATATTTTATTGATTGGCTACTCCACTACTTATAGGGAGTCTAGCTCCTCTTCATACTACATTTTCCAATATTGGACTAAGTCCCTTATTAGTTCTCAAGAGTTGGTACTTTAGTTTTAACATTCTTTACCTGAACAACTCTGTGAAATTTTGTGCTAAGTTCACCTTACCTTTAAAGTTGGCTCTAATCTTCTCATTTAGGCTTTCGATTTGACAACTTTAGCCTCCCATGACTTGAACATGTGGGTTTTAATTTTTAAATCCAATTAGTGCATTGCATTATGCCTTGTAACTAGAAATATCCTTTGCAACGGTTTGGGCACTTGAAGAAATACAACCGTATCAATGAAAAACAAACATTAAAATCTCAGCTTAGTACTTGGTGGGAAATCACTTTTACTAACATAACTGGTGCATTGCACTTTATGATATAGTTCTCTTTTTTTTTTTTTTTTTTTTTTTTTCTGTTGAAGATCTTTATTATTGGCTTAGGTATTTGTTTTGTCTCAGTGGTATTTGTCCAACGAAGGGCACTGCTGTGACAAGTGCAGATGCTTACCTTTTCTCAAACTCAAATAAATATGAGCAGAAAATTATTACACAACACCATTTAGTCTGTCAATGACTTCCTCTGAATTCTATGCTTGTTACCTAAAGATATCCCAATTAGTGGTGGTTGTTGCCCTGTGCTCCTTGGGAGGAGTGTATCCGTATCCGACAAGTATTAGACACAATATTTTGTTGACAGTCCAATCAGATACAACTATGTTTTTCGTACGAGATTTATGAGAAAGAAGACTTGTATTGATGTAGACGAATTATAGCGAATTACTTTTCAACAAGAAGAGCTAGCTCTCTAGGCTTCTTTAACTTTGCATAAATGGCAAAGTTAGCTTAATTGAATTTGTTTAGGCTGTGTAGGGCTTGGATGGGTTCATTGGTGTCTAAATGACCATTACACCCTTCATGGATTTGTATGAGCCTCGTGGTGTGCAAATCGATTGATGGGTTGTTCGAGGATCATCTTTTTGAAGTATCAACAAGCTCGCCTATGTCTAGGCTCCAAAGTGGCCCAAAATATATTTGGATGTTCTTGATCATGACAAACATAACTAAGATATGAGAAAGCAACATTAATCCTTTCTAGGAACCAAGCTACCATCTAAAACATAGTTAAATATAGATGTTAGTAGGGTTAATATATAAAACATGTCTATAATTATGTTTTCATGTGTATATATAACCGTATCCATGTCGTATCCGTTTTCCAAAATTTTCTACAATGCCGTATTCGGAATCAGAATACGGTATACCAATCCGAATCCGGGTCTATGCCTTATAAGCCAGAAACTCCTAGAAAGTCGACGAATCTGAGTAAGAACCTCGATTTGTACAACTCGCTCTAGAAGAACAGTTGTAGTTGTAGTTTTCTAGTGTCACAAAAGAAAAAGACTACTCATAAATGAGAGGGAGAACACTGAAAATTATAAACCTTTCTAACCTACTTGTTATTGTTAGCTGGAACCCAACCATCATGAAACCAATCAATCTGGAGGCTTGTGTGGTATGTAGCATAACGTTTTTTTTTTGGCAAAAGAGATCCTAATGAAGTTTGCATCTATATGCAAACTTCGCATATAGATGCATACCACTCACTGACATATTCGAGAAGAGACTTCATGGTTAGAAAGAAAAACATTTACCTATAGGAGGAATGGTATCAAATAAGTATCATCAATCCTAATATTCTAAAAAGTGCCCGTTTAAGGCGCCTAGGTCGAGGTTGGGCTATCTAATCTAGGTGTTCAAACACATTCTACGTGCTACGCACTTTCGTATGCCCTGGAATAACCCGTCTAGGCCATGCTTAGTCTCCTATGCCCCACATTAGCCCGTCACGTCCAGCAGAGACTCTTATAACCAAGATTTACTATTCCGGTAAACTAATTGAACTTTGTTTAAGATGAGTGCATTCTATGGTGAATTTAGCTTACTATGTTCACTTACGTAGTAGCAGATTTCTTAATTCTTTAGTTCTGTTAGTTATAGTTGAAATTGCTTAAACTAACTCTTTGATTGCTTGATTTATAGTAATTTAATGTTTAATCTAAAACCTTTTTAAGTTTATCATTTTTTTAGACTCCCCTTAAATGTTTTGAACATCATATATATGGAACATCGAAAATTTATGTTGTGTCATCAAGAGTGAATTTTAATAAATAGGCCATCAAGAGTGAATTTTGTAAGCAAGCCTATCTGTCTACCTTATATCCTACAATGTCGATAAATAGGCCATCGAGAGTGAATTTTGTTAGGTGAGGCTGATTGTAAAAGGGCGGAATGTGCGAGGAGAGGAAGGACTTCGGAGGGCATGTGGATATTACGGGTGGTGTAGCTGAAAGATAAACATTGACGGTTCCAAAAATATAGGTCGAAGAAATAAGAGGTGAAGGGTGTGAATGGGAAAAATCATCGTGTTCTCGAGAGGCTGCGAGTGTGGAGGAAATATATGTGTTGAGCATGTTGTGTCATGCTTGGATATAGACATAAACATAGAAGTCCTGTATCAACATATAATGCTAGATAAGTGTGAAGTTCCCTGCAACCTAGGAAGCATATACACTCCATAATGGTTGCCATATACGTGTCAGACATGTAAAAGCCATGGCACAAACACTCCAAACTATACTATTGATGCGCCCAAAACAGTGCCGTGTCCATGCCACCGTGTCCATTTCATGTTGTGTCATAGTTGCGTAATGCAACATAGCCTACATAAACAAACCAACTGGTAAACGATATCCTCTTGTTAGTCTTGATCAGCAAGCCACAATAAAGGTGTCTTTCTGTGACAAAGTCCATTCTAACTCAGCATAGACTGTTTCATGAGAGCATTTTTTTTCCTACATCAGGAAAATAGTAAAAAAGAAAAAAGAAAAAAGGACAAGTATTACTTGCCAAAGAGTAATACATGAGGTAACATTGTAATATCATAATAATATTTTACTTCTATAGAGATTAGTCAGTGCATTAGGTTATAGTTGACATTTATAATCTGTGGTTTGCAGGAGAAATTGGAGACCACATACTAGAATGCTAGAGCCACTTACACTCATATTTGAAACCTTAAATGCATCATAAGCGGATTTCAAAACCTTTATTTAGGACTATTGTTTGAGAAATTTCTGCTACTTTGCAGGAAATAAAATTACCAAGTCCCCCGGATGTCAGTGATAAGGATGAAGAGCTGATGAAAAAGCATTTTGAGTTTGAGAAGTTCTGGAAAGACTCTTGTTATTATTTGGAACCAGAAGCTTCAAATTCATCATGTAAGGTTATCTTTAATCCCATAAATTCAATCTCTCTTACGTTCTCGTGCATTATTTTTCAGTCCTTTTTTCTTGCTTGTGTGTATCTTTCTTTTTAATGACCTCTCAATGGATGCATTTCATTCTATTGTTTTTTTGCATTATATCATACAAAGATGAAGATGTAAAATGACACGATTTGTTATAGGGACTTGCATTCATCTCTTCGACACATTATATCAAAGTGTGAAGGAGTGATAATCCCATAAATTCAATCTCTCTTATGTTATGTCTTGCATTATGTTTTAGTCAATTTTCTTTCTTGTGTGTACGTTTCTCTTTAATGACCTCTCAGTGGATGCATTTCATTTTGTTGTTTTTTGCATTATACCAGGTGTAGACATCGAACGATATTCTGATAGGTTCAAGAAAAGCGCTAAAGCAAAACGTGAAGAATTTGAATCTACGTTGAAACTAACTCTCAGGAATTTTCCTTCTGAACTGTTACAAGGTATTCGTCTCACCTCCAGTAAATAGACTGCTAACAGCTAAAGGAAGAAAGTGCAACTTTTTTGGGACAGTGAATTCCATAGACACGTATTAATCTGGTAACTTATACTTCCAGATGTGCAGCATGATAGCAAGAAATTACAGTTGGACCAAGAATCAGGTTGGTGAGATTAACAGTTTTGATGTAGCTTTTTTTGTTTTCTTGCAAAGGTAAAATTCTCATTATATGTTTCGAAGGAAAAAATTGTTCATTCAGTTGTACATGTGAATTATTTGTATAGTGACATCTTGTTCAGTACCACAGTTGACCAGGTGCTGGACCGGGTACTTGAGCGACTGGAGCATTATGCAAAGATTGAAGAGGAATCTAAGGCAAGGAACGGTCTGTAGTTCATTACATATTTCATACTTCATCCTCATTTTCTACAAGAAACTCTTTCATTTCGCCTCATTTTCCACCAAACCTAACACAGCCTAAGAGTTGCTCATAATCATCACTCTTTCTAATTGTACCCTATCATTATTATCAACTTGAGATCCTTATTAAACCATAAAGCATTTTTTTTAGTTTTACACCTTTCTTTTCTTTTTATATGTTCAGGGAAAAGAGGGGAAGGTTAAGAGAAAGAAAAGTGAGGATGATAAGAATGACAGTGAGGAAGAGGAGGAAGAACAGTTGGAAGAAGAAAACGAAGAAGATTACACTCAGGTATCTTCTCTATTCTGTCCCCATTTAGTTTCATTGGCCACATATTAATTCATTTCACAGTTGGTTCTAACTTGTTGGTCCTCTATGCAGAAAAAAATCCTTTCCGACAACGAGGATGATTATAACATGCAGCTGGATTAGGTAAGCATCACTTTTGATTTTGATGTTCTTCTAATTTCAGATAATGACATAAATAAAAAAATCCAATTTTGATGTGATTTTCTAACACCTGGAGTTGTTATTTTTCTTATCAGAATACAATTTTAATGATGTGTACCTCACCTGAATTGTTTGCCAACTACAGAAGAGCTAAGGAGGAAGGAAGCAAAGGATCCAATTAGCATAACTTCTTTAACTGCTAACTGCTTCTCCAACTGCATTGTCCACGTCAGCCTGTAACCACCTAACTGAATGGTGTACAGTCAGCATCAGACAGCTCAACTGCCTCAACAGAATTGTACACATCAGCCTCTCCTTTACTTGCCAAGAAGACGGATCACATTAGTATAAATAGCAAGTAGCAGTAGAAGAAATGTATGGAAAATAATACTTAGCTTGTCTTTACTTTTGCATTTCTTTCATAGAATAATGTCAAACACTACTAGATTTTTGGAGAGCTTTTTTGTTCAAGAACAATGTCAAACACTACTAGGTCACCACCACTTTCCAACCAATTTGGGAAGGGACCTAACATTTAATGCAATTTGGAAATGACCACCGGTCCATCTTGTCAATTTTGATGCTCTTTCATTTTAGATTTTGGCATCAAAACCCAATTTTGATGCAATTTGTAAAAAAAGGACAAAATTATTCTAATTTTAGATGAATATATAGATACCATTCAGCACAGGAACATGGCGAGATGAAAGCCAAAGATTCTGACTTCTGTGTGTAAATTGATGACTTGTTCTTTGTTTCGATTGTTCTTTGTTCTTTGTTTCATTGTTTGTGTTTTTGTTTCGATTGTTCTTTGTTCTTTGTTTCATTGTTTGTGTTTTTGTTTCGATTGTGGTGATCAGGAGTGAGTGTTATGGTCATCAATGTAGATTTGTAAATAAGCTTCTCGATTTAGAACAAGATGTGAAGTTCTTTCCTTGTGTGCAGGAACCGAGCCAAGAAAAGGAAATGTATAGTTGATTGCTTGTGTCCAGGAATCTGCTTTATAATTTGTTTGCTATTTTTCTTATGTCAGGACTGCTATGTTATTTGTTAGTTTGTATGCCAAGCATGTTTGTATTTGTTGTTATTTGTTTTCAGTTAATACTAGTTTTTTCTTCTACCTTTCTTGGTAGTTAGCAGTTGCTAGTTTGTCTTCAGTTTGCTTGAATTGGCAGGCAAAATATTACATGGTTCATTGTTGCTTGAATTGGCAGGCAAAAGCCTACATGAAACTGATATTTGGGTACCAGAATTCACATGAAAGTTTTTGGACAAAAATAATCTCTAGAGGACTTATGACTCATATTATAGTGTCTAATGGAGATTGAACCTACAGTTTCGGGGGCACAACATAACCCACAAGTGTTCGATAAATGTCGGAGAGGGCCCTTAACACGTTCAAGACCACGGGTAACATCCCTATCACCTGGGAGAACCGATGTAGGCCGGATTTAGCTAGGGAGAACATTGACATACACTTCGTGGTGCCTAAAAAAGTTCAAGGAAGGAAGGTCATAGCCATCTCCAAAGACGTTATCTTTGAAACGGAGAAATTTTGGAAGAACACGATCGTTCTCTATGTCATGGGAGTCCAACCTTACTTTGGTCAACTCAAGGGATTCGCCATGCGGATGTGGAAGCCTAAGGAAAGCATGAACATATTCTCTATGGAGAATGGTTTCTGTTTCATCAAGTATGGATGGTGGGAGACCTAGAGAGGGTCATTTAGAATGGCTCTTGGACCTTCGATGGTCAATTGGTTGTCTTGAGAAGATGGGATCGTGTCTCTAACTTCGAAAGGGACCGATTGGCTACTGTTCCTATATGGATTAGATTTTCATGGTAAATAAGTTGGGTGATGATGCGATACTGATATACTCTTCTTGGTTGATGCCGATGCGAAGAGGGCACAAACATCACAAGCTCGTTATATATATATATACATATTGCATCAACCTTCAGCCGTTTTGAAGCTCCTTTATATATATATATATATATATATATATATATATATATATATATATATATATACACACACACACACAAAGGCACGCGGCCTAGCGGTAAGCCTGTTGGCATGTTTGGGGGAGGCCTTAGGATCAATCCCAACGGGGCGGCTGCACGGGCTTTCATTTTATATATATAACTAATAACTTCCTTTATTTTTTATTATACATAATTACATAACTACCCATATTAAATTTAATGAACAATCTATACTACTATATAATAAGAAAGTATGCTTCAGCGTGAAAGTTTTATTTCAAAAATGCTCTCATCTTTACTAATTAAATTATTCATCTATACTACTATATAATAAGAAAAGTAGGCTTCGTCGTTGAGGTTTTTATTCCAAAAATAACTTCATCTATGTTTACTAATTAAAATTATTCATTAAATTTAATCTATACGACTATACAATGAGAAAAATATGCTTCACCGTGGAATTTTTTATTCCAAAAATATCCTTATCCAGGGGTGGATCTATATAGGGTCCCCCCCCCCCCCCCCCCCCCCCCCCCCCCCAAATTTGTGAAAAAAAAAATTAATTACTATATAGAAACTTTTTGTAATATATATTAGTTTGGCTCTCTAATGTACAAAGAATAAGTTAATATAGTGGTAATGATTTGGATTTTTGGTTTAGAGGTACAAGTTTGAATCCAAACTCTATTAAATTTATTTTACATATTTTAAAAATATTTTATGTATAATTTTTTTGCTTTTTTCTCGTAACAATTTGAAAATATTGCTTTGCTTTTTTGTTCATTCTTTTTGAGTTTTAAATTATTATTTTTGCTATTAAAGTTCAGTTAACAAGGTAACTTTAAGGATTTCTGTATATACTATATAGTAGTACGGCCTCTCCAAAATTTTGATCCTGGCTCCGCCACTGTCCTCATCTATGTTTAATATTTAAAATTATTCATTAAATTTAATATGGATAATTATGTAATTATTTGTACAAGAAGAAAATAAGGAGGTTATTATTTGTTCTTCCCAAGTATTGTGAAAAACATGCAAGGCACGCGCATATATACTAGTTTTAATTCACTACAAAAATTTGTCAGATTAGCGACGTTGCAAAACGTCGCTAATATCGGTGAAAACGTCGCTAAATTCATTTAGCGATGTTTAGGGCGACGTTTTGGGAACGATGAAAAAAAAACGTGTTGCTAAACGAGAAAACGTCGCTAGGGCGACGTTATTTGGCGACGTTATGAACGTCGCTAATTAGCGATATTATTTGCGACGTTTTAACGTTGATGCTAATTAGCGACGTAAAAGGCGACGTTACCGTGTGATCGCCGTTTAGTGACACTATTGCGACGTTTTGGCGACGACGTGCTGACATAAGATTCGGTGCCATGTGTTGCCACGTCAGCATTTAGCAACACTTTTAGCGACATTTATTAACGTCACTAATATTTAGCGACGAATGTTAACGTCGCTAAAAACGTCGCTAAGTTAAAAATATATAAAAAAATTTGTTCCAGAATGCAAATGGAGCTGGAGCCTGAGCCAAAATACAGAATACAAAATACAAAATACAGAATCCAATCCCTGGGTTCGCCGACCCCCTCGGTGGAACACTCAATACCGGCACCACAATACATTCCAGAATATACAAAAAATATAAAGAAAAAATACTATCCGCAACGAACAATGTCAATATATAATATCCTCAACAAACCAAATCAATATCCGCAAATACGTACAAACTCAGTATCCTCAACGAAAAAACTGAATATCCCCAAATACGTACAAAGTCAAAATACAAAATACAGAATCCAATCCCAGGGTTCGCCGAAAATACAAAAACAAAGATTGACACACAATACTAATTCATATGTGTTTTAAGTGTGAGAACGGATGGCTCAGAACACAACCCAAAATTCATTCTAGCATACATTAGTGTGAATCATCTATGTTCTGTACATATGGTGTAGTATACGTTCTTATCGAATCTAGTATCTAGTATCTGAAGAATGTAACATAATCAAGATGAACTCACATAATGTAATACTAAAATATCATCTACTACTATATAAGATATAGTGATAGATTGTCGTATCATCATTGCCGAGGGATGAGGGTCAGAGGACAGTCAACTTCATCTACGGCTACATAGTTACATGAGCTAGTCGTCGCAAAACGTCGCTATGACGTCGCTAATAGCGACTAATTTAGCGACGTTAGTATGACGTCGCTAAATTCTAATTATATTCCCCTACCAATTTATTTTCTTCCATTTTACTCTCTCACTCTCTCTCCTCCCCCCTCCGGCGCTCTCACAGTACTAATTCATATCTATTTAAGTGTGAGAACAGATGGCTCAGAACACAACCCAAAATTTATTCTAGCATACATTAGTATGGATCATTATGTTCTGTACATATGGTGTAGTATATATTCTTATCGTATCTAGTATCTGAAGAATGTAACAGAATCAAGATGAACTCACATAATGTAATACTAAGACATCATCTACTACTATATAAGATATAGTGATAGGTTGTCATATCATCATTGTCGAGAGATAAGGGTCGGAGGACAGTCAACTTTATCTACGGCTACATAGTTTCTGCCTCGCCAGTCGAATGGCTGCATGGACTATGTCCTGATCACCATGTCGTACCGTAGATTAATACAAATGGAGCTGGAGCCAAAATACATAATCTAAAATACAAAATATAGAATCCAATCCCTGGGTTCGTCGACCCCCTCGGTGGAACATTCAACACCGGCACCCACAATACATTCCAGAATATACAAAAAATATAAAGAAAAAAATACTATCTGCAACGAACAATGTCAATATATAATATCCTCAACAAACCAAATCAATATCCGCAAATACGTACAAACTCAGTAACCTCAACGAAAAAACTGAATATCCCCAAATACGTACAAAGTCAAAAATATAGTACAGTCCAAAAATGCAAAAATAAAACTACTGATCGCCTGGAGCTGGAGCTGGACCCGGTGTTGGAGCCGGAGCTGGAGGTGCGCCACCAGATGACGCACAAATACCGCTCGAGTGAGCCAAAGGCATGCAGCCACTTCCCTTCCTCCATTCACCCTCTCCCTCTCTTATGCTATCAACGTCACAACTTTTCCAGTGCTCAGTATCCTCTAATGGTGATGAACGCAAAAATCAAAGACCCCCCTCTCCTTTCTCACTCTTCACAGTTCTCACAACAAGAAGGATCAGTGCTTTCTAGTTCTTTTCCATCCATCCATTCCTCCGTTCTGATCAAGCCTCTTCCTTCTCCTCTCCTCCACCATGGCTCTGGACCCATATGCTCCTCCCTACTTCCCTTCTTCTTATTTGACTCTCTCAGCCACATATGATATCCAGCTCAAGTGTAGAGTCGGGGGAGAAGAAGTGGGCAGGAAGAGGAGGGGGAAGCAGCACAGCCGGCGGCATGACCTGGAGGAAGTACAGAGGTTTTCTTCAACATCCGTAGGAGAACTATAATGATATATCTTTTCACAACATGTCACCTTGTCAAAGACCCTTAATGTGACAACCATGTTATCACGGTGTCGGAAGACTAACATGTCATAATTTTCTAAGCCGTATTTTTTGACATAATCTTCCAAACTCTTTCCTCCTATGTAGTAATCTTGCATTTCTTTATGAAGTTCAAGACGACATATTTTTTTATTACGAGTCACTATATGCCGTCTTGGACTTCATAAAGAAATGCAAGATTACTACATAGGAGGAAAGAGTTAGGAGGATTATGTCAAAACACACGACTTAGAAAATTATGACATGTTAGTCTTCTGACACCGCGGTAACATGATATTCACATTAAGGGTCTTTGACAAGGGGACATGTTGTGAAAAGATATATCCTTATAGTTCTCCTACGGATGTTGAAGAAAACCTCTGTACTTTCTCCAGGTCATGCCGCCGGCTGTGCTGCTTCCCCCTCCTCTTCCTGCCCACTTCTTCTCCCCCGACTCTACACTTGAGCTGGATATCATATGTGGCTGAGAGAGTCAAATAAGAAGAAGGGAAGTAGGGAGGAGCAGATGGATCAAGAGCCATGGTGGAGGAGAGGAGAAGAAAGAGGCTTGATTAGAATGGAGGAATGGATGGATGGAAGAGAACTAGAAAGCACTGATCCTTCCTGTTGTGAGAACTGTGAAGAGTGAGAAAGGAGAGGGGGGTCTTTGATTTTTGCGTTCATCATCATTAGAGGGAGCAGCACTGGAAAAGTTGTGACGTTGATAGCATGAGAGAGGGAGAGGGGGAATGGAGGGAGAGAAGTGGCTGCATGCCTTTGGCTCACTCGAGCGGTATTTGTGCGTCAGATAAAATACAGAAAATTTGATTTTTCTTCAAGTGTGAGAACGGATGGCTCAGAACACAACCCAAAATTTATTCTAGCATACATTAGTGTGAATCATCTATGTTATGTACATATGGTGTAGTATATGTTTTTATCGAATCTAGTATCTGAAGGATATAACAGAATCAAGATGAACTCACATAATGTAATACTAAAACATCATCTACTACTATATAAGATATAGTGATAGGTTGTCGTATCATCATTGCCGAGGGATGAGGGTCGAAGGACAGTCAACTTTATCTACGGCTACATAGTTTCTACCTCGCCAGTCGAATGGCTGCAGGGACTGTCCTGATCACCATGTCGTACCGCAGATTAATGCAAATGGAGCTAGAGCTGGAGCCAAAATACAGAATCTAAAATACAAAATATAGAATCCAATCCCTGGGTTCGCCGAAAATACAAAAACAAAGATTGACACACAGTTCTAATTCATATGTGTTTTAAGTATGAGAACGGATGGCTCAGAACACAACCTAAAATTTATTCTAGCATACATTAGTGTGAATCATCTATGTTCTGTACATATGGTGTAGTATACGTTCTTATCGAATCTAGTATCTGAAGAATGTAACAGAATCAAGATGAACTCACATAATGTAATACTAAAATATCATCTACTACTATATAAGATATAGTGATAGGTTGTCGTATCATCATTGCCGAGGGATGAGGGTCGGAGGACAATCAACTTCATCTACGGCTACATAGTTTTTGCCTCGCCAGTCGAATGGCTGCAGGGACTATGTCCTGATCACCATGTCGTAGTCCAATACAATCCAGAGATTGACACAGTACTAATTCATATATGTAGTCCAATACAAGTCTAATACAAAAACAACCCAATACAAATAGTCCAATACAAATAAGTACTAATAGCTAATGAAAACCACGCAGCTCACGCAAACGCTCAGTGATACGATTACGCAACCACCTCGAATAAGTGGAATCGACGGCGGCAGGAGAGATGTAGTCCCTTGCAAGTGCTGCATGAATAAAACTCTCGGTCTCACTAGCTATCGGTGCTGGATGAATAGAACTCCCGGTCTCACTAGCTACCGGTGCCACTTCTTCCTTAACAGTAGGAGGAGCCACCTCAGCATTTACTGTTTCCCTCAAACGACGTACCACTTCTCGGGTCATGGGTGCCATCTGGTAAGATCGATATTCACAAATAATATAATTATAACATAAGCAAGATAACTAAAGGAACCATCATGTAATTTGAGTACATTTTCGAAAACAGATAAAGTATAAAAATTTGATTTTTTGCCAAGTATGAGAACGGATGGCTCAGAACACAACCCAAAATTTATTCTAGCATACATTAGTGTGAATCATCTATGTTCTGTACATATGGTGTAGTATACGTTCTTATCGAATCTAGTATCTAGTATCTGAAAAATGTAACAGAATCAAGATGAACTCACATAATGTAATACTAACATATCATCTACTACTATATAAGATATAGTGATAGGTTGTCGTATCATCATTGTCGAGGGATGAGGGTCGGAGGACAGTCAACTTCATCTACGGCTACATAGTTTTTGCCTCGCCAGTCGAATGACTGCAGGGACTATGTCCTGATCACCATGTCGTAGTCCAATACAATCCAGAGATTGACACAGTACTAATTCATATATGTAGTCTAATACAAATAGTCTAATACAAAAACAACCCAATACAAATAGTCCAATACAAATAAGTACTAATAGCTAATGAGAACCACGCAGCTCACGCAAATGCAACCACCTCGAATAAGTGGGATCGACGGCGCCAGGAGAGATGTAGTCCCTTGCAAGTGCTGCATGAATAGAACTCCCGGTCTCACTAGCTACTGGTGCTGGATGAATAGAACTCCCGGTCTCACTAGCTACCGGTGCCACTTCCTCCTTAATAGTAGGAGGAGCCACCTCAGCATTCACTGTTTCCCTCAAATGACATGCCGCTCCTTGGATCATGGGTGCCATCTAGTAAGATCGATATTCACAAATAATATAATTGTAACATAAGCAAGCTAACTAGAGGAACCATCATGTAATTTGAGTATATTTTTGAAAGCAGATAAAGTACAAAAAATTCGATTTTTTGCCAAGTGTGAGAACGGATGGCTCAGAACACAACCCAAAATTCATTCTAGCATACATTAGTGTGAATCATCTATGTTCTGTACATATGGTGTAGTATATGTTCTTATCGTATCTAGTATCTGAAGAATGTAACAGAATCAATATGAACTCACATAATGTAATGCTAAGACATCATCTACTACTATATAAGATATAGTGATAGGTTATCATATCATCATAGCCGAGGGATGAGGGTCGGAGGACAGTCAACTTTATCTACGGCTACATAGTTTCTGCCTCGCCAGTCGAATGGCTGCAGGGACTATGTCCTGATCACCATGTTGTACAATAGTTTTTGCCTCGCCAGTCGAATGGCTGCAGGGACTATATGTCCCGATCACCATGTTACCAATTAACCAACCAATTTGTTACAAATATCGGCACTATCGGTGCGTTCGAATCGGAGTACCACATTTTTCGGTGTCGAAAAACAAATAATTATTACTAAATTATCAAATTTTTCGGCACTATCAGTGCCCCTGACCAAGCCCCCTCCCCTACACCACCCTAACCCGAACCCTAACCCTCCCTCCCCCCTGCTCCCCTTCCCCAGCAGCCCACACATACCCACCCCTAACCCGAACCCTACCCCTATCTCCCCTCCCCCAGCCGCCCTCGTTCCCCCTGCCCTACGCCCCCAGCCACCCCCCACTCACCCCCGAACCACCCGCATCCCCCCTGCCCCTCCCCCCGAGCCACGTGCACCCCCCAACCACCAACAACCAAAACAGCCGGAGAGAGAAAGAGAGAGAGAGAGAGAGAGAGAGGGAAGGGAAGAGTACCATGTACCGGAGAGGGAGGAGAGTCGCCGGAGAGAGTGAGAGCGCCGGAGGGGGGGGAGGAGAGAGAGTAAGAGAGTAAAATGGAAGGAAATGAACCCTAACCCGAACCCTAACCCTAGCTTCCCTCCTCCAGTCGCCCTCGTCCCCCTGCCCCACCCCCAGCCACCCCCCACTCACCCCCAACCACCCGCATCCCTCCTGCACCTCCCCCCGAGCCACCCGCGCCCCCACCACCAACAACCAAAACAGTCGGAGAGAGAGAGAGAGAGAGAGAGAGAGAGGGGGAGAGTCACGTACCGGAGAGGGAGGAGAGTCGCCAGAGAGAGTGAGAGTCGTCGGAGAGAGTGAGAGCGCCGGAGGGGGAAGAGAGGGAGTGAGAGAGTAAAATTGGGGGAAATGAATCGGTGGGGGGGAATATAATTAGAATTTAGCGACGCTATCACTACCGTCGCTAAGTTAGTCGCTATTAGCGACGTCAAAGCGATATTTCACGACGACTAGACCATGTGATTAATATACGTCGTTGTTACGTCGCTTAGGTCGTCGCTAGTAGCGACTATTAGTGACGTTTAGAAAAAACGTCGCTAATGAACACAATTTAGCGACGTTAATCGAACGTCGCTAAATATATGTCGCCAATTAAGCAGATTTTAGTAGTGATTAATAAACATAGATAATGGCATTTTTGGAAAAGCCTACTTTTCTCATTATATAGTAATATAGATATAATGACCATTTTTAATTCATAAACATAGGTGAGTGCATTTTTGGAATAAGAACTTCCACGGTGAAGCCTACTTTTCTCATTATATAGTAGTATAGATTTTTTTTAAAGATTTTGCGGTCTCAACAGATTACTTAATATAAATAATAATAATATTTTTTCTCTAATTATATGATCATATACTTTTAATATGAATACTTGTTTGCCATTAAATATCAAAGACATGTATTACAGAAATACTGAAATTGATTGTAAACTCGCTTGTACAAAGAAAAGCCTAGAAAAAAAAATTCTAGGAAACAATCTAAGTACAATTGTTTAGTTTTTGATTCTTGGGGGTGACGGTGGAGGCTCAGAAAAGTGTATTAACTCTGCCTTACTCCTTGGACTATCCGACGCAGTCTTTAGCTCTTGAAGAAATTGTCTTTCGAAGTTGCCAGCCTTTTGCAGGAGTGTGGCACCCTGCTATTTATAGTGATATGTATTTTTAGCCGCATAGATGGCCTGTGGCCACGTGGCTAATCAGCACGTGAAGACCCGTTCTTCGGTCGCCAGCTGTCGATTTGTTAGGATTTTGTTGCAGCAAATCTGGGTTGTTGAGACTTGGTCTGCCTGCCACGTGTCCTATCGTAGGATAGGAATCATTTTGAGCCGCATGAGTCTCTCAGTTTTCGACCATGTTAGGTCGCATGAGACTCATGCGACTTAAGTCGCAATCTTCCTTAGTCCGCATATAGCTTAAGGACTTTTAAGCCGCATAGATTCTGTATTTTGGGCCGCAAAATGCACATGCGGCTTGGGTTACAGTCACCCTTGGCCGCATGAAGTTCGGAGACTTTGGGGTCGCATATGTTTGAGCCCCATAAGGTTCATGCGGCTTGGGTAACACTCATTCTGGCCGCATAAAAGCGCATGAACCCTGCTTTTGACGACATGACATTTTGTCTGCTCACGTCTCTCATCTTATATTTTTGTCAGAGTGTCAGAGCTGTCATTTTTGTCAGTTTTGACAGAACTTGTCAGCTTTATCAGACGAACTGATCAACTTGGCAGCATATCTTTCTTCTGCGGCTCGAATCAGTCTGGTTGTCGACGGGCCGCATAGGGTGTTGAATCTGTCATGCGGCTCTCCTTTATGCAGACCTGTTTGGCCCAAAGTACATATGTGGCAAATTATGATCCGTATGAATCTCATATTTTTCATGCTTCGACAAGACCCCCTTCAAAGTTTTCAAATTACAAATTTGGAATACTTTGAATAAGAAGCATGGAGATATGTCAAGCCGCAGGGAGTCTTCAAGTCATAGGGAATTTTTGAGCCGCAGAGAGATCTCGAGCCGTAAGGAAATCTTGAGGCGCAGAGAGACCCCATTCTGCCTGCCAGCTGTCACTGCTGCATTTAATTTTTTGATTCGATTTTGGATTTGGGTTCTCTTTTCGAGATAAAGCCGACGGTTACTAGGAATAAAATCCCCAAACGTTATCATTATCTTTAATGATCTCGAGAACCGAAGAGGCACATTTCAGAAACTCTATAAATATGGGTCATTTGAAGAGAGATTTTTCTCATTCACCTTCTTCTTTTTCGTCTTCTTCTTTCTGTCTCAATGGCTCCAAAAGCTTCCAAGTCGACTGGTATCACCCCCAGTTTTTAAGAACATGGATATTTTGGTCATTTTTTATTTTAGAATATTTTGAGTTTTTTATTATTTATGATATTATTTTAGGGTTATTTGAGTCGGGTTCGAATTTTAACTCAATCCGACTTGTATCGGAGACCTGGGGTAGCTTTGACTCTAGTGGGACCCACTCATTAGTTAGACATAGCCCATATGACAATATTTAAGTTAGTATAGTTAGACTAAATATTCATGACTAGGTTAGATTAATTTGAGACTTAAACTAGACTAATTTAGCCCCAAACTAAAACCTATTTTTAATTTAAATCAATAGGACAAGTGGGGGGTATTTTTGACTTTAGCAAATAGGGACACCTTGCCATTTCTTGGCCGGCCACATAGAGGGGAAGGGGTGAGTCACTTCATTTGTTCTCATCCACAAAAACTCTCTCTCTTGTTCTTCTCCAATTTTGAGAGGAGCCTCCATTGATTTCCACCTCAAAATAAATCCATTTCTTCATCAATCCTCTTCTTTTCTTCTCTATTTCAATCAAGTGGAGAAGCTAGCTAGTTTGGGAAGTTTTGGATCTTGTTCGTGTCCATTTGGAGGCCCCTTCGTGTCGACATCGTATCGGAAGGAGTTCTCTTGGATTTGATCTCCCGGAAGGTAAGATCTCCCCTCTATTTTACTCCTACATGCATATAGGACCATTTTGAACCCATAGGAATGACCCCCCCATGGTTGTGTCTCCATTTGTGTCCATTTTGGATCCATTTGGAGATCATTAGGATGAGTCCTTGTTGAGTTTTGTGTCCAAGTGGGAAACCCCCAATGTTGGACATACCAAGTGTTTAATATATTGTATGGATGATTTTATTTGATTTTAATCTCAGATTTTGGATGTTGGAGACATGTTCTTTGATGTATCTTCATGTAGCTTTTAGTATCTTAATGTATCATATTAGTTTATATACATTTCATTGTATATATATTGTGTGTGTGTCTATATATATATTGTTTTGAAAGTTTTGATATATATATATATAGATATAGAGGGTGGTATCTTGATGTATATATATGTTTATTGGTTGTGTGTGAGTTTGAGTGAGAGTGGAGGGAGTTGTTGTGGTAGGTTGTGGTTGTAGTTGTAGTGTTGTAGTGGTAGTTTGTGGTGGTGTTCATGGAGGTAGATAGGGTGGAATAGAGAATGAGATAGAGAGATAGATGAGAAGGAGTTGAGAGTGAGGCAGGAGAGGGAGCTACTGCCTGTGGCAGCAGCATGCTGACCTCTAGGCCACAGCAGCAGTCCCCACAGTGGACTGCATATGAATGCAGCAGCACCTGCATCATGTAGCAGCAGTAGCATACAAAACCAGCCCACATTCATCCATCCAATCCATTAATCCATTCATTCATTCATCCATCCAATTCAAACATTCATTTCAGCATTTCAATTCAGCCCTTCCACCAATCCATTCATCTATACAAATCCATTTCTTCTATTCATTCATTCCATCCTTCATAAATCAGTCCACACCATTCTCCCATCTCCATTTAAATTAGTCCATCTATATATTCACCCTATTTCACATACATATCAGTCCCCATACATTCCCCATTCAAAATCAGTCCACATTCATCCATCAAATCCAATATCCCATTCATTCATCCATTCATTTCCCCCAATCCATACACTACAAAGTTCTCATCCCATTCCATTACATTCACCCATTCGTTTCATATTTCATACTCATTTATAGCCTTCATTTCATACCCTACTAAACCCCCCCTTTTGTGAGATGTTTTGAGTTTGTGTGTGTGTGTGGGTGTGAGTTGAGATTAGATAGAAAGGAATGTTAGTGTATAGTTAGTGTAATGATAAGGTATGGTATTGAGATATGGTAAGGTAATGTTAGAAGTTAAGTTAAGGTATGTGATTTAAGGCTTAAGATGTAAGTAGAATTGGGTTCCTTTGGTTGGTAATGGTTAGGATTAGTGCTTTTAGAATAGTTTTGACATCGGTTGACCGTTTTGACCAAAAGTCAACGAAAGTCAACGAAAAGTCAAATTTAGCCTAAAAGTGACTAGAATTGACCCGAAATCAAACCAGAGTTGACCAGTTGACTGAAAGTCAACAGTTGGTCAACATTAGCCTAGTTTGACCTAGGGTTGACCTAGAGTTGACCAGAGTTGACCAGTTGACTGTAAGTCAACCTTTGACCCCCAGATTGACCTAGTTTGACTTGGATTGACTTCCTGTGACCTTGTTTGTTCTAGTTTGGCTTAGTATGACCTAGTTTGGCTCAGTATGACCTAGTTTAGCCTGATGTGACCTAGTTTGACCTAGTTTGACTTAGACTTGCATATCATGACTAGATTAGCTTTTCTTTCATTATTAAACCCTGTTTTGACTCATGGTATCTCACCTTTAGGTCTGTGATTACTCTGAACATCTGTTCACCTTATCAGCTCAGGACCACAGGCGAGTACATTCACTGATAGTTTTTATTGTTTTGATATCTACTATATACGATTCAGTTGCAGTGTCTTACTTGATTCCTAACACGATGGTTCACGGACTAGTATATGTCGGATCCTGTCATGAGATGTTGTTTCTGGATTACTTGGTATATTGGTACATTACTCAACTTGTTACCTGTACTTGTATAGACATGGACTTGGGAGCGGGCTGGCCTCCTGCTCTTGAGTCCCGTATCATGACGTGTCATATCCGGATCCATTATACTATTCGAGGATGGAGAGTTATTAGTGGTTGTGTGATCAAAATCCCTACTTGTTCTTCACACTTGTACTTGTTACTTGTTCATAGCTATACCCTCGCCTCACGACGGGTAAAGCCTGACCCTACTTGTTCATAGCTTTCCATGGTGGCCGGCCTGATCCTGCTCTATTGTACACTTGTTCATAGCCGGTCAGATAGAAAGCCTGATCCTGATTCCCAAGCCGATCACATAACACACTAATAATTTATGGCATATTTTATATTTATTTATTACATCATATATCTAAATCAGTTCTACATTCAATACTTTCCTTACCATGTTATGATATTGAGTTCTCACATGTTCTACATGATCTTATGCTATACCTTGACTGGAGGCTAGGTTCTGTTCAGGAGAAGGGTTACAACCTCGGTCCTTATTTGGTTTACGGGTTGTAACTCGGCTTCCGACTAGCTCCCAATTCATCCTATATCTTTGTCTTGTATTTCATTATACTGTCTCTTATAGAATTTGTCAATTCATATGGAACTGCTGTTAGTGTTTGTACTTGCTCATTTTCCTGACATGATACCGTTGATATATTACAAAAGATTCAGAGGCAGACTGCTCGACCTACTATGGGGTCGGGGCAGATGGAGACTTAGGCCAGGACTGTGGCCTGTTAGTTGAGCCACTAGACTTTGTACACCCAGAGTAGTATAGCTTAATTAGGTTTGCCTGGACTGCAATATAGCTAGTGCTTTCAGACTGTAGTATTCTATATTATATTTTATGACTCTGTGATGTTGTTTATATCTCTGAGCTGTGTTGGATCCTGAACTCATTTCCTGTTTTTACTTCTATCATATTTCCATTTTGTGCTATCTATCCTAGTTTTTATCTAGTGATTTAGCTATGCCATATTATATTCCTCCGTGCGAAGATGACAGGTACCCTTATACTGTTTAGTTGTAGTATTTACAGACGACCTATACAGCGTTCTACCGTCGATTCTGTGACGTAGGCTGAACGTACCCACGTGCTCGTGCCCCTAACCAGGGTGCAGGTCATGACAACTGGTGTTGCGGCCAAACGGAAGGGACTTGCCTCTCCGTCGAGAGCAGCGAACTCTCCTCCCATTCATCTCGACGTGCACCCCCTATCAAGGGTAAGGACGGTGGAAAGATGACGACTGAAATTTTGAATGGCCATATCGTATATTTTATGTGCGGGCCTGTCATATATCGCCTCTGTGCTTTATGCCTAGTCGACGCATGTCCTATCTCATTTGGACCGTATGTGTTCTGTATGATAGGGCCGCATGGGCTGAGCCGCATAAGCGTTGCACATTCGAACCTGAACCGCATAAGTGACCCAAGGCTGATCCACATGAATACTGTATAACTGTGCCGCATAAGTGCCTCCTGATTGAGCCGCATGGGTGTCTCATGTTTTGATCCGTAGGAGTACTTCATGAATGAGCCGTATGAGCATTTCAAGACTGAGCCGCGTGAACCCCCTAAGTGCCTCATGACTGAGCCGTATGAGCACTTCATGACTGAGCCACATAAGTGCCTCATGACTGAGCCGCATGAACACTTCATGACTGAGCTGCCTAAGTGTCTTATGACTGAGCCGCATGAGCACTGTATGATCGAGCCGCATGCGTCTTATGTTCTTTAGGCCGTCCATGCATCCCTCATAACTAGGCCGCATAGATTTTGTGTGGCTAGGCCGCATAGCTGAAGGATGAACCTCTTCTAACCTCACTTCTTCTTTGTCCTTTGCAGTGACCTTGCCCACAGCTCCATCAGGGGAGTTCCTGATAGGATATGCCCAATCCGTATTAGGTGTGAGTTTTGACCAGATAGTCGAACATGTGTCGACTCAGATCACCAAAAATCAACCTGAAGACCGGCTGAGGGAGATCAGAAGCCAGTCCTTCTTTTTCTTTGTGGGCCATATCCGTTTTAATAATCCTATGAGGTCAGTGGTCGCAGTAAAGGAAACAATGAGCTACTCCGTCATTGGGCTGGTTCCTGGCAGTCTCATCAACGAACTGAAGCCCAATATGCTATTCTCTGAGGCTGATACATGTTTGAATCGGATTGCTCATAAAGGGTCATATCCTGCAGGGAGATTGTCGCTACTGAACTGGCAGCATCGTTCCCCTCCATGGGTTAATTTGACTTCTTAGATCCTGGCGGGGTATGAGGACATCCTACGACGGATTGGCCTCTATTACGCCATTAGGGGCTCCTGCTACAGCTTGTTTATGAATCCGAAATTATTTATGACATTGCTTGAGATGTATAACTATCGGACGGGACCTTCTTTACTCCAGGTGGAGAGTTGGGGCTTGCTCTTCACGAGATGCATGGTATGTCTAAATTATCCTGGGGCGATGAAGCTTATGAGAAGTATACCCCAACAAACAAAGAATTCGAGGAACTAGAGCGGCAGAATCCCAGATTCCTAGCCGTATATCAGGAAGTGCTATGCCACCATAGCACCTATCAACAAATATCCAGGAAAAAGGATAATAGTTCAGAAGGGAACCTTTCTCATATCAAGGCTTGGATTGGCTATCTATTTAGCCTTAGCACGTCCGATCGAGTTGCTGTTAGGAGTCCCCAATCTCTGGAGCAGGTGGATGCTCAGGTGCAAAGCACTAAGAGGGCCCGTGCTGCTGGTGACAGATTTGGGAGCCTGAGCGACACTTTTAGCTATTTTTATCATGATACCCAGCCTCTATCTGCTAAGGCCATCTTGGCCGGATACCTGATGATATGGTTGAGGGTTTGCGTCGTTTCGGTGGGCTCTAGTACGATTGAGAGGATTAGCCGCAACCTAATCCTTTCGATGGTAAAGCTGGTCTTTGGTGGAAAGTTGGCTCTGCTTCCTGCTATGGTATGCAGCATCCATATGGGTCTTCATATTTTTACGTTGAAAGTCATCACTCGTGATCTTACAAAACCTTTCAACAGAATTGAACTGCCATATCATTATTTAATGGGGTGGCTGTTGATGCATTGCCCCTCTCTGATGCGACCTAGTCCGAAGGACAATGCGACAAGTGACGATGCCTTCATCTACCACTATCGCGACATGCCCTGGAACTGTACCAGCTTTCCCGATTGCTGAGCTGCTCTCATGCGGGTGGATAGATACTCTTTTTTGTGTCAGTTCCATCTTTCACTGAGGAGGAGATAGGACGCATTCACCTTGATAGTGCTGTTGTGCCCCAGTCTTTGTCTGAAAAATTATTTTGCTATTTGCAGAGTATCCGTCCCTCACATCTGGTGTATCGCAACCGCAATGTTGTATACCTAGAGCCATACCTTTCTAGCCGGTATTCTCGGCAATTCGGGTATATCTAATTATATTTGGATAGCCCTAACCCTTGCCTGGATTTCGAGGGAAGCATCTTGGATGGTATCCGAGCCTGGCACTATTATTCGGCGATCCATACCCAAGCCAGCTTCATCCTACCTGACGCCAAGACTTTGGGGCATATCGTATGTATGGCGGCCCTTCGTCACGTATCTGTGAATGCGCCTCCCAACGACTTTGATTCCCGTACCAGTTTTATTGTTGGTACAAAATTTGGAGGAGCGACCGAGGGACTCTCGCAAAAGGACGAGAAAGGGAAAGAGGAAAGCTTTCGATTCTGACTCCAACAGCACGGAGGAGGACGAAGATAACTCTGAAGATCTCCAGCCCTCTGCAAGTCCTTTGGCTATGCGTGTGCCTTCCCCTGTGCCGAATCCTCCGTGTACACGAAGCAGGCCTGAACCTTTTGTCGCTGATAGACCTCGTTCCCAGAAGCGAGTTGCGGCTAGGTTCCGTGGGCTTGGTATCGAGGAGACGGGTAGTGGCACCAAAGTCAACATGGGGGTAAGTTCTTTCATGACAAGCCCCAATGTTGTCCTTGGGATGCTATCTGAAGGCTCTCCTTTGCAGGCATCGGAGGAAGCAAACCTTTTATCACCAGCTGCCGCCCATGCGGTTTCCTCTTTGGGTCCCGACCCTGGAGTTGCAGGATCCTCACAAGCTGGTGATGATGTCATTACGTCTATACCCAGAGCAACAGGGGCAAAAAAGACAGACATTGATGGTTCAGGTGCCGCCGCTGACCTCACTGGAGTTGTGGAAGCGGCGGTAGGAGTTGAGACAACTCCGGCTGAGCCTTAACCTTTGCCCTTTACCTCTGGTAAGCTATATCGCTTTCTTACCAATGAGGAGATTTTTTTGCTTCAACTCCATCTTCTTCATGTCAAGCTGATTGCTGGTTGTTCTGGACCTACAGGACCTGCCTCTCCGCTACCGGCCGCGGAGGAAGAAATAGAAGAGGATCCAGGGGCTAACCTGGTACAAGTAAGAAGTATTCCTTCTCCCCTTCTGACTCAAATTAAGGGGCCTTCTACCGTATTGAGCACAGACGTCCGGGCTCCTTCAACCTCTTTGGTGAATGCAGGATCGATTGGAACTACCTCTTCCTCGAAAGTTGAACTTTCTGTCCTGTCCAGCCTTCAGCTCCTTCGGGTTACGGAAGAGGAGATTACTGCTGTGTGGGAGTCTCGTCGCTCGGAGTTTGTTTCCCTTCTAACAAGATCATCAAGCTCAAGTGTGCCTCATTCCCAGATGCCTTCAACTTCCCTAGGTGCCATCCCTTCGACGCCGTCCTCTCTGGAGAATTTAGACGAGTCGTTAAGGGACATAGTCGAGAGCTTTTATCACCATTTGAAACGGGGGATTGAGGCTGCTTTGAGGAGAGGAACATCGTTTGCCGTAGCTCATCATTGTGCCTGCGGTCAGATTGAACTGCTGAAGACGCTCCCAGGTGGAGAAGGGGCATCCGTCCTCCTGGAGCACAAGCTGGCAGAGGCTGATCAGTGCATAACCCAGTTACAAAAACTACGACAAGTCGATGTGTCTGCTACGGTGGAGCAGGAGCATGCTTTCCTTATAACAGTCATAGAAAAGGTGAAGGTCGTACATGAGACAACTAAGCCCACCTTGGAGAAGGACCTCCATAAGCTGTCTCTTAAATATGACAGGCTGAGCCGAGAGGATGAGATTTGCTTGACTCGTGAGGAAACCACCATTAGTGCTATGGCTGAAACTAATGAGCAGCTCCTCCAGCTTCAGGCCAGGTTGGCATCTCTGGGGACTGAGCTCCAAGCAACTCGTCAAGAGAGAGAGAAGATTTGCAAGGAGAGTGCTGAGGTCACACGAGCCTCTACTGCTCTAGAGGGAGCACTGAAGAAATTAGAGGAAAATTGGCAAGCTCATGCACATCTTGAGAATGCTGAAAAGCTATCCCAGGAAGCTGAACGCTGAGTCAGACTGAGAATTGAGCGCTCAACTGCGCAGCTGGAAGATATTCTCACCAAGCTATGTATTGCTGATGAGTAGTGAATTTCCCTCATTCCTTTTTTTTGAGATAGAGTCTTGTGAATGTAACTGACTTTGAATAAGCAGGATATATTCACTCCACTCTGAGGAGCTTGTACTAGAGGGTTTAATGCAGCATTTTGATAAAAAATATTCCCCTGAGGGACTTTTTGTGGACCTATTGCCCTTTTGTGCATTTGGAAATACGAGCAAATAGATTTGAATGATATTTGTTAGACCTACTACTCTTTGGTACACCGATGGTGCGAGTAATAGATTAGGATAACTTTTATGGACTTATTACCCTTTTTGTGTACTGGCGATGCGAGTACTGATAATAAGTGGAGAGAAAACCAACATATTTACTCAGAGGTAATGAGGACGTGGTAAATATGGGTCTAAAGTAGAGCCTCCCTACTCATAGGTAATGAGGACGTGGTAGGAGTGGGCCTAATGGGGATACACAGAACAACCCAGAGGTGCTATCAACGTGTAAGTTCTATGTATTGGGTGGTTTGTTTGTGATGGACGGAAAAACATCAGAGGTAATATGGACGTGGTTGTTTTTCCCGTTGGAGAATTTTGTGGACCTATTACCCTTTTTGTGCACCGATGGTGCGAGTAATAGATTAGGATAAGTTTTATGGACCTATTATCCTTCTGCGCACTAGTGGTACGGGTAATAGATTTTGAAACAAAACCCAACAGAGGTGATATGTGACAAAACTTTAAGGCAGAAGTTCAGAGGTATCAATGTACATGACTTGTCACTCGGAGAGATACAATGCGAGTCCCCTCGAGGGGAACATAGTGTAAGTTCAGAGGTACCTGATGTACATAACTTGACACTCTAGGCAGTATATATATATATTTTTATATATATATATATATATATATATATATATATATATATATAATCGGCAGCCTCTAATTGATGAAATAAGGAACTTTGTCCACGGGGATTACATCATCAGGAGAGGGACTATCCGTCTGTGCCACCAGGTACTTGGTGAGTTCTACGTCCTCTTCGGCTACCCCCTGCGAGCCCAAATTAGGTCGGGATGCTGTCTTGGGCAACTTGACCACCAAGGGTTGAGCTTGTGATATTGGCTTGCCTGAGTATGTCGGATTGGCACTTGGTTGCTGGCTCATCTTGGAAAGACGGATGATAATTGGCTCGACAAGGGACTTTGTGTCTTTCGGTTGCCATTGATTGGATTTTGGCAACTGGATCACCATCGACCCTTTGACGGATTTTGGCTCTTAGCTTTGGGAGTCAGATGACCATTGGTTCCGACTGCGCAGCTTGGACGAGAGAACCAGGCACCTCTTTATGCAAAGTTGCGACAAGGGGCGCGGCTTTGCCCGATTTACGGGCCTGGAGATGAATTTTCAAGGGTTCTTCTGGCCCTGTGATAGCCTCCAGTTCGTCAGTTATATTTTTCCTGGATTCGTCATATAGACAAGCCGCCGAAGGGTAATAAGATTCAACCCCTTTGAAGGGATCGATGTCGGCGAATTCAGTCTTCACGAAGCCATGCTTACTGACATACTTGAAGCACTGGTGAAGTGTAGATGGCACGATCATGTAGTCATGTATCCATGGACGCTCTAGGAAGATGTTGTAGGACGTGTCTGCATCTATGACATAGCAGATAACCTCCATTTTCAGGTCGCCAATCAGACATTTCAAGCGGATCTTCCCTAAGGGATAGCTCATTTCCGAGTTAAAACCACTAATGGCAGTATTGGTCACCGCTAGACGGTGCATAAGGATGCCCAGGACTTGAAGTAAGCTTTTCGGGATGATGCTTATCGACGAGCCAGGGTCGATATGCATCTGTAATGACCATTGTTCGTATTACGTATTTTGGTATATGTGTACATATTTAGACCCGTATTGCATGTCTTCCTGCTTGATTTATTTTGGCATTCATTGATTGGTTTATTTTGGTTCGGTTCGGATTATTTGGGCTTGGTTCGGTTTTGTTGTGAACCCACCCCACCTACCACCACCCTCATCATTTATTAATCCAACACTCCTTCTCTCTCCTCATTAACTCTTCTTCTTTCCTACCATTACTTCTCCACCAACTTGAGAGAGAAAGGTTTAGGCAAGTGCATCTTGTTTCATGTTGGAAGTCCATTTTTATTGTTTCATTGTCTTCCTCATGTGTTTCTAACCCACTTTAGTACTTTGCATTTTTTATTTCCATGGTTAATTTCTTGTAAATCTACCCTTATGGTATTTTTGGTTTTCAGGAGTTTTGATCTATCAAACCTGCATATTTTTGCTATTTGATGGTTCCTTGATGTAGAGAATTCCATTTTGTCCAAATTTGACCTACGGCAGTCTAGATTTGGGTTCTTATTGTTGTTTGGTGGAGCATGGAGGCCATGGTATTTTCTATGAACATGTTCTCTGTGGGAGCCATTAATTGTACATTGGCCGCATGAGCATTTTTTAGCTCTGTGCCACATGAGCATTAATTAATTGCATGTCCCTTTTATTTTAGTTGCTTGCAAGCTTGCATGCAACTTGCCTGAGCCGCATAGGCCATTGGCTGGCCGCATGGCTACTATTTATTAGCCTTGGCCGCATGACCTTTTTCAAACATTTGCTGGCATATATTTATTTGCATGGCCATTTAATAAATTGCCATGCATAGCGGTATATGGCCATCCATATTGAGCCGCATATGCTCTCCCTCCATTATATGCTGGCCACATGGCATTTGCAAGCCTCTGCTTGCATGCTTTAATATTGAGCCGCATATGCTTTTTCCTCTCCCCTCTATTAATTGATTTGGCCACTATTCAATTTAATGGCCGCATGGCCATTGGCCATTAATTAAGTATGGCCGCATGGCCAAGTGAAATTCCTGGCCGCATAGGCCAATGGCCATTTGCTAATTGCTGGCCGTATATACATTTATGGTTGCATGGCCTTTGCAAGCACTGGCCGCATGCTTATATAATATTGGCCGCATGGCCTTTGCAAGTATTTTGTTTGCATGCATTTGCATTAGCATTAAATATTTAGCTGGCCGCATATGCTCATGTATTTGTATTAGCATTAAATATTTGCATGCATTTGCATTAGCATTAAATATTTAGCTGGCCGCATAGGCTCATGTATTTGCTGGCCGCATGGCCTTAGCATTAATTACAGCCGCATGAACTTTTAAGTGCTTGGCTACATGCAATTAATTGTAGCCGCATGCACATATATATATGCTTATGCCATATTAATTTTTTCCTGACACGATGGTGACCCGTTGTGGTGCACTTTTGACATGACATGATGGTGGCCCGATGTGACACCCTCCTGACAGTGAACATGACATGATATATATCCCGAAGGCTGTTGCGACGGCTAGCATGTCATGACAAGATTTAATGGCCTAGATACCGTGGATGATTGTGTTTGTACAATTGAACCGGTAATGTTTGCATCATGTCTAGGACAGAGATCGCTGAGTACCACGGTCAGGGGTACCTACTATAAATGGCTAAGGCTAATAACTAGAATAATTCAGTAGTCATGAGAGATTTCCCCAGTTACAGGCGATCACGTTATCCCGGCCACCATTGTTGGACTTGTAGCCTGCCGACGAGTAAGGCACAAGTCTAATTCACTGATATATGAAAAATAACGAGGCATTGCTTAAATGAATCCCAAGTTGCCTGGATAACCTGGATTAGCTGCAGGGCTTGTGGCTGGAGGAACGTCTTACTGCAAATTGCTAGTAAATAAGGCTTGTGATAACCCTAGTTAGCTAATGTATAAAGCCATAGTCACTGATTGGCCGGGAGCGATTGCATGGTGTAGTTTCAGTGCTCGATTGTTGCAGGCTTGATCGCATGATTGTCACTTTTAATAATAAAGGTCAGAGGCTAGGTTCTGTTCAGGTTAAGGGTTACAACCCCGGTCCTTGTTTGGTTTAAAGGTTGTAACTTGGCTCCTGGAGCAGTTCTGAGTCATCTCTCCGTTTATTGTCTTATTTCACCCTACGTCATGCTTGTCGTGTTTTACCTTACCAACAAGATTTGGAGACGGAGTTCTATTCAGGTGAAGGATTACAACCCCGGTCCTTGTTTTGTTTAAGGGTTGTGACATGGCTACTTGAATGGTTCCCTCGTACTCTATTATGACTGTTGTTAGTCTTTTATTATCAAGCTCTTTTGTAACTACTTTGAATATATAATTCTGATATGCTGGTTTTTAGTTCTTAAGTGAAGCCTCCTTTGTGGCACTTGCTCTTTCTGGGATCTGATCCAGCTGGTTTTGTATGGCCAGATTTTGGAGCAGCTCCAGAAGATCTACCGACTTTCCAGCCCGATGGTGACCACCAGGCGTAACCAGGACAACGAGTGGGTTTATTTTTGGCTCTCTCACTCTATTGTAAAATTTTTATTTTGAGGCGTTTAGCCGGCGAGCACCTGTTAGGTCGTATTGCATACCTTATTACTGTCTGCCTACGGGCTGTAACATGATTGACAGATCCTAGGGTTGATCATGTATGACTAAACTCTTGCTAGTCATCACATTTTGTAACGACTAGCTTCATGATCAGCTGAATATGTAATCTTTGGGACGCCTTACTATTGTATATTTGGTGATCTTACATCTTGTAACTTTATTTGCTTGCTTGAGATTGAGACATTTAGGCTTGTTATTGACCATAGGAGACTGATGGATTGTAGTTAAACCCTCATATAACTAGACAGCCGTGACCGTATAGTGAGGTGGATTCTATTTCAGTATACGTAGCTGGCTATGTATGCCCCCGCTCTCCAGTATTCTGGTTCTAGGGCATTACATGGTTTAAGTGGTGGCCCATGTAGGTCTTGTTGTAACCCCCTGTTTTCAAAATTTTAATAAATGAAAAACAATTCCAAATTTGCCCTAAATTGATTATATTAGGTCCTAAATATTTTTCTATTAATTTTAGAATTTTTCTGCGATTTGTTTGGAGTCGTTTGGACGTCATTTGAATTTTTTGGAATTAAATAACTGCTACCGTAAAAGCTGTATTTCTCCCCGTTTTGGCAAAACGGTAAAAATCTAACCCTAGGGTCAAGTTAGTAATTGACCATGGTTAATTTGCCCTAATTTTATTTTTCTATAAATAGGCTCTCATCCCAATGTAAAAATTCCAAAATCAAAATCAATTTTTAATTGAATCCTCAAATTAATTCCTTTCTTAATTCTTCCCTGTTCTGTTACTGAATTCCGACGATCGCCGGCGACGAACTCCGGCAACCCCCCTATCTCGGCAACCAGAGAACGAGGAGACCCGCAACCAGTACCAAATCAAAGAGGAGAGCGAGCTCCACTATTTCTCGATGACCGACGGCGACCAAAACCACCGTACCGCCGCCGCCATAGCCCGCCCGCCCGACGAGGTAGGTCGGACTTCGGTCCACGCATTTTTTCTTCACTTGGTTAGCACGAATGTGTTCGTCTCCTTGAGACGAATCGATTGCCACTTGTTTCGACACACCCCGACACAAATACACGGAGAAAACCCAAACCCCAGTTTGGACACGTCACAAAATTGTATCGTGGTGACATGTGGTTAACACCATCGTGTCGAGAATGATACGGCGAACACGTCGGTGTCCTTTGACACGATAGTTCGTGTCGGGAGAGCCCCGACACGAACAAGACACAATCCCGAGTGTCCAAAGCCACTCGGATACAAAGGAGAAGACCTTAGCGGGTCGATTTTTCGACCCGCTGTTAACCAAACCCATTATTGGGTTCCACTTGAAATAATACAGAACCCCCTTTCAAAACCAGCGGCCGAAAATTTAGAAATAGTCTTTTTTTTAATTAGTTTATTCGGATGGTGATTTTAGAGTTTTTTTAAAAAATAATGATTTAGCTAATTATTACGGTAGAATGTTTTAAGTTATGGTTGAGTTTTGAGTACAAGATGACGAGAAACCTTGGCAAGGATAGTGCAGTAGAGTGCCTAGACTAGTGTTTTAGCTATGATAGGGAAGATCGAGCCATAGAAGTGTTCTAACTAAGAAAACTAGACCAAGTTGTGACTTGACCTCTATAAAATAATTTAATTTAGTTTTATTATATTATTTAAGTTTATTGAAGACCCGGGTGTACCAAACTGGCTCGTATATGACCCGAACCCAATACAAAGCCCATGAAGTCATGTAATGCGACCAAGACGTCCATTTAGACACATACCTATATATAGGATTGTATGGTTAGTGAATTATTTTTGGGACTATTATAAGATATTATTGCTAATAAATTTAAATTGTGTTTTATTATAATATTTTTAGTAACACAAATTATTGGATATATATGTATATTACAATCTGTAGAATATTGTATACTATTATTGATACCTATCTCAGGATTGATGTATACCATTTTGTACTCTTTGGATTATATAGTATATAAATGTGTGTGCATATATATATAGTTTTATATATAGATATATACATATATATACCTGTTTTATATAGTTTTGTATATATAGCTAGTGAAAGGAAATGTAGATATATATAGTTATATATATATTATTATGATTTGTTTGGATTTTATGGTATTATTATGTATATAGAAATTTTGAGTATATATATACATATATATAGAGACTATGTGTATATATAGAAAAGAATTGATAAATAAAAAGAAAGCAAAAAGAAATGAATTAGAAATACTTTTATTGTATATATGCAAATATACGTATATGTATATTTTTACTTGTACGCATATATGAATGTATATATGTATAGATGTATATATGTATATATATATATAAATACAAGTATAAGAAAAAGAAAAGAAGAATAATAGAATAATAAACAAACCCAGCCCAGCCCAAGCGGGCTAATGGGCCACAGGCTACCAGCTCAGTCTCCAAACCCAGCCAGGGGCAAGGGAGAGTCAGGCCGAGCATACGCGCGTATAAGTACGAAACTCTGAAACCAGAAGAGCGAAGCTCGACAAAACCCTAATGAAGCCTGCGCGCCCCCATCCCAGCACCCTGGGCGGCCGCTCGCCGCCGGCGCCGCCACCATACGCGGCGGGAACCGCCGCAGAGAGTCTCGCGCGCAGGAATAACCATACAACAGCAGTAGCAGCACAGCGATGAACCCATGTTCGCACATGGTTTCCAACCTCCTTGTTCGCCCGTTTTGCGAACCGCTTCCTCAGGTAAAGTCCTGAACTAACCCTCTCGGACAACCATCAGCTAGTTTGTGTAGGATCGAAACCGATTCGACGGGAAATCGACGCAAAGTTGAGAGATTCCCCGTCCAATAAACAGAACAAAGATGTGTTTTAACGCCATTTTGGAAGATGATTTCCTGTCGATCTGTCGACAGATTTCGAAAACTATTTGAAGGAAATCCTAGACAACCTATAGGGCTTCAATTCCTTTTTTGTAGAATCGGATTTCATCAACTCTGCGTCGAGAAATCAAATTCCGAAGTTTGCCGAAAACCTTTTTTAAATATTAAAAAATTTAGAAAAATTCTCCACACGACGTGCGTCCCGCCAATCCGGGTGACGTGGTCGCGAACCAAAAGCATCGAAAGCTGCGTATCGATTTCGTGGTCGTGTGGGGTTTGACGGAATTCAAATTGGTCGCGTGTGCGCGACGAATTTGATCCGTATCCGTCGAAATTTTTCGTATCGGCCTCTGTGCAAAATTTTCAATTACTTTGTGCATGCTCGTCAGATCGAGACGAAACTTGCGCCAACAGGACCGTATCATTTTTCTGGTCTTGTACGCCAAGTTTGGTCCAATTCTGAGACAGTAGGTAAAATTACCGTTTTGCGGGCCCCACGGTCCTACTCAACGGGCGATTTTGTGCACGGCCTGCCGAAATCCAACCCTGGACATACGGTTGGGTTCGTATCGAAAAACTAGATCCATAGACATGTAGTTTGACGACTTTAGAGACCGTTGACTCTGGCACGCTTTTCGGTGCAAAGCGGGTCCAACGGCGGACACCGTTTTGGCCCGAAATTACCATTTTGCCCTTGTGTCCAGAATTGGACTTAAGGACAGGCAATCCTAGCTAATTTGACTATTCTGAGATCATTGGTATTGTCTATTTCAGCATCCGGGGACTGTTGTACGGGGTTTGACTATTGTGGCACATTGACTAGTTCAGACTGTCGCGGTTTCACCAGCAGAGGACCACAGGCGAGTACAGTTTATTGTCTGCATTTCGATATTGATTCTTACTATATTTCATTGATTAGTCATTGGTTATGTGATTTTTATACTCTATTATAAATTGTTGAGTCGGGAATGAGAAGTACCAAGGATGTGTGATCCGACCGTAGACCGTGTTTATTTTCATGCAGTAGACCTTGTAGACCATGTTTATTTTCATACAGTAGACCTTGTAGACCGTGTTTATTTTCATGCAGTAGACCTTGTAGACCGTGTTTATTTTCTGCAAGTAGACATTGTAGACCGTGTTTATTTTCTGCAAGTAGACATTGTAGACCGTGCTTATTTTCTGCAAATAGACATTATAGACCGTGTTTATTTTCTGCAAGTAGACATTGTAGACCATGTTTATTTTCTGCAAGTAGACATTGTAGACCGTGCGGTGTAGTGCCCCAGACCGATCACATATCAAAGGTACTTCTAACAGTTGGGGAAAGTATTTTGTGTCTATTTATTTCTATTGGTTTTTCGTATTTACTGTTTATTTTTAAAACTCATGATTGATGTCTAACCTTTGTTTTATAGTCATTTTCTTTATTTGAAATTATATTCAGTGAATTGTGCTCGTTCCATTCCTGACTGGAAACCAACATTTTCAGGTAGCCGTGGATTCACTTAGCTTGGGGTGTGACGGGAATACTTGCAGACAAAGCTTAGAGATTAGCTAGATAGTTGAGTTGTAGTCATTCATTTATTTGTACAAGTTTATATTTTCTACAAATGTAAAACTTGTGATCATTGTAAGTTAAATTAATTATGTGTATGAGCATTGTTTGTGATTTTGATCTTCATGGCCGTGACAGCGTTCTACCGTCGACACTGCGGCGTAGGCTGGCTTGGACACGTCTCGTATCCGTTTAAAAAAAAATGGGTGCGGGTCATGACAAGTTTTTGTGGTGGCCCATGCAGGTCTATTTTCGTAAATAATGCGAACTCGTGATAGTACTTAAGTTAGCCGTACTATTGCGAGCCTGCGACAAGGAAATGCTCATTCACGAATTATGATTAATTTAATTTAAGTGAATGACTAGGGCTAGGAGTTCCCTATACAAATTTACCAATGGGTAGTCTAGGCCCTGAAATTTAGATGAGGAGTTATTAATTTTGATAGTTTGCTAGATCCCCATAGGTACACTATTACCTCTCGATATGACGACACGATCCAAAGTGGATAGATTATTCACTTGGTGAGACAGGGCTTCATATAATTTATGATCTAACCTTGATGAATTGGGCAGATCCTTCTCTTTGCCTCTTAGATATCATCCTCATATCTTAGTCGAACTGTCTATTTAGTTTCTATTTGCCCTAGGAATTAATATTTTGTGTAAATTCTGATTATTGTTATCCCCATACGGACCTCGAGTTAGTTTTAAAGTTTTCCTCGATGTTTGAATACACATGGAATAGACATTAGAATGTTTGTGTATCTTTTGTCTTCAGTTATTTCCTCCCCGCTCAATCTTTTATTTTAAGGGTTGATAGGGCAAATATTTATGCCTTATTTCATAGTCAACTTGTTTGAATCTCTAGAAGCTCAGGAATTTATTTGCAGATATAGTTACGAGAATGTTAGTTAACTTATACTTGCAGGACAGCAGCACACTGTCGCCATTTATTTAAATTTTGGAGACTAGGGATTCACTGCAGCCAGCAGCGCACTGGCGAGACACGACCCCTAGAGTTGAAATGAGATTAGGAAAGTATCGGTTATAGAATTTGATAGAGATATGACTAGTGTTCCACTCTTGATCGTAGTTAACCTTGAGCCAATATTGGATAGAGTTAAGTAATGTTCGATTTGTATCATAATTGAGTTATGAAACCAAGGATTACCACAGCCCGATTTTACGGGCGAGGCATAGTCCTCGGTGAAATAATTTCAGACGTGATTACAAATTAAGGATACTATAGAGGATAGGACAGTGCCCTGTGTGTTCCATAAGATCCGAAGCCAATATTGGTAGAAGTTTTGTAAGTTGGATAGCACGTCTTCCGATCTAGCATTCCGTGGTCCTTGTGACCTATTGACGAGGTTATCGACTGACACTAATAGGGTTACCTAAAATATAGAATTTAGAATGTCCATAACCCATTAGTCGACCAAGTCTTTATGGATCAGAAGATAGTAGGAAGACTGTATAAGCAAGAACACCGGGTAAGGTTTGATTCTCACAAAACTCGAACTACTTGTCCCTTCTTTCAAAAATCTCGCGTACTTGTATCTTGACTATCTTGACCAACGCTGCTATTACAGCATAGTTTTGCAAGCTTACTCTTTTATCGAGCTTGATTCAAGACATATGTTTATTGGGGACGCCCGCTAACATATTGTCTAATCAGAATCAGTGTATTATGGTCTGATCAACCATGATGCATTTGATTCGCACTTTATTTAATTACCCTACATGGATTGAGATGTAGATGCCTCTAGGATCTCATCCACGACTGCTTTGACAATTTCTCTTGAATTATACATTCGCCCTTGAATCACGTAATTGTATTCGATGACATCTTTCCTGAACTCCTTATTGCTTTGTCTTTCACTAATTGGAAAGACGAATGTTCGTATTTGATAGATAGATACATCGTTTTTCCCATGGCTACGATAGTTGTACACGCAAGTATAGCTACCATCGGCCAGCCATGTGACTAAAACATTGTCTTGAGTTACTCATTCTTCCCCGACCCTCGAACTACTATTGGAACCCCAGCCATCTGAATTTGAGAATGATTAGGGTTTACCATTGGTCAAATTGCCAACACAGAAGACCGTCTATTCTCAAGAAACCAAATGTTGTGAGTCTCTAATTATTTGCTGGAAGCTTGCCTTAACTAGCAACCCTTAAGCCTTGAACCAACCCTTTCTCGACCGAAGCCTACAGTTAGACATGAGATGAGTGGACAATAGGGTAATCATTTACCGTGACACTCATCCCGAGATTGGTTTCCAACAAATATTACTCTAGTTATGTAAACTTTATTAAGACCTAACTAGTGTTGGAACACTACGGTCACTAGCTTAGCCAATACCATAGTTTAAATACCCTGTCACACTATGACCTACCAGTTGTCAACAGCAATACCTGATCACTACAACCCTTGTGACCATAGCCTGGCAGGTTTGACACAAATAGAATTTCTTGACTGAATTGTTAGAAATCTTTTCTTATGTTGTGCCTTGGAGTTGGTTACCCCATCGAAAACTCTCATATACTGCGGACGAGTAGATCATCCTAGTTTATCGACCATGTGTCATTGTACACGCTCGTTCTCCATTTATTGAAGAACGATCCTTGACTTGACTTATATCTACCGTATCCCGATACGCCGTACCTTATTCCCTATTAATAAAGAGTCGAGGTACAGCATCCGGACTTTCGGAATCCTCTAACCTCAATATTCCTAAGACCATGTCCTAGCTTCTAAGGTGGGTAGACTGTGAGCCTCCTAAACTTTTGGGATATACGAAGATTACCAATTGATTAGAATAATTTTTCATTAGAATGATAATTAGGGTCTCATGGACTCCCACTTTCCATCTAGATCATTTTCTGTCCCCGACCGTGTCATTAATATTCAGAGCACGAGACCAGCTGTTACCTTCCAACAAATTTTATATACAAGATCTAGACGAGTCCACCTTCATCTAGGTATATCATGTCCTACTCAAACCCATCCCCTTGTACTCTATTTTTGTGCTACGACTTTCAGGTTAAAGGGACTAGCTATAACCCTTACCACAACACCGGTATACTTTCTGACTCCCACTAGAGCCTCAACCTTGACTCAGTACATTCGACCCAATATATGGTTGTGATCTACTCGAAGCCCACTACGCACATGCCTCTAGTGTGCCACCCAATTGAGGCCTCATGTGCTCCTTAAACATAAAGTCACTGAAGGCACATTTTGAGCTTTAGGGACCTAGCTAACCAACCTTACTAGCAACTAGCTCAACCCCTTGGGTAGGAACCTATTCTAGGATACCCTAATCTAGATGAGATAGTTTTATCATTGGGATCTTGTCCAATCCATATAGATTGAAACCCAATGTTCATCCAAACCAACGACTGATGTCCAAATAGAGAACCCATTAATACCCAATAAAACCCATCCATGCATACCACTACATATGGATTATAAAACCGAACTATTTAAAATAAGTCCCTATATATTTTATGTAGTCTCCCCTCTTAGATTGTGAAGTCATTCGTAACCAATATTCCACCTACCTGGAAGTCGTGATACGAATTTGTATTGCGTTTTACCCCCTTGCTCGTGTGTTTAAATAACCACGGAAAAGATCACGATCTTGACTTCTCAAATTTTGTTCTATTATAGAACCTTATTTAGAATTTCGAAAATGGAACTTCTGTATTGCACGGGTTGCAAGCCACTCTAAGAGGCGAAGGGTGCTTCGATTTAGCGAGTGACTAGACTAGAGTAGCCACTTTAGCAAATAAATTAATGGTTCGTAAACCTTCCTCCTATCCGCATCATTGGATACTCTACTGCTCTTGAAACTTTGTAGTTGCTCTCAAATACTCCTTCTTATCCTCTCGTCCTTCCTATTGTAGGGTGCCGAATGGTCATGTTTATTAGAATTTATCAATATTTCTTAGCTACTTGTGTAAATTGTTGTTTGTTAAATTTTGGGTTGCCTGATAGTTTGGAGAGGGTTATAGATGCCTTAAACTATAAGATATATGTCGGTAGTTACTTTTTGCAATTAGCAGGAAGGTTACAATGATATGACGTCAGGTGTTTAGAGTGGGTAGGATGACCAAAGGTGGGTAGAAGTCCTCGATGATTCGTAGTTACGTAATGGCTAGGAGGAGGTATAAATATTCCTGAGAAATTAAAATTGAGAAGGTTGTGGTAATAGTGGATTTATCCTTTTATGTTTATTTTTGAATTCTAGGCATGTTTATGAGTTAGAATTTCGAGGACAAAATTATTTTTAAGGTGGGTAGATTTGTAGCTCCCCTTCCCGAAAATTTGGAAATAGTCTTTTTTTTAATTAGTTTATTCGGATGGTGATTTTAGAGTTTTTTTTAAATAATGATTTAGCTAATTATTACGGTAGAATGTTTTAAGTTATGGTTGAGTTTTGAGTACAAGATGACGAGAAACCTTGGCAAGGATAGTGCAGTAGAGTGCCTAGACTAGTGTTTTAGCTATGATAGGGAAGATCGAGCCATAGAAGTGTTCTAACTAAGAAAACCAGACCAAGTTGTGACTTGACCTCTATAAAATAATTTAATTTAGTTTTATTATATTATTTAAGTTTATTGAAGACCCGGGTGTACCAAACTGGCTCGTATATGACCCGAACCCAATACAAAGCCCATGAAGTCATGTAATGCGACCAAGACGTCCATTTAGACACATACCTATATATAGGATTGTATGGTTAGTGAATTATTTTTGGGACTATTATAAGATATTATTGCTAATAAATTTAAATTGTGTTTTATTATAATATTTTTAGTAACACAAATTATTGGATATATATGTTTATTACAATCTGTAGAATATTGTATACTATTATTGATACCTATCTCAGGATTGATGTATACCATTTTGTACTCTTTGGATTATATAGTATATAAATGTGTGTGCATATATATATAGTTTTATATATAGATATATACATATATATACCTATTTTATATAGTTTTGTATATATAGCTAGTGAAAGGAAATGTAGATATATATAGTTATATATATATTATAATGATTTGTTTGGATTTTATGGTATTATTATGTATATAGAAATTTTGAGTATATATATATACATATATATAGAGACTATGTGTATATATAGAAAAGAATTGATAAATAAAAAGAAAGCAAAAAGAAATGAATTAGAAATACTTTTATTGTATATATGCAAATATACGTATATGTATATTTTTACTTGTATGCATACATGAATGTATATATGTATAGATGTATATATGTATATATATATATATACAAGTATAAGAAAAAGAAAAGAAGAATAATAGAATAATAAACAAACCCAGCCCAGCCCAAGCGGGCTAATGGGCCACAGGCTACCCGCTCAGTCTCCAAACCCAGCCAGGGGCAAGGGAGAGTCAGGCCGAGCATACGCGCGTATAAGTACGAAACTCTAAAACCAGAAGAGCGAAGCTCGACAAAACCCTAATGAAGCCTGCGCGCCCCCATCCCAGCACCCTGGGCGGCCGCTCGCCGCCGGCGCCGCCACCACACGCGACGGGAACCACCGCAGAGAGTCTCGTGCGCGGGAATAACCATACAACAGCAGTAGCAGCACAGCGATGAACCCATGTTCGCGCATGGTTTCCAACCTCCTTGTTCGCCCGTTTTGCGAACCGCTTCCTCAGGTAAAATCCCGAACTAACCCTCTCGGACAACCATCAGCTAGTTTGTGTAGGATCGAAACCGATTCGACGGGAAATCGACGCAAAGTTGAGAGATTCCCCGTCCAATAAACAGAACAAAGATGGGTTGTAACGCCGTTTTGGAAGATGATTTCCAGTCGATCTGTCGACAGATTTCGAAAACTATTTGAAGGAAATCCTAGACAACCTATAGGGCTTCAATTCCTTTTTTGTAGAATCGGATTTCATCGACTCTGCGTCGAGAAATCAAATTCCGAAGTTTGCCGAAAACCTGTTTTAAATATTAAAAAAATTAGAAAAATTCTCCACACGACGTACGTCCCGTCAATCCGGGCAACGTGGTCGCGAACCAAAAGCATCAAAAGCTGCGTATCGATTTCGTGGTCGTGTGGGGTTTGACGGAATTCAAATTGGTCGCGTGTGCGCGACAAATTTGATCTGTATCCGTCGAAATTCCCCGTATCGGCCTCTGTGTAAATTTCTTAATTACTTTGTGCACGATCGTCAGATCGAGACGAAACTTGCGCCAACAGGACCGTATCATTTTTCTGGTCCTGTACGCCATATTTGGTCCAATTCTGAGACAGTAGGTAAAATCACCGTTTTGCGGGCCCTACGGTCTCACTCAACGGGCGATTTTGTGCACGGCCCGCCGAAATCCAACTCTGGAGATACGGTTGGGTTCGTATCGAAAAACTGGATCCGTAGACATGTAGTTTGACGACTTTAGAGACCATTGACTCTGGCACGCTTTTCGGTGCAAAGCGGGTCCAACGGCAGACACCGTTTTGGTCCAAAATTACCGTTTTGCCCCTGTGTCCAGAATTGGACTTAAGGACATGCAATCCTAGTTCATTTGACTATTTTGAGATCATTGGTATTGTCTATTTCAGCATCCGGGGACTGTTGTACGGGGTTTGACTATTGTGGCACATTGACTAGTTCAGACTGTCGGTTTCACCAGCAGAGGACCACAGGCGAGTACAGTTTATTGTCTGTATTTCGATATTGATTCTTACTATATTTCATTGATTAGTCATTGGTTATGTGATTTTTATACTCTATTATAAATTGTTGACTCGGGAATGAGAAGTACCAAGGATGTGTGATCCGACCGTAGACCGTGTTTATTTTCATGCAGTAGACCTTGTAGACCGTGTTTATTTTCATGCAGTAGACCTTGTAGACCGTGTTTATTTTCATGCAGTAGACCTTGTAGACCGTGTTTATTTTCTGCAAGTAGACATTGTAGACCGTGTTTATTTTCTGCAAGTAGACATTGTAGACCGTGTTTATTTTCTGCAAGTAGACATTGTAGACCGTGCTTATTTTCTGTAAGTAGATATTGTAGACCGTGTTTATTTTCTGCAAGTAGACATTGTAGACCGTGCGGTGTAGTGCCCCAGACCGATCACATATCAAAGGTACTTCTAACAGTTGGGGAAAGTATTTTGTGTCTATTTATTTCTATTGGTTTTTCGTATTTACTGTTTATTTTCAAAACTCATGATTGATGTCTAACCTTTGTTTTATAGTCATTTTCTTTATTTGAAATTGCATTCAGTGAATTGTGCTCGTTCCATTCCTGACTGGAAACCAACATTTTCAGGTAGCCGTGGATTCACTTAGCTTGGGGTGTGACGGGAATACTTGCAGACAAAGCTTAGAGATTAGCTAGATAGTTGAGTTGTAGTCATTCATTTATTTGTACAAGTTTATATTTTCTACAAATGTAAAACTTGTGATCATTGTAAGTTAAATTAATTATGTGAATGAGCATTGTTTGTGATTTTGATCTTCATGGCCGTGACAGCGTTCTACCGCCGACACTGCGGCGTAGGCTGGCTTGGACACGTCTCGTATCCGTTTAAAAAAAAAAAACGGGTGCGGGTCGTGACACCACCACCTCCACCTATGCCTCCCTACGCCACTATCCTCCAGACTCATATTCTACCGCCTACCCAGCAGACCCAGATACCACCACCTCCTACTCAGAAGACCGTAATACCATCACCCCCTCCTCCCACACCACACCTCCAGCCAGCCCCGGTGTTACTACCCCCACCTACCAACATACCAGCCCAGACTTCTGTCACTCTCGACGGAAACCAGCTTCTTGCATTACTTCAGGGGTTTCTGACAACCCAGCAGGAGCAGTCTGCCCTCATTCGCCAGAGCATGGAGCGCCCTACAGAGCGGACTTTGACCACACCACCGGCAGCACCGCAGCAGAGGATTGGGAGCATCAAGGACTTCATGGGATTGAACCCCAAGGAGTTTAGAGGGACCGAGGGCATTGTAGTTGCAGACGACTGGCTAGACTCGATAGAGAGGAAGCTCCTCGGAGCTAGACTGCCTGGTGACCTTCAGGTCGAGGCAGTAGGGTTCCTGCTGATAGACCTAGCAGGGATCTGGTTCAGAAATGAGCCAATGTTTGCGAGGGGTAAAGGGGCCTGGGAACAGTTCAAGACCCAGTTCAAGAAGAAGTTTTTCTCGACTACCGCCAGAGTTGCCATGGGGTTGCTGTAAACCCCCGCCCTGAATTTTTTTAATTATTATTATTATTATTTATTGGACCAATAAGTTAGGATTTTGTAGATAATTTAAATTAATATGTTTTATATCTAGAAATTATTTATAAGGATATGTAATTATGAATTATAAACTTAGTATTAGAAGAAGAGGGAATATGCAAATCTGATTTGTTAGAGGGTTTGAATGGAAAGTTGAGATTCAAATCTCAACTGTTTTGATTATAGACTCCACTTCTGTTTTGAATAGGAATTCATAGCCGTCCTCTAACTCCTGTTCTAAATAGATGAATTCAAATCCAATTCCTCTTATCTCCTCCTGACCAAAGCAAACCCTATATATATATATATAGATGATGGAAGCAGCCGACTCTTCCTCCCTTTTCAGAGTGTTCTTGACACCGCCGCTAAATCCCATCTTCCTACTGTCAATCTTCCAACTACCGACGCTGCTTTCCGCACTTGCCAAACCCGCGAGTTCACGCCGACGCCGTCGATCAGCCTTTCCGGCGACACGCGAATCGTGCACAGCCCGTCGAGAACCGTAGTCGACCTCTCGGCGCCTCTATGACAACATCGACTCACCTCACCTGTACGTCGCTGCGTCGCTATCAAAACTTGCCGCCAAGTCACGTCTTGACCCTGCTTGTTCCGATGCGAGGATCAGAACCCACGTGTCAGGTGACACCGCAAACCCCGCGTACTCTAACGGCTCTCTCCGTCGAGTCCGAAAGCCGCTAACGAAGCCGCATCAATCGGCCGACCCTTGGCCCGTGCGTCCATGGTCCTAGGCGGTGGGCCCCGGCCTCGTCCATGTATCTAGCCAACCGGAAGCCCCAACCCTTTGTAGAAAAAAGGAAGGAAAAAAAAAAAGAATCCAAAGAACAATTAATTTCTGAAGGTGTAAGCAAGAAAGAGAACCTTGCTTCTGTATCTAAACGCAAGGTGGCTGTGGGTCCCATGGATAATGATGGAAGACTTGGTTCACGTGAAATAGTAAGAAGGAGGTGCAACATCAGCAACAATTTGCATTAAAGGTAATTTTCATGTAAGCCCCTAATATTTTCCATTACTAAATCAATGTTAACATAGGAGAATAAGAAGAGGACACATGGGTGTGGTTTTGATTTTGGCATATAAGCCCCTCCCATCTTGAAGTCTTGTTCCCGAGGTCTTGGTCAATGGCTAAAGGAAAAAAATAATATTAAATTGGTTAATGGCCAAGGCTATTAAGATATATTATAATAATAAAAATAGGTAATTGTAGTAACATAATTAATTTACAAACAAGAAGATATGATATTAGAATAATATATACTAAGTTTAATCAAACATAATTTTGTTTGTATTTGTAGGCTTGAGAACTTTTGGTAAACTGCGACCTCAGGGTAATCTTGGACAATTTGCAGGCAAGTATACCTTGCCTTCCTCTACAGTTTTATTTACATGCATTTTTTTTTCGTTTTTCAGTCATTTGATTGTTTATGGACATGTGCTTTTCGTGTTATTTTCTGTGGAGTTGTTTTTATTGTTTATAGCCATGTTCATGTTTTGGCCTTGTGTTTCACATTTGGAGTTCTCGTCAGTACCTTGCTTGATTTGTGTCATAGAACGGTTGCGTGTAGTGAACTGCCAAAGCCTTGATTTTCATGGTACACAACCAGAGAGTCCACACTCGGGACGAGGGTTGTTTGGTGCACCAGAGAGTCCACACACGGGACGAGGGTGTTTGTCGTGATCAAATGGCACCAGAGAGTCCACACACGGGACGAGGGTTGACCATTTACACCAGAGAGTCCACACACGGGACGAGGGTGTCTTGCCGTGAGCTAGCCAGAGAGTCCACACTCGGGACGAGGGTTAGCGCTTAGTTCAAACCAGAGAGTCCACACTCGGGACGAGGGTTTGATTTCTTCCATTGATCTCGTGTATTCGTTCATCCGGCAGTTCATGTATACGTAGTTGTTCTAGTGTTCGTATTCGGGTTCGTATTCGAGTTCGTGTTTGTGTTCATAGTCATTTGTCTTGTCCTTGTTCTTTCTTGTTTATTTTCCTTGCGCATGATAAAACTGTTAGATAGGCATGTATATTATGTATCTTGCTATGTCCTCTGAGGACCTGATGATCTCTTCAGGTTTAGCTAGTTGCATGGAGTTAGCTAGTAGTTCTGGATGGCAGACGTGATGATACATTGCGGGATTCAGGTATTGTTATTGAGTTTATTATCCGTTCGTGCTTTTTATTCCTTATCATGAGATATCATGTTCCTTGTTTCAGTTGTAGACTCTTGTTATATTCCTTAGAGTCTTATCGGACATTTATGCTAGTGGGCTGCAGACCACGACCCATAGTGTTCATTCATGTTTCGTATTCATATTGTGGATTGAAATATAGATTTACCTTTGCCATGATTTGGCAGTATACCATAGCCTTGACAGCGTTTACGTATTCGAGTCGGGCTGGAGTCCGTTCGATACGTAGCTGGGCTTGGACACGCTTCGTATCCGAAAAGCGGGTGCGGGTCGTGACAGTTGCAGTTTCAGAACCTGCAGCAAGGGAACCGCTCGGTAGACGAGTATGCTGGGGAATTCAGCCGGTTGAGCCATTTTGCCCCAGCCTAGTAGCAGATCCTGAGGAGATGGCATGCAGATTCTGCCATGGTCTGATCCCGGACATCGGCATACTACTGGTGGCACGGGATGAAGAGGGACGTAGCACGTTTTGTCTCGAGGTGCCTAGTGTGTCAGAAAGTAAAGGCAAAGCGACAGAGACCAGCCGGTCTATTGCAGCATTTACCCATTCCGGAGTGGAAATGGGAACACATTACTATGGACTTCGTTTCAGGGCTTTCTCGTTCCCAAGGAGGGAAGGATGCCATCTGGGTGATCGTCGACAGATTGACGAAGTGTGCTCACTTCATACCCTTCAAGGTGGGGTTGTCCACCGAGAAGTTGGCAGAGCTATATGTGCAGCAGATAGCTCATTTGCATGGAGTGCCAGTGAGCATTGTATCAGATCGAGACAGCAGATTCACATCCCATTACTGGCGGAGCTTGCATGAGGAGTTGGACAGCCGACTCAAATTCAGCACGGCGTACCACCCGCAGACTGACGGACAGTCGGAGAGGACGATCCAGACGCTCGAGGACATGCTGAGGACTTGCGTATTAGACTTCGGAGGATCATGGGAGAGTCATCTTCACTTGGTAGAGTTTTCATACAACAACAGCTACCAAGCCAGCATCGGCATGCCACCCTTTGAGGCATTGTATGGACGGCGATGCCGCACACTACTCTTTTGGGATGACGTCGGAGACAGTTATGCTCGGACCAGAGATGATCACTGAGGCGGCAGAGAAGGTCCGGATGATCAAAGACATACTCAGAGTTGCTCAGAATAGGCAGAAGCACTGGGCAGACGCTAGTCGCAGACCATTGGAGTTCGCCGATGGAGACATGGTGTTGGTGAAGATATCACCTACCAGAGGGACGATCTGGTTCGGACGAGGGGGCAAGTTGAGCCCTAGGTACATTGGTCCGTTCGAGATACTCGACAGGATTGGAGAGGTAGCCTACAGAGTTGATCTACCACCCAACCTCGAGGGCGTTCACAACGTCTTCCACGTGTCTCAGCTGAGGAGATACGTTCCCGACCCCAGCCATGTACTGGATCATTCAGAGCTGGAGATCGGACCGAGCCTTGGAGTCGCAGAGCAGCCCGTGGAGATATTAGACCGCAGGGAGAAGAGGCTGAGGAACAAGGTCATCCCCTTAGTCAGAGTAGCATGGAGCAGACACTCGTCAGGAGAGTCCACTTGGGAGCGGGAGTCGGACATGAGGGAGAAGTACCCTTATCTGTTCGATCCACCAGCCGAGAGAGAGTAGTCTTTTGCTTGTCACCTTGAAAATTTCGAGGACGAAATTTTTCAAGGAGGAAAGATTTGTAATCCCCTGTTTTCAAAATTTTAATAAATGAAAAACAATTCCAAATTTGCCCCAAATTGATTCCATTAGGTCCTAAATATTTTTCTATTAATTTTAGATTTTTTTTGCGATTTGTTTGGAGTCGTTTGGACGTCATTTGAATTTTTTGGAATTAAATAACTGCTACTGTAGAAGCTGCATTTCTCCCCGTTTTGGCGAAACGATAAAATCTAACCCTAGGGTCAAGTTAGTAATTGACCATGGTTAATTTGTCCTAATTTTATTTTCCTATAAATAGGCTCTCATCCCAATGTAAAAATCCCAAACTCAAAATCAATTTTTAATTGAATCCTGCTTTCAAAATTTTTTTTTTTTTAATTGAATCCTCAAATTAATTCCTTTCTTAATTCTTCCCTGTTCTGTTACTGAACTCCGACGATCGCCGGCGACGAACTCCGGCAACCCCCCTATCTCGGCAACCAGAGAACGAGGAGACCCGCAACCAGTGCCAAATCAAAGAGGAGAGCGAGCTCCACTATTTCCCGACGACCGACGGCGACCACAACCACCGTACCGCCGCCGCCATAGCCCGCCGACCGACGAGGTAGGTCGGACTTCGGTCCACGCATTTTCTCTTCACTTGGTTAGCACGAATGTGTTCGTCTCCTTGAGACGAATCGATTGCCACTAGTTTCGACACACCCCGACACAAATACACGGAGAAAACCCAAACCCTAGTTAGGACACGTCACAAAATCGTATCGTGGTGACACGTGGTTGACACCATCGTGTCGAGAACGACACGGCGAACACGTCGGTGTCCTTTGACACAATAGTTCGTGTCGGGAGAGCCCCGACACGAATAGGACACAATCCCGAGTGTCCAAAGCCACTCGGATACAAAGGAGAAGACCTTAGCGGGTCGGTTTTCCGACCAGCTGTTAACAAAACCCATTATTGGGTTCCACTTGAAATAATACAGAACCCCCTTTCAAAACCAGCGGCCGAATTGGCTCACTGGCCAACGTAGCATTGTTAAAGCCATGCCCCCTTTCACAGCCCGGGTTCGAGCCCCCTCTTGGGCTTTTGAGCCATGTTTTTCAGTGTTTTAGTTTTATAAATAGATTCATGTAAACATATAAACGATGTAACTCTCACCCTTTTCAATCGGGCCGAGTGGCCCACTGGCCAGCGGCTGCGCAGTAGAGCGTGCCCCCTTCCCCTGCCTAGGTTCGAGCCATCCCTTGCTCAGTTTAAATGTTTTTTTTTGTATATAGGTGATTTTGGTTTATATATATATATATTATATATATATATATATAGTAATTTAATTATATATATATATATATATATATATATATATATATATGGCTAAGTAAATTGTATAAATAAATATATATGTATAATAATTGTAAACAATAAGTTAACTCACCCTTTTAATTAATAATGCTAATTTCTGATTTTTAATATGTAATTACTGTTTTAAATATATTATATGTATATATATTTATAGTATACATATGTGATTTTTAAATAGGAATATTACGATATTAATATTGTGATGTTGTAATCGAATTCTCTTGAGTTTTTGGATGAATATATTATGTAAATATATATGCATTTAAATTTTTGTTCTTTACTTTATGTCATTTTAAATTCTGTCATTTAATTTACGTCATTTAAATTTATGTCAATATAAATACAGTGTCTATACTGTAATATATATTTTAAATTCTGTCATTTAAATTTATGTCAATATAAATACAGTGTCTATACTGTAATATGTACGCTTTTAATTATCTGTAATTTAAATTTCATGTATTTAAATTCCGTATTTATTTACGATTTACGTATGTTGTACAAACGACCACTCTGAGTCCAAGCCTAGCATGGGTTGATCGGACTCAAGTGAGCCTACACATATTTGGGGTCTAGTTAAGTCATATTGGACTTTATTCACGGCTTCGGGTCCTGTATCTGGAGTTCGGTTCAATTTCGAATACATGGACAAAATATTAAATAATTAATTATTTATTGTTACTTGCTGTTCTTGAATTTTTTATATATATTTTAAGTACTACAAAAATCTGAGAAAAATTGTATTTAAATACTATGTTAATTTAGCTAATTTAATATAATTTTTCCAGCATTTAATAAGTACTTTTAGTATTTTATAAAAATACCAAACCAGAACTCATTTTCAATGTACACTTGTATTCTAATTTTTTAATAAATACTTACACTGGATTATAAATTCCAAAAAATTTATATTAAATTTCTATAATTAACAAGGATCAATTTAGTATATTATATCATATAAAATAGAACTATATAACTATTTTAAAAATTATTGAAACATAATGTACAGTTTGATTAATTAATTAATTAATATTGACTTGTGTTTTTGTGTGTTTTTGGGATATTTTAGTATCGGGACCTTATCCTACCTTAGTATAGAGACCTACTTATTTATCTAGACGTTGTAACACCTCACTTTAGACTACTAGAGCTTCGCATAGCTAGTGCCCTATTAGGAGCCGTGTCACAACACTAGTGTAATCTTAATCATAACTTAGAGGCTGAGTTGTATGTCATTTTTACAGGACACCGAACATCTGTACCTTTATATTATTACACTTGCTTTGCTCAAGACAAGTACCCCTACAAACTTATTTGCTGCTTATGATAAATAAACTGTAAATGAATCATGTTAGAACACTGCTTTATGAATAAACTGCAAGTCATATCTTCACATGCTGCTTACTAGTTCTCAATACATGACATGTTTTATAGTATCGCTCACATGTTATAAAACGGGTTAAGGGGAAACTGTTAGTAGAGTACGTGATTATGTCCCCCTTCTCCGTATGTGTTTACCGTGCACTATTACATTCTATATGTAACTTTGTCGTATGTATGATCTCGTATTTGTGTATGTACATACACCGATGCCGTTAAGTGTACGTATGTGCACTTCAGAAATTGATATGTACCACAGTACATCCTACTACCTATTGACCGATCACGTACATGCTACAGTTTTAAAACAAATATATTGCCATGTTAAACTGTATCTAAAACTGGATAAATCAAGATATGCCATGATTATGTTATTTCATTTCTTTCCATCACATGATCAGTATAATATGTTTGTAGTACAAGTACTTGCTCCCGTCCTGACAGGATAACGTTGTAGGTATGCTTTCCGAGGAGAAAATGCTTTGCGATACTTTTTATGGAGCTGCTTTTGAGGACCTGGCATTTGCTCCAGAGGAAGCCCCAGCGGGAAACCTTGCTTAGACATTGCCAGTCGGTTATAGACATAGAGTTATTACAACTTTTATTTAGTTACTGGACTTTGTCTCCAGTTATTACTTTGGAAGTGTATTAAACTTTAAAACATATTTGCTTTCATCTATAAATGCTGTGTTGAGACAATCTCAAATGCTTTAAATATAATCTTTAGCACACTTAGTACTATCCTGACTATCTTCTAGAACAGCTTACTACGCTTTTCCCAAGCGTAGGCTTGACATGGCTCGGTCTGGCCCAACAATTTGGGTAGCGGGTCGTGACACTTGTAAATCAAGGTATGTGAGGGTTTACCGAATAGATGTCTCAATCAGTACTCGCCCTTGATCTCTGCCCGTATCTTCTAATCCCTGATATTTTCGACCTGATCACATGCTTGTATCGTTGATCTATCTTGGTCCTTCCTTATTGTTCCCTATGTCGTCTTCTTTAGCGGTATTGTTCCTGGTTCTACCGATCGGCAAGGCGAAGCACCTCCCGTGGACCAGCAGCAACCAGAAGATCAGGCCCAGCACTCAGGAGCAGCCTCCCGTGTCATGCCTCCCAGAGATCCAGAACCCCGGGTACAGCCAGCCCTGCCCGTAGGGCAGGATGATGGAGCCTTGGTTGGACTTATCAGGGAGTTGCTTGCATCGCAGGATCGTCGAGAAGATGCCTTGCATCAGGCAGTGGCAGATGCTCTTGGCAGAGGTGGACATCATGAGAATAGTGCAGCGAACAGTTTCAAGCGCCTGAACCCTCCATTCTTCGATGGCAGCGAAGATGTTATCGCTGTGGATGCATGGCTTCAGGACACAGAGGTGATATTGGAGGCAGCGAAGACCCCAAAAGATGAGAAGGTGGCCGTAGTGCGCCTGCAGTTGTTGGATCTAGCCCGCAGCTGGTGGGCGGCACAGGCCGTTGGACTAGTGGCGCCTATTGCCTGGACAGTGTTCCGTGAGAGATTTCGGACCAAGTACTTCGATGCTGTAGCTCGGTATGATCTACAGACCAGGTTCACCAATTTGAAGCAGATGGGTAGGACGGTCGATAGGTATGTGGCCAAGTTTTCCAGGCTTAGTCGGTTTGCTCCCACCTTGGTGGCGACCGAGTTCGATAGAGCCCAGCAGTTTCAGCAAGGACTCCACCTAAAAATTTTGCTGGCAGTGGAGCAGTTTGAGCATCAGACTTTTGATGCGGTATTGAGGACAGCTAGGAGGCATGAGTATACCTTCCAGAGGATTGTGGACATGACCGGAGGTCGAAAGCAATCTCACGGCCAGATGAATCAGTCGTCAGCCCAGCCCCGACAACTAGGGCTTTGACCATTGGAGCTCCGAGAAGGACAGTTTCAGTTACGTCGGTTCAACATTCAACCCTGACTTATCCTCAACAACAGAAGCAGTCTTCCCCCATAGGCTGCTCTTATTGTGGGAAGCCTGGGCATGTTATTTCAGAATGTCGCAAGGCTCGAGGATTATGTTTGCTTTGTGGAGCACCGGACCACAAGGTAGGGTCCTGCCCGTTCAGGACTGATTTATCACCAGCCATGACCAGTTCATCAATTAGGGGACCAGCCCCAGTACCGATCCAGCAGCAGTTTCCATCCCCGAGGCCGTTGCCGACGCAGACCCAAGCTTTTCAGCAGCAAAGGCCTCTGCAGTATGCCCAGGCACAAGTTCAGAATAGGCAGAGAGGATTCCAGCAGAGAGGGCCGGCACCCAGAGGGCATGGTCAAGTGTTGGCTTTAACCATGGAAGAAGAAGGAGTGGCGCCATATGAGGTAGTGGCAGGTACTATTCTCGTCAACACCTTTCCGGCTTTAGTGTTATTTGACTCTGGTGCATCGCATTCATTTATGTCTGCACGATTCACGACACGGATAGGACTGGAGCCCGAGTCATTATCAGTAAGGCTCAATATACTTACTGGTAACGGTCTTGTGGGAGTAGATAGAGTGTTTTCCTCGTGTCAGATCGTGGTTAGCGGTAGAGAGTTTCCCGCTAGATTCATAGAATTTTCGATGGCCGATTACGATGTGGTCTTAGGGATGGATTGGTTGAGAGACCAGTATGCTAGGATAGACTGCCATATTGGCAGAGTTATTTTTAGCATTCCAGACGAGCCGGAGTTATTCTTTTCTCGAGGCGAAGTTGAGCCTTCTCCTCCAATATTGCGGATGGCCGTAGCAGCAGTGTAGTTACCCCAGATAGTCGAAGAATTTCCAGATGTTTTCTCGAAAGAGCTTTCAAGGATGCCGCCAGAGCGAGAGATCGAGTTTACTATCAACTTGATCCCCGGGACAGCACCAGTATCAGGGAGAGTCTACAGGATGGTGCCGTTTGAACTAGAGATATTGTACAAGATGATTGAAGAACTTAGAACCAAGGGATTCATTCTTGCTAGTGGATTGCCTTGGAGAGCCCCGATGCTTCTTGTGAAAAAGAAGGATGGTACGTCCAGATTATGTATTGACTATCGTACCTTGAACTCAGTGACAATCAAGAACATATATCCTCTCCCAAGGATAGATGACTTGTTTGATCAACTCAGAGGAGCGGCAGTATTCTCGAAGATTGATTTGCGGTCAGGATACCACCAGATCAGAGTCAGAGAGCAGGATATCCCGAAGACAGCTTTCAAATCTAGATATGGGCATTGGGAGTTCCTTGTTATGCCCTTTGGAGCGACCAATGGGCTGTATTCATGGACCTCATGAATCGTATTTTTATGCCTTATTTGGATCAGTTCGTGATCGTGTTCATAGACGATATCCTGGTCTATAGTAAGAGTGAAGCGGAGCATGAGCAACATCTCAGAGTTGTCCTCCAAATTTTTTGAGAGCACCAGTTGTATGCCAAGTTCAGTAAATACGAGTTCTGGCTCGATCGTATTTCATACTTGGGTCATATCATCACCAGAGGGGGAGTAAAAGTGGATCCCCAGAAGATCGTGGCTATCGAAACATGGCCAGTGCCCAGTACGGTTACAGAAGTTCACAGTTTTCTTGGATTGGCCGGCTACTACCATAGATTTGTTTCGGACTTTGCTCGAATTTCAGCGCCATTGACGCAGTTGACCCACAAGGAGGTACAGTTTGCTTGGATAGCAGAATATCAGGATTCATTTGAGAAGCTGAAGCGAGGATTGATGACAGCACCCATTCTCACACTTCCAAATGGGACCGGAGGATTTTCAGTGTACTGTGATGCTTCGGGCAGAGGTTTAGGATGTGTTTTGATGTAGCATGGAAAGTTAATAGCTTATGCTTTACGACAACTTCGTGATCATGAGAGGAATTATCTGACCCACGACTTGGAACTGGCAGCAGTAGTATTTGCACTCAAGCTTTGGAGACACTACTTGTATGGAAATAGGGTGGAGATTTTCACCGACCATAAGAGCCTGAAGTATGTGTTCACTCAGAAGGATCTTAACATGCATCAGAGAAGATGGCTGGAGCTGCTTGTGGATTATGATGTCAACCTGCAGAATCATCCTGGAAAGGCCAATGTTGTTGCAGATGCATTGAGCAGGAGAGCCGGAGTTTATTTTCTGACAGCGCAACCAGAGTTGTTAGCAGATCTTCAGAAGATGGGTATAGAAGTTGTCCTTCCTACCAATATAGCATTGATGGCCAGCATACAAGTTCAGTCCAGTATAGTTGAGAGGATCAAGATAGCTCAGTCTTTCGATTCTAAGCTTCAGCGGCTTAGAGCAGAATGTGAAGCAGGACGACGACCAGAATTATGCATTCATGAAGACGGTATACTTCGACATGGTAAGCATCTTTGTGTACCTAGTAGAGATATCAGACATGAGGTCATGGCAAAAGCTTACAGTTCTCAGTATTCGATTCATCCCGGTGGCACGAAGATGTACCGTGATATCCGTCAGCACTTTTGGTGGAATGGCATAAAGAGGGAGATAGCTCGGTTTGTCTCTCGGTGTTTGGTTTGCCAACAAGTCAAGGCTGAACACCAGAGGCCAGCTGGACTTCTTCAGCCCTTGCCAATTCCAGAATAGAAGTGGGAGCATATAACCATGGATTTTGTGACTGGATTACCTCGATCCTCGACCAGTAGAGATGCTATTTAGGTTATAGTTGACAGGCTCATGAAAGTGGCTCACTTTCTTCCATTCAGAGTTGGTCAGTCGACGGCTCAGCTAGCAGAAATATACCTCAGGCAGATAGTCAGGCTTCACGGAGTACCAGTCAGTATCACCTCGGACAGAGATTCGAGGTTCACGTCGCACGTTTGGCGTAGTCTACAAGAGAGTTTGGGAACTCACCTCCATTTCAGCTCAACTTATCACCCGCAGACAGACGGTCAGTCGGAGCGCACGATCCAGACTCTTGAGGATATGTTGAGATCTTGTACACTCGACTTCGGTGGTTCGTGGAAAGATCACCTGCACCTGGTGGAGTTCTCGTACAACAACAGTTTCCAAGCTAGTATCCAAATGGCACCGTTCGAGACACTGTATGGAAGGAAGTGCAGATCCCCACTAGCATGGGATGATGTTGGAGAGAGACAGATGCTTGGACCAGATATGATCACTCAGACAGTCGAGGTGGTCATGAGAGTCAGATATCATCTTCGCGTTGCACAAGATCGTCAGCGCCATTGGGCGGATTCTCATCGACGTCCTCTTGAATTTTCTGTCGGCGACCATGTATTCCTGAGGATCTTGCCTAACCGTGGTGTCATTCGTTTCGACGTACGGGGAAAGCTTAGTCCTAGGTATATAGGGCCGTTCGATATTTTGGAGAGAGTAGGAGATGTGTCCTATCGTTTCGCTCTTCTGCCGTCTCTAAGTGAGGTACATGACGTGTTCCATATATCCCAACTACGACGGTATATCCCGGACCCGAGTCATATCCTGGATCATTCGGAATTGGTTGTTAGTACAAATCTTTCGTATGAGGAGAGGCCCGTATCCATATTGGACCAAAAAGAGAAAATACTCAAGAACAAGACTATCAAGTTAGTCCGTGTTGCTTGGGATCATCACTCCTTGGGTAAGTCAACGTGGGAGCGTGAGGATGATATCCGATCGTGATATCCCGACCAGTTTGACTCGTGAGGTATAATATCTTTCTTATGCCTCATATCTTCGATTCCTCGCTTGCATGAATAATTGCTTGATTGCTTGACCAGTATAGCTTGCCTATGATTAGTATAGCTTGTTCTTGCATCTCTAGTCTCTTGATTAAATTCCAAGGACGAAATTCTTTTAAGGTGGGTAGAGTTGTAATGACCATTGTTCGTATTACGTATTTTGGTATACGTGTACGTATTTAGACCCGTACTGCATGTCTCCCTGCTTGATTTATTTTAACATTTATTGATTGGTTTATTTTGGTTCGGTTCGGATTGTTTGGGCTTGGTTCGGTTTTGTTGTGAACCCACCCCACCTACCACCACCCTCATCATTTATTAAACCAACACTCCTTTTCTCTCCTCATTAACTCTTCTTCTTCTCTACCATTACTTCTCCACCAATCTGAGAGAGAAAGGTTTAGGCAAGTGCATCTTGCTCATGGAGGAAGTCCATTTTTATTGTTCCATTGTCTTCCTCATGTGTTTCTAACCCACTTTAGTACTTAGCATTTTTCATTTCTATGGTTAATTTCTTGTAAATTTAGCCTTTGGTATTTTCGGTTTTCAGGAGTTTTGATCTATCAAACCTGCATATTTTTACTATTTGATGGTTCCATGATGTAGAGAATTCTATTTTGTCCAAATTTGACCTACGTGAGTCTGGATTTGGGTTCCTATTGTTGTTTGGTGGAGCATGGAGGCCATGGTATTTTTTATGAACATGTTCTCTGTGGGAGCCATTAATTGCACTTTGGTCGCATGAGCATTTTTTTAGCTCTGTGCCGTATGAGCATTAATTAATTGCATGTCCCTTTTTATTTTAGTTGCTTGCAAGCTTGCATGCATTTGCATGCAACTTGTCTGAGCCGCATAGGCCATTGGCTGGCCGCATGGCTACTATTTATTAGCCTTGGCCGCATGGCCATTTTTAAAACATTTGCTGGCATGCATTTATTTGCATGGCCATTTAATAAATTGCCATGCATAGCCGCATATGGCCATCCATATTAAGCCGCATATGCTCCCCCTCCATTATATGCTGGCCGCATATGGCCATCCATATTGAGCCGCATATGCTCCCCCTCCATTATATGCTGGCCGCATGGCCTTTGCAAGCCTCTACTTGCATGCTTTAATATTGAGCCGCATATGCTTTTCCCTCCCCCCTCTATTAATTGCTTTGGCCACTATTCAATTTAATGGTCGCATGGCCATTGGCCATTAATTAAGTATGGCCGCATGGCCAAGTGAAATTGCTGGCCGCATAGGCCAATGGCCATTTGCTAATTGCTGGTCGCTTATACATTTATGGCCGCATGGCCTTTGTAAGCGCTGGCCGCATGCTTATATAATATTAGCCACATGGCCTTTGCAAGCATTTTGTTTGCATGCATTTGCATGTAACCTGTTTTGACCACATAGGCTACTATTAATTAAATACCATTAAATATCTGCATGCATTTGCATTAGCATTAAATATTTAGCTGGCCGCATAGGCTCATGTATTTGCTGGCCGCATGGCCTTAGCATTAATTGCAGCCGCATGCACTTTTAAGTGCTTGGCTGCATCCAATTAATTGTAGCCGCATGCACATATATATATATGCTTGTGCCATATTAATTTTTTCCTGACACGATGGTGACCCGTTGTGGTGCACTTTTGACATGACATTATGGTATCCCGATGTGGCACCCTCCTGACAGTGAACATGACATAATATATATCCCGAAGGCTGTTGCGACGGCTAGCATGTCATGACAAGATTTAATGACCTGGACACCGTGGATAATTGTGTTTGTACAATTGAACCGGTAATGTTTGTATCATGTCTAGGACAGGGATCCATGAGTACCACGGTCAGGGGTACCTACTGTAAATGGCTAAGGCTAATAGCTAGAATAATTCAGTAGTCATGAGAGATTTCCCCAGTTACAGGCGATCCCGTTATCCCGGCCGCCATTGTTGGACTTGCAGCCTACCGACGAGTAGAACACAAGTCTAGATTCACTGATATATGGAAAATAATGAGGCATTGCTTAAATGAATCCCAAGTTGCCTGGATAACCTGGATTAGCTGCATGGCTTGTGGCTAGAGGAACGTCTCACTGCATATTGCTAGTAAATAAGGCTTATGATAACCCTAGTTAGCTAATGTAGAAAGCCGTAGTCACTGATTGGCCGGGAGCGATTGTATGGTGTAGTTTCAGTGCTCGATTGTTGCAGGCTTGATCGCATGATTGTCACTTTTAACAATAAAGATCAGAGGCTAAGTTCTGTTCAGATGAAGGGTTACAACCCTGGTCCTTGTTTGGTTTAAGGGTTGTAACTTGGCTCCCGGAGCAGTTCTGAGTCCTCTCTTCGTTTATTGTCTTATTGTACCCCATGTCATGCTTGTCGTGTTTTACCTTACCAACAAGATTTGGAGACGGAGTTCTATTCAGGTGAAGGGTTACAACCCCGGTCATTGTTTGGTTTAAGGGTTGTGACCTGGCTACTTGAATGGTTCCCTCGTACTCTATTATGACTGTTGTTAGTCTTTTATTATCAAGCTCTTTTGTAACTACTTTGAATATATAATTCTGATATGCTGGTTTTTAGTTCTTAAGTGAAGCCTCCTTTGTGGCACTTGCTCTTTCTGGGATCTGACCCAACTGGTTTTGTATGGCCAGATTTCGGAGCAACTCCAGAGGATCTATCGGCTTTCCAGCTCGATGGTGACCACCAGGCGTAACCAGGACAATGAGTGGGTTTACTTTTGGCTCTCCCACTCTATTGTAAAATTCTCATTTTGAGGCGTTTAGGCAGCGAGCACCTGTTAGCTCGTATTGCATACCTTATTACTGTCTGCCTACGGGCTGTAACATGATTGACAGATCTTAGGGTTGATCATGTATGACTGAACTCTTGCTAGACATCACATTTTATAACGACTAGCTTCATGATCTGCTGAATATGTAATCTTTGGGACGCCTTACTATTGTATATTTGGTGATCTTACATCTTGTAACTTTATTTGCTTGCTTGAGATTGAGACATTTAGGCTTGTTATTGACCATAGAAGACTGATGGATTGTAGTTAAACCCTCATATATCTAGACAGCCGTGACCGTATAGTGAGGTGGATTCCATTTCAGTATACGTAGCTGGCTATGTATGCCCCCGCTCTCCAGTATTCTGGTTCTAGGGCGTTACAGCATCTGATCCACCTTGATGTCGCCTATGTATCCAGTGTAGTACAAGGGATGATCATGCATGTTGGTCTTGATCAACATGTCATGTGGAGTAAATATGATGTTGGGTATTGCATCTGTGCCATTACTGCCCTGTAGATCTACTGACGGGTCTTTCCCTGGAGGCTTGACCTGAGCTAAGTAGGCGTCAGCATTTTGGAATGCTTCGCTCAATACGACATGAAGATCCTTGGAGAGCCTTAGGAGCTCGTATAACGACAACTTTGCTGGCGTATTAGCCAATTGTGCTAATATGTTAAAGTTGTAAGGTCTCTCCAGCCCCTGAGGTACATCGTTACGGAGTGTCCTATCGAAGCGGGTTTCCTTTGGCTTGGACTTATCTGCCGGTGGAGGCTGAGGCGGCCTTGGAACATCTGAGACAGGCAACGTTGTTGGCTGAGGATCTTCGACTGAATTGTCCAGTGTGGGCTGGACTTGTGCTTTAGACCAGGTAACAACGACTGCCACTTCCTCAGCTTCGGCTGAAATTTTATGGCAGGATCTAGACTTCCTGCCCTTTTTCTTGTTGGTAGGAGATGACACTGCCTGGGTAACTTCGGACACTAAGTCCGGGTGCACCCACATGATTTCTTCTTGCGAAGTGGTGAGAGGTACCAGTCCAGATGTCTGGTTTCGGACGGGTGAAAGATTGGTAACCTCCATCGTCGCCCGAGGGACAGGTGTTACCCCGTCTGGAGTGCTTGTTGGTGGGAAGTCGCCGAACTGAATTGACACCATGTTCGCCGCCACGGTAACCTTTTCAAAGTCTATCGACAGAGCTTTGGAGTCAATAAGACTCTGGATGTACCGCTTTATTTGGAAGCAGTCATGAGTGGAATGATGGACATAGCGGTGGAAGTGACAATTGTAGAAGCATGAAAAAAGAATAAAGAAAGATCCATACGGCCAAGGATCCCCATGCGGCTCAGAGAGCTCATGCAGCACAGGAATCCATGCAGCTCAAGCGTCTATGCGGCTCGAATAGTTCCATGCGGCCGGGAGAGGAGCCACCTGGCCTTCAACAGCTCATCCCTTTGTCTTTTATTGTATTTAATGCCTTGACGGCTGGCAGCTCTGACAAATGACAGCTCTGACATAAAGATACAATAATGACTCTGTTATAATGGCAGACTCCTAGAGAAACGAAGGAAATCTCTGACACAATCCATCAAACCCCAAAAACCTTCATGCGGCCTTGACACGTGGACAGTCGCATGCGGCTCAGACAGAGGCCACCCCATGCGGCTCAGGCAGAAGCTACCCCATGCGGCTCAGGCAGAAGCTACCCCATGCGGCTCACGAGGACTATCTTCATGCGGCTCACTGAGAAGCCACCCATCATGCGGTCGCCTAGGCTCATGCGGCTCAGATCATCTCCATGCGGTTCAAATGTTCATAGGCCACTCCCAAGCAGCCTTGACACGTGGCCAGCCTTATGCGGCTCAGTGGGGAGCAATCCTCATGCGGCTCAGATTTCCTAAGTGGCTCGCGGTTAAGACACGTGGCAGAAGATTAGTTTTTCTAGCATCCCTACAGCTAACAGCCTAATAATAGTAGGACACGTGGTATCAAATCGATCAAGATTCATCAACAAATCCTAACAAAGTATTGGGATCAAATCAGATCATTTGCAATCAAGCAAATTGAACACGTGTGGGGAGATCCGAGCTTGACATAACAAATCATGAGAATTTATGTCAATCATCATTAATTACCCACAGAGATTTGATGCAATCACATTAATTGCTCAGATCTATTATATTCGAGATGAGCGACCCAGATTCATTGATCCTTAGCCGCCGACTTTTGAGAATGGGTAGTCATTGCAAACCCTAATGATGCCCCCCACTCTTATAAATAGCAGGGTGCCATTCCCTTGCGAAAAGGAGAGCACAGGCAAACAGAGAGAAAAGAGCATAGCACACCCCCTCGGATCTAGAGAGTCAGAGAGAGAATATACAGAGATCAAAAGGAGAGCATTTCTTCATCAACGTCAAGCAGTTCTTCTACAGAGTCAAGGCTGCACCCGATCGTCCAAGGAGTAAGGCAGAGCTGCCGTCGCTTTCCCGAGCCTCTATCGTCACCCCCCAGAATCTAAAATAAACAATTGTACTTAGATTGCTATACCTAGGTTTTTGTCCCTAGGCTTTCTTTGTACAAGCGAGTTTGTATTGTGAGTCTAAGTTCAGTCCTCCTATATAAATTGTTCTGTACTTTTACAATCAATGGCAAACATGATGGCGACTCTGCTGGGGACAAACTTCTCCACGGCTGAGGAGTTGGTGACGCAATTGGATGCAGCCAAACTTGGCTTCACGCAACAGAAGATGGTCGTCCGCTTCGACCAACAGGCGTTTGAAGAAATGCTCTCCGACGGGAGCGCTGGCCGGGTCCAGAAGCAAACCCGCACAAAGAAGGCTCGCAGGGAGTGGAGGCCAAAATCATTTGCTCCTCCCCAGGCCCTGGACGGAGTACTCTTTGCTACCCAAGACGGCGAAGGCGATTCTCATGCGGCCCACTTCAAGCCGTAGAGGACTCTGTTGTCCCCAAGTCCGGCAGAGGAAAGCATTACGATGCTGGGCTTGCAGGGACAAAGAGTGATTCTATGTGCTCCAGGAAGAAGCCGAACACTCATGTGGCTAAGACCGCCAGCCGCATGCATGATGCTCATGCGGCTGAAACTGCCAGCCGCATGAAGAATATCCATGCGGCCAGAACTTCCAGCCGCATGGAGAAAACTTATGCGGCCGAGACTTCCAGTCGTACGAAGAAAGCCTATGCGACCACAACTGCCAGCCACATGAAGACTATTGACTCCAGCCGCATATTGCCTGCTCCACGCAGCTCAGGCTCAGACTTCGATCGCCTCTCCTATGGTCCTGATCTCTCATGTGCCCAAGAAAATATGTCTGACTCTCTGCAACATCACTTTGACTCTTCCTACTACACGCCTTCAGGCGCTCGAGTGAAGAAGTCAAGGGCAGCGCGAGCTCGGCGGGCTCAGTCGGCTGTCCCAACCTCTGACCGTCCGAGCGCTCCACATACTGTTATGCGGGCCTCTGATAGGAAATTGTACAGAACCACTCGAGTCCAGCCCCCGGCGGCAAACGGACAGAGTGGTTCCCAAAAGTCTCCCAAAACCCAGAGAGCAAACATGGTCGTTCCAGATCCGTCTGACTTGCGTGAGGTTATCCTCCACAAACGCAAGGAAGGAGAAGAGGCCCCGATATGTAAAGAGTCCTCCCTCGGACATCACTGCACCCAAATCATTGTCAACTGCTGTTGCAACAACGCGACAGCAAGAGAAGACCGACAATCTGTTTTTCAAAGGCTGCAACGACCAAGCTCAGAGGACGAAGCGCCTCCCGTCGTCTCTTGCAACTCCACTCAGAAAATCTTCGCCGATGGGGGAGGGAAGAAAATAAATGTTTCCAGCCCAAAGATTTCAACCACTGTGACTAAGAAACTATCGTCTAAACGGTTGTCCACCACCGGAGTGTTCCAAGGTACCCGTTCGAAGACGAAATCTACCACAGTAGGAGATTCATCATCCACACCACTGGGGGTCACTGAAACAGGGGGTAGCACTCCTCAGAACATCCACGATAATCCGATGTTCCAAGGAGACGAGCCCGAGGAAACAACTCTCCTGTCAGATACAGCAGATGTCGACGTCCCCGAGGACGTCCACGACTCTCAAGATGAAGCAAGCTCTGAAGTTGGGGGTACTATTCCATCTGAGTCCGAACCAGAGAAGAACATTCCCACATACCCCGATGACTTCTCGGTACAGGGGTATGACTCAGAAGGCATGTCCTCCACCGTTCCTTCCATCTCCCCTCATGTAAAGACGGTGTTCATGACGGACAACAACCAAGGTGGTTCCAGTGATCGCCAACGCATCGATACTCTGGAGGCCATACTGCATGCCTTGGTCAAGTCTGTAGACGAGATCAAAGCGACCCTTCTAACTTTGCAAGGAGGGACGTCTGGCCAAACAAGCGCGGGTCTCGCGGTCAATGCAGACTCAAATTCAGCGGCACCAAATCCGAGCAACAATCCTTCTGAAATGTCGACTCCCACCGCTGCAGATGAGGCCAGAGAAGCGAGAAGAGAGGTCCAGGAGCTCCGAGCCATGTTTTATGCTCGGGAAAACTCTCAAGACCCCAGAATACGGCAACCATACCCTGCTGCATGGAGGGATGTCCCCTTTCCACCAAGATATAAGTCGTTCAATATCAATCCTTATGATAGCAAGACCTCCGTAAGTCGATACATCTCTTACTTCGAGGTCACCACCGACCATCTACCCCATGACAATGCCATCCTCACACGATTGTTCATTGGAGCATTGGAAGGAGTCGCCTTCGACTGGTATCGCAACCTGCCAGACAACTGCATCCACTCCTTCGCCAGCTTCAAGCGCATGTTTTTGGATAGATTCTACAAAGTAGGATAGGACATCACAATGTCCACCCTCATGGACGTCGTCCAAGGGAAGAAAGAGCTGACAAGGAACTATATTGAGCGGTTTTGCCAAATCGTAATGAAGCTGCCGTCTGGTAACCCAGATTCCTCCTTGATTGAAATTTGCCAAAAGAGATTGCTCCCAATAATCAGTCTCTGGATGGACGAAAGTCAATTTAAAGACTAGAAGACGTTTATCATCAGTGCCACTAGTGCTGAAGAACGGTTGAAGAAGGCTCGCCAACTGGGATTGCACATCTTGGACGGAGAGAACAAAGGCAAGCGTCCCAATACCAATAACGACAATGGGGGTAGCCCCTCCAACAATTGGGACAACAGGGGTAAGCATGCTATGGTGGCCGACACAGCCCAGAAACCTGAGTCAAAATCGGTAGACAAACAATGGCCGCAAATGACCTACTCCTTCGAAGACGGCCACGTCAAGCCCATCTTGGATATGCTCATACAAGGAGACAGAATTCAGCTCCCTCCACCAAGACGGGAACCTCGGCCGGCAGAAATGGAGAGCCCGAAGTACTGCCATTACCACCGCTACGTCCACTATGCTACGCATGACTGCTACCAACTGAAGCAATACATCCAACATCTTATCGATTCGAACGCTCTGGCCATCGATTTCGAGGAGGTAACCGTGGCGGCCAACATGGTGTCCGTACAATTCAGCAGCTTCCCTCTAACAGAGACTCAAGACGGTGTGATACCCATCCCTCTGGCGACAATGAAGATTGCTAATCTTCCACCCCCTCGGGATCAGGTTGTTGGTCTAGTGCCCCTCACCACATCACGAGGGGAGGTTATGTGGGTCCATCCGGACCTAGTACTTGAGGTGATGCAGTCAACACCACCTTCCATTCGCAAGAAGAAGAGTGGAAAAGTCAGATCCTGCCGCACAATTTCGGCAGATGTCGAAGAAGTCACGGCTGTCGTTACTCGATCTGGGGCACAATACCAACCTGTGGCTGGTAACTCGACTGAAGATCATCAGCCAGCTACTGCTGATGCTCCAGGACCTTCTCAGCCTCCGACGACCGACAAGCCTAGACCGAAGGAGACTCGCTTTGACAAATCCCTCCGAAAAGAGGTACCTCAGGGGCTGGAGAGGCCCTACAACTTCGACATCTTGGCGCAATTGGCCAACACACCGGCCAAATTATCATTATACGAGCTCCTGAGGCTCTCAAAGGATGTTCACACGGCTTTGAGCGATGCACTCTAAAATGTCGACGCATATCTAGCTCAGGTCAACCTCACGGGAGAGAGCCCGCCTGCAAATCTCCAAGACAGCACTTGTACAGGAGCGATGCCCAATATTATCTTCACTCCGCAGGATATGCTCATCAAAACCAATCTGCACGATCGTCCGTTATACTACACTGGATACATCGAGGACGTAAAGGTGGACCGGATGCACATTGATCCTGGTTCTTCCATAAGCATCATCCCGAAGGGTCTGTTACATCACCTCCGCATTCCTATGCATCGTCTGACGCTAACAAGCACCGCCATCAGCAGTTTTAATTCGGGCAGGAGCTACCCGATCGGAAAGATTCGCCTGAAGTGCCAAATTGGCGATTTCCAGTCAGAAGTAACCTGTTACGTCATAGATGCGAACACTTCTTAAAACATCCTCTTGGGGCACCCTTAGATACACGATTATATGATCGTGCCTTCCACGCTGCACTAGTGCTTCAAGTATATCGACAAACACGGCTTTGTGAGGACAGAATTTGCCGACATCGATCCCTTCAAAGGAGTCGAATCCTACTACTCGAATTCTTGCCTATACGAGAAATCGAAGAGGCACCTGGATGAGGATGTACAAGCTCGAACTGAGACAGCCTCAGGATCAGAAGAACCTCTGACGATCCACCTTCAAGCTCGCAAACCTGGCAAATCTGCACCCCTTACGGTCGTTCTGCGTAAGGACGCAATCAGCCTCTCGGCACAAAAAGGGCAAATGATAATCCGGCTGCCAAGGTCCGGCCAAGCGCCGAGACCTACAACGGAGCCACTGACAATCAGGCTACCGAGAGTCAGCCAGCCACAAGCAGAGAAGTTCAATCCCTCTGACAAGCCAATAACAATACGTCTTCCCAAGAAGAATCGTCACCCCGATGCAAGGTCTGGGGCTTCTAGCGAACCAATAACTCCCCGTCCAGCATCGAGTACCAAACTGGGAGTCGCTAGCGAACCAACTACTCCTCGCCCAGCATCGAGTACCAAACTGGGGGTCGCTAGTTTGCCAACAACTCCACGTTCGGCTCCACCAACAGAGCCCCAGATGATCAAGCTGTCCAGGTCATCCTCTTAGTCTTCATTTATACATGGGTGACCGAAGAAGAACCAGAACTGGCCATGTATGTGGCTGCCCACACTGATGTTCCCTCCACAGATGATGTAATCCTGCTAGAAAAGATACCTTACTTCATCAATAAAGGGCTATTTTTGAACTACCTCGAGCTTAATAAGCTTTGTACAATGTATGCTATGGAACACGGTATAGGCACTCACCTACACACACAGGTGACAAATGTTTACACCGCAAACCAGCTCACTCCAGTGGAAGACGCTTACCGCATAATCGAGGGAGGGGACCATCCAATCATCTTCGGCCGGAAGGATGATCCACAGCCCTTCACCATAAAGAAGGTCGATCCCGAATCAAATGCCGGAAGATTGCCTCTGTATCTTTATAGCCCCCAATCCAAATACCTTATGCAAAAATAGGGATATGATCTGGAGACTACGCCAGGCTTGAACTACGGCACCGGTCGACGATTACCTTTAAAGCTACCAGTCCCGGCTTGCAAACCACGGGACTACTACAGCAAGACCCGATGTGGATTAGGGTATGTCATGCCCACAACGACCCCTGAAAGTTCAGATGAGGAATGCGACTGGCATTCACATTCAACCGTGTCACCAACTTCTGATTCGGATATCAGCATCCGAGACATATTCAGACAAGTCCTGTCAGTCAATATGGCATTTGCCAACGGTTACGAAGAAGATGAAGACATTTCTGAAATCCTCGAGTTAGAGCCGTGGGCCCAACAGCTGGATGCATAATGGGAAAAACGGTTCGAAAAGAGAGAACCTCCTACTGAAGATGAGGTTATACAGGTCGACCTCGGCAGCGAATCTTCTCCAAAACCAATCTTCGCCAGTAAAAGCCTAACAGACGAAGAGTGAGAATCGTTACTGGAACTTGTCAAAGAATATATTGATGTGTTCGCCTAGAGCTATGAAGACATGCCAGGACTAGACCCCGAGGTTGCCCTTCATAAGCTCAACATTCGGCCAGATGCAAAGCCGGTCAAACAACAGCAGCGACGCTTCTGCCCGGGCATCATGGATGCGATCGAAGCCGAAGTCAACAAAATGATAGCCAGCGGCTTCATTCGTGAGGAACAACATCCTGACTGGGTCGCCAACATAGTACCGGTCCTCAAGAAGAATAGAAATATTCGAATCTGTATCGACTTCCGCAATCTGAACGAGGCATGTCCCAAAGATGAATTTTCCCTCCCTATCATAGACATCATGATTGACAATACATACGGCTTCGAACGCATGCCATTCATGGATGGTTTCTCGGGGTACAACCAAATCAAGATGTCTCCTGACGACAAAAAACACACATTATTCTGAACACCGATTAGCACGTACTGCTACACAGTAATACCTTTTGGTTTAAAGAATGCTGGCGCCACATATCAAAGAGCCATGAGTATCATCTTCAGATACCACTTGCGCAAGACTGTGGAGTGCTATGTTGATGACATTGTCGTCAAGAGTCGCTATAAGGGAGACCACCTGTATGATCTGAGGACAGTGTTCGACCTGATACGAGCACACAACCTGAAGATGAATCCCACAAAATCCTTCTTGGGCGTATCCAGCAGAAAATTTCTGGGTTTTATTATTACTGCCCAGGGGATTCATGTAGACCCAGAGAAGACGAAGACAATTATGGAGATGGGTCCCCCGAGAAATCTCTGCGAACTCAGAGGCCTTCAAGGAAGGCTAGCTTACATCAGAAGGTTTATTTCTAACCTCTCCGGGCGATGTCGGCCATTCACCCATCTCATGAAGAAAGGCGTCTCGTTCGTATGGGATGAAGAATGCCAACGTGCCTTCGACAGCATCATATAATACTTGTGGAACCCTCCAGTCCTGGTGGCCCCGGTTGCTGGAAAGCCACTTTTGCTATATGTACGAGCAATGGAGCATTCCCTCGGCGCTCTGCTGGCACAAAACAACGATGCAGGCCATGAACAAGCTATATATTACCTCAGCCGAATGATGATCGGGTCAGAGCACAGATACACTGTTGTGGAGAAGGAATGCCTCGTCCTGGTGTTCGCCATTCAAAAGATGCGGTACTATGTCACGGGACAAACCATACATGTGATATCACGAGTCAACCCCCTCAGGGTCCTCATGACTAAACCAGGGGCACTCAGCTCCCGCAATGCCACATGGGCGATATTGCTGTCTCCCTATCATATGGTCTTTATTCCGCAAAAGGCTGTTAAAGGTCAAGCTCTGGCAGATTTTTTAGCATTCCACCCAGGCTTAGAGTCGTCCAGAATATATGAAGAAATCCCAGATGAGGTCGCCGACTCACATGTGGCCTCCCACGATGATGTATGGCGAATGTTCTTCGATGGTGCTTCGAGAACTGGACCCAAGGGCAACATCGTCGTTGGAGTCAGAGTGGTGTTGATTTCTCCTTTCGGACTGGTGATCAATCGCGCTTACTTCCTCACGGAACCTTGCTCTAATAATGTGGCCGAGTACAACGCTTTGGTCATTGGACTCCAACTTGTAAGAGAGCTGGGGGTAAAATATCTTGAAGCATACGACGATTCGTAGTTAATCGTCAATCAGATCCGGGGTTCATACGAAGTCCGCCATGAAGACATGATCCCTTATCACCAAATAGCGATCAACATTATTTCGTCATTTGAGGGATTCTTTATCGAACATGTTTCCAGACTCCAAAACATTGAAGCCGATGCCCTAGCAGGCCTTGCAGCTTCCCTAGCAGTGCCGAACCATACTCATTATTCGGTTGATGTGATAGGCCACGAACTGGTCTGTCCCAAAAACAATATTCAAGTCGTGGCGAGTTATTCCGCTCAGACGATCGACGAAGCGTCAGACTGGAGACAACCATTCATAGACTTCGTAGTCTACGACATCCTGCCCGAGAACCCAAAGGAAGCCACTTCCATCAGAAGGCGTTCTCTCAGATTCTTCTACGATACAGAGACGAAAATGCTGTATCGGCGATCTTACGATGGGTTATTACTTCGGTGTCTGTCAAACGCAGAAGCCAAAGAAGCCGTACGCGAAGCTCATGACGGTGTCTGCGGGGACCATCAGCCTGGCCCTAAATTACAAGATCGTCTTCGCCGGATGGGCTACTACTGGCCCACGATGGTAGCAGATGCTATAGACTATGCAAGAAAGTGCAAAGCCTACCAAGTCCACTCGGACTTCATCCACCAACTATCCGAGTTTCTACATCCGACAGTGGCGTCTTGGCCATTTGAAGCATGGGGAATGGACATCATCGGTCCGATTACTCTACCTTCCTCCCGAGGACATCGCTTCATACTTGCAATCACGGATTACTTCTCCAAATGGGCGGAAGCTGTTCCGCTCACAGAAGTAAAGACTTCAAACATGGTCAGCTTCCTCAAGCATCATGTCATCTATCGCTTTGGACCGCCCCGAAGGATTATCCACGATAATGGTCTGCAGTTTGCAAGCCATATCTTCTATCGGTTCTGCGACAAGCATCGCATCCAAAATATCGCTTTGACACCATACAATTCGGCAGCAAATGGGTTGGCAGAAGCATTCAACAAAATAATCATCAAACTTCTCAAGAAGTTTGTGTCTTCCAACAAACGCGACTGGAACGAGAAGCTTGGTGAATGTTTATGGGTATACCGTACTACAGTCCGAACAGCCACTGGGAACATGCCATTTTCCCTGGTGTATGGGAGTGAGACAGTCCTTCCGTTGGAGACTCAAATACCCTCACTCCGCGTTGTCCTTACTTACCAATTGACGACGGACGATAACTACCGTCGCCGGCTACAAGAGTTGGAGGCCTTAGATGAAAGGCGCCTCTTGGCTCAGCAACGAATCGAGCTATACCAAGCACGCATCTCTGGAGCCTTCAACAAGAAGGTTAAAATCAGAACATTCCAAGTGGGGGATCTCGTTCTTGCAGTCCGGAGGCCGATGGTCATGACTTACAAAACCGTCGGCAAATTCCAGCCAAAATAGGAAGGTCCGTTTATCATTGAGGCTGTATTCTCCAACGGTGCTTACCGCCTCACAAAACAAAACGGAGACTTGCTCATACTGCCCGTCAACGGCAAGTTTCTGAAGAAATATTATGTCTAAACGACAATATTCCAGATCATCGAGTCAAGTACCCGCTGGTACCGCTGAACTCATATTCACGAAGTTCCAGATCATCGAGTCATGTACCCACTGCTGCCGCTGAACTCATATTCACAATGTTCCAGATTATCGCGTCAAGTACCCGCTGGTACCGCTGAACTCACATTCATAAAATTCTAGATTGTTGAGTTATGTACCCTCTGGTACCGCTGAACTCACGTCCTCCTTCCATAAAAATCCTAAATTACTGAGTTATGTACCCGCTGGTACCTCTGAACTTACACTTTGATTCCAAAATTCATGGATTGTCGAGTTATGTACCCGCTGGTACCCCTGAACTTACATTCCGATCACTCTTTTGGGGAGAAAGTCATGTGTAACCATACCTCTGAACTTTCTTCCTGAAAGAGCTCCTTTCTCATGATCCACTACCCGTACTCCCAGTGCACAAAAAGGGTAGCAGATCCACAAAATTCCAAAATGACCATGTCGATGTTACCTCTGAGTCGTCTCAATTTCGCCAAAAATAAATCATCCCTCTACACAGAACTTCCATGTCCTCATTACCTCTGAGTCGTTCTATGTACCCCCCTTCATTGAGCCCACTCCTGCCATGTCCTCATTACCTCTGAGTGGGAAGGCTCCGTCAAAGAAACCCTCATGCTTGCCATGTCCTTATTACCTCTGAGTAAGTATGTTGATTTCCTTTCGACTTATTATCTGTACCCACAACCGGAGTACGCCAAGGATAATAGTCCACAAATATCCTCCGTTGAGTTCACTCCTACCATATCCTCATTACCTCTGAGTAGGAAGATTTCGCGGTGAAAAAAAGCCCTTATGCTTGCCATGTCCTCATTACCTCTGAGTAAGTATGTTGATTCCCTTTCGACTTATTATCTGTACCCACAACCGGAGTACGCCAAGGATAATAGGTCCACAAATATCCTCCATTGAGTTCACTCCTACCATGTCCTCATTGCCTCTGAGTAGGAAGATTCTGCGGTAAAAAAAGCCCTCATACTTGCCATGTCCTCATTACCTCTGAGTAAGTATGTTGGTTCCCTTTCATCCTATTATCCGTATCCTAAACAAGGGCACGCCAAGGATAATAGGCCCATAAAATGTCCCGTGCTAAGTTTCTCAGCACAGGCCCATCATTTCTCATAATGCCCTGGGAGCCCAGCTGCTCCATGGCATTCTTTCTCCCGATACTTGGAACGTCTACGACAACATTACCGTGGAACCGTTCTAGGTATCCCCAATCAAACTTGTTATCCGTACCTAAAACCAAGGTATGCCAAGGGTACCAGGTCCACAGACAAGTCCCCCATGCGAGGCAAATACCACCATAATACCACAGGCACAACAAGCAGTACAGGTAAAGGTAGAACGAAAAATACTCTTTATTTGAAAGCAAAAAAAAGCATTACATATTTTGGGACCACGTACCTCTCAAAAAGAAAAAAAAGGAGAACAGAAACAAAAGAAGAAGAAAAAGGCCGACTTTGGTTCGGCATTACATAATTCCAGGAGGCGATTCTTCACCAAGGTGGCCCCCTGTTCGAGCCGCTGTTTAGCTCGGCGCTCCGCCTCCTGGGACAACCGCTCCCCATTATCCAAGTCTATGAGTGCCCGCCAGTCGTCCTCCAACTTCTTCAGGGTAATTTCTAGGTCAGCCGAAGCTCGATTAACTCTGTCAGCCTCCTGGATAATTAGCCCCCTTTCGATACGGGCAGCCTCAAGCTCAGACACCAGGAAAGCTAACTTCTTCTGAAGCTCAAGGATCTGCTCCCACGTGTCAGTGATCCCACGGGAGGCAGTCGCTTCCCGAGCCGTAACATCTTCACTCTCGTGGCTCAATTGATCATATCGATCAGACAGATCGCGGAGGTCCTTCAGTATGGTCGGCTTGGTCTTATCCCGAGCATCACTTATCTTCTCTACAGCAGCTGTGAGGGAACTGCGCTCCTGATTTATAGCAGCAGACAGATCAGCCTGCCGCAGTACCTGAAGCTGGGCCACCAGCTGATCAGTCTCTAGCAATTTTGCCTCCAGAAGCGCAGCCACCCCTGCCCCACCGGGAAGAGTCTTAAGGATATCAATATGACCCTAGGCGCATTGTCGGGCCAAGACGAAAGAGGTCCCTCTTTCCACAGCAGCCGCTATCCCCCTCTTCAAGTGACGATAAAAGCTATCAACTACGTCCTGTAACGCTTCGTCCAGGACCTCTGTAGAGGACGGCGTCAAAGGAAGCGTGGCCGGCAACGTCGAAGGTGTTGTGCTAGAACTTGCCACCAAGGGGACAAATTCCGAGCAGAATAATGCGCAGATAGCGGCTAACTCTTCCTCTGCCACCCGAAGAGCCTGGACACTTGGCAGGGTAGAGAGGTCGACTCTCGGAGCCGCCCGAGCAGAGGAGGATGCAAGGACCATTGTCCCCTGCCCCGGCTGTCCCACCACCTGACTTGCCGAACTCGAGCCCGCGGGAGGCCCATCAAGACGAGCCGGAAGGGGAGAGGGTACGCTCCTCTCCGCCAGTGCCCCTTCGGCAGAGTCTGCCTCAACAATGTCCATCATCGGCACTGGAGAGGCAGGACCTGTATGTCCAGAACAATAATCAATCGACGTGACCCGAAGGATGTGATGATAGAGTAGATAGGCCTCCTCGTAAGTTAAGATTCGGCTTATCTTACCACGGGAGGAGCATGGAGGCTGCAGCTCGTTCGTAGCTGGCATGGTCCCCTCACCCGCGATCTCCAAGTTAAATTCGACTGGCTCCTCTGTCCCAGCCACCTCGAAGGGAGATACGACTCGATCAGCATCAGCTTGATGAAATTCAGCAATTTCAGGGACAGGCTCACCAGAGCCCTCGTCCTCTCGAGTCACGACCTCGACAATCCGAGATTCCTCTTCTTCTGACACCTACGATAGGGAAGGAAAATGATTAAGATCAAAGCTAGAAGAAAGGAAGAACTAAATAGAGATGGTAGTGACTTGGTTACCTCCGACGCGGGGCCAACTTCCTTGTCTCTTTTCCTTATAGTTAGCTTGCGATGTCTGGTCGCAGCCAATTTCTGAGAGCAAGGAATACCGCCAACAGGAGAAATCTACCTGCTACGCTTTCGTACAGGATCAGGTACAACGGGTGGCTGATCTGCCACCGTCTCATCTGGCAAAACAGGCGGCTGATCCGCCCCAACATCTTCCACCGGAAGAAAAGAATCATCTGCATCATGCTCGTCGCCCTCATCATCCGCAGTAGTGGAGTCCGAATCTGGCACTTCGACTCTATTCTTCCTCTTCCTCGTCTTGGCCCCCTAGGACCTCTCATCCAGGCCAGTACCAACAATAAAACTGGCACCCGGGTTAAAACCGACAGGAGGTTTGTTCGCCATAACATGGTACAAAGCCGTCATATACAAAATCTCTACCGACACCTTAATAGCAGGGACCGAGAAAATGGTACGGGTATGTAATATATCATAGTAGTGCCAGGCCCAGATACCGTCAAAAATGCTACCTTCAAAACCCAAACAAGAGCTGGGACTGTCCAGAAAAAGCTGGCTGTATCCAAACTGTCGGGCAAATCTGCTGGGCAGATAAAGCTCTAGAAAGACAGCATTGCGGTTGCGATACACCAGATGAGCGGGGCGGATGTTACGCAGCCACAGAAGCATCTGGCCGTCCAGAAGCTGAGGGGGCCCAATACCGTCGAGATGTACAGCCGCTATTTCCTCAGCAGTAAAACGAGTGACATATACGAAAATATTGTACATATTTGCCCTCACCAGCGCCATCCGGCAAGCGCGCATGGTCTCGTACTCCCAAGTCTTATTACGATAACGGAAGATAAAAGCGTCGTCGTCAGTTACGCCGTCTTCAGAGCCCGGTCTCATCAAAGACGGATAATGCATCAGCAGCCACCCCATCAGATAATGATAGGGCAGCTCAGTCCGTTCAAAATCTTTTGTCACATCGTGGGCGATGACCTTGGACGTAAAAGTACGGAGGCCACGGTGTATGCTGCACACCATGGCCAGGATGAGAGCTAGCTTGACTCCCAAAACTAGCTTCACAGTCGGAAAGATAAAATTACGACTGATCCTCTCAATAGAACCAGCTCCTCCCGAGACTACACAATTCCGCAGCTATACCATCAAGAATCCCGCCAGGAGCGCCTTCTCTGATAGCACTTGGGTATCCTGATAAAAATAACCAAAAGAGTCGGTTTTACTCCCAAATCTGTCACTAGTGGTGGCCACCCTCTTGGCCGACGACACTAAGGCTTGAACCGCTTCCCGGGATTGAGGACGTCGGGAAGTAACTCGACCTGAGGCACCCATCGAGAAGAGATAGCACACCCAGTCCTTGGTGTGGGGCGCATTCCCTTCTGAGCTGCTGTCCTTTTTGGCTATCTGCTGACATGTGCTATAGTGGCACAATATCTCTTGATAAATAGCCACGAAGTCTGGATACCGTTCCTCCAACTCCTCGAACTCCTCATTCGTAGGAGTGTACGCCTTAAAAGCTTCATCCCCCTAAGGAAGCTTGGAAACCGCATGCATTTCATGGAGTGTAAGCCCCATTTCCCCTACGGGTGTATAGAAGGTTCCCGTACGATGGTTATACATCTCCAGCAGAGATATAAATAATCTCTTGTTTATGAGCAAGCCATGGCTGGTGCCCCGAATAGCATGATAAAGACCAATCTCACACAGAAAGGCCTCATACTTTCGCGAGATCCATATAGACAGATTGATCCATGAGGGAATGGGGTGTATCCAACTCGGGAGCGTCAACTGGCCAATGGGATATGAGCCCTTCCGAGCAAGTTGGTTCAGAAAAGTGTCGGCTGCAGAAAACGTGAAATTGGAACCCGGCACATTCAAGAAAGTGCCCGGGACCAATCCCATTACATAGCGGCTAGCATGTACCTTGCCCGCACACACTGACTTCATGCTGTTGTTGTAATGGATGTCTCCCACAAACATCTCATTTCGGGTAGGAGTCAAAGACTCTTCCATCTTCCGGTCCAGTGGGAGCATATTAAACCAAGATAGTGGAAAGTGACGCTCCATTTAGGGGATGCGGATCGCCATCCCGTTAGAAACAAAGCTCCAGTTCTCTGACACATCCGAAACTTGACTGTTCTTCACAGTCAAGGCGTCTCCGAAGAAAAATGCAGGCTTCAAGTATTTACCTTCTAATTTCCCCGAGTTCATCATAGCGTTGAGAAAATAGAAAGGCTGGTTCTTGAGGGCATTCAATCTCGCCGGAGGCTCGTCACTAGGTAACTGGTCCGCCACATACCTAACTATATGGTCGTACCTATTGCCCATAGTGGCTTGGGCACGACCCACCAGGGGTTCTCCAGCAGCATTAACCGACAAATTCACTGAGAAGAAGACAAAAGAAATAAGTTAAAAAGATGGCCAAGGAAAAAACTGACTAGTGTCCTCAAGCCTATGCGGCTCGGTTTCAATGAAGCCTCATGCGGCTCAAACTCAGAAGAACACTTATGTGGCTCCGTTCAGCGAAGGTTCATGCAGCATTGCTCTCATAGGGCCCTCAGAGTTCGAATAAGTTCATGCGGATCACGCGATAGACAAATTTGTACGAATATATGCGGCTCAGCGTAGCTTATACGACCTCGTTGGCGAAGTACGTATGCGACCACAGTAATGATTCTCATGCGGCTCGCGGCTCGACCATGGGACGAACATGCGGCTCACATGAAGATAAAGGCTCGCGCATAAAATATGCGACGTAGCCATAGCAGTTAGGATTTTTTTTAACTCACATAACATCCTTACCAGCAATAGGGGGGTGGACGTCAGGGTGAACTGCGGGCACGTCGGCGGGCGGAGGAGCGGCCGCAGTCGAAGTAGAAGCAGCCTTCTTGCCCTTCGCCGCCGCAGTCGACGAAGATGCCGCCTTCTTACCCTTCGCCGCAACGGTCTTCTTGGGAGCCATCGGTGATCGAAGAAGAGGATAACAATCGGGGTAGGGAAGGTTTGAATTAGAGGAGAAAGTAAAGAAGTTTCTTCTCTTAATTCCTTTTATTTATAGGAGGACAAAAGAGGGGGGACACGTAGACTAATAAGACAAAACCGACTCATCGGATTTTGCCCCCTCTTTCATAAAGGAGATTCACCCAGGGCATAAAATCCAAAGATTTAATGAGCCAAAGGAAATCTCTCTCCTAGGGAAATGAAGGAAATCCCTGACATAATCCATCAAACCCCAAAAACCTTCAAGCGGCCTTGAAACGTGGACAGTCGTATGCGGCTCAGACAGAGGCCACCCCATGCGGCTCAGGCAGAAGCTACCCCATGCGGCTCAGGCAGAAGCTACCCCATGCGGCTCACGAGGACTATCTTTATGTGGCTCACTGAGAAGCCACCCATATTGCGGTCGCCTACGCTCATGCGGCTCAGATCATCTCCATGCGGTTCAAATGTTCAGAGGCCACTCCCAAGCAGCCTTGACACGTGGCCAGCCTTATGCGACTCTCTGGAGAGTAATCCTCATGCGGCTCAGATTTCCTAAGTGGTTCATGGTTAAGATACGTGGCAGAAGATTAGTTTTTCCAGCGTCCCTACAGCTAACAGCCTAATAATAGTGGGACACGTGGCATCAAATCGATCAAGATTCATCAACAAATCCCAACAAAGTATTGAGATCAAATCAGATCATTTACAATCAAGCAAATTGAACACGTGGCGGGAGATCCGAGCTTGGCATAACAAATCATGAGGATTTATGTCAATCATCATTAATTACCCACAGAGATTTAATGCAATCATATTAATTGCTCAGATCTATTATATTCGAGATGAGCGGCCCAGATTCATTAATCCTTAGCCGCCGACTTTTGAGAATGGGCAGTCATTGCAAACCCTAATGATGCCCCCACTCTTATAAATAGCAGAGTACCATTCCCTTAAGAAAAGGAGAGCACAGGCAGACAGAGAGAAGAGAGCAGAGCACACCCCCTCGGACCTAGAGAGTCAGAGAGAGAATATACAGAGATCAAAAGGAGAGCATTTCTTCATCAACGCCAAGCAGTTCTTCTACAGAGTCAAGGCTGCACCCGATCGTCCAAGGAGTAAGGCAGAGCTGCCGTCGCTTTCCCGAGCCTCTATCGTCACCTCCCCAGAATATAAAATAAACAATTGTACTTAGATTGATGTACCTATATTTTCGTCCCTAGGCTTTCTTTGTACAAGCAAGTTTGTATTGTGAGTCTAAGTTCAGTCCTCCTATATAAATTGTTCTGTACTTTTATAATCTATGGCAAACACGATGGCGACTCTGCTGGGGACAAACATCTCTACGGCTGAGGAGTTGGTGACGCAATTGGATACAGCTAAACTCGGCTCCACGTAACAGAAGATGGTCGTCCGCTTCGACCAACAAGCGTTTGAAGAAATGCTCTCCGACGGGAGCGCTGGCCGGGTCCAGAAGCAAACCCGCACAAAGAAGGCTCGCAGGGAGTGGAGGCCAAAATCATTTGCTCCTCTCCAGGCCCTGGATGGAGTACTCTCTGCTACCCAAGACAGTGAAGGCGATTCTCATGCGTCCCCACTTCAAGCCATAAAGGACTCTGCTGTCCCCAAGTCCGGCAGAGGAAAGCATTACGATGCTGGGCTTGCAGGGACAAAGAGTGATTCTATGTGCTTCAGGTAGAAGCCGAACACTCATGCGGCCAAGACCGCCAGCTGCATGCATGATGCTCATGCGGCTGAAACTGTCAGCCACATGAAGAATATCCATGCGGCCAGAACTTTCAGCCGCTTGGAGAAAACTCATACGGTCGAGACTTCCAGTCGTACGAAGAAAGCCTATGCGGCCACAACTGCCAGCCGCATGAAGACTATTGACTCCAGCCGTATATTGCCTACTCCACGCAGCTCAGGCTCAGTCTTCGATCGCCTCTCCTATGGTCCTGATCTCTCATGTGCCCAAGAAAGTATGTCTGACTCTCTGCAGCATCACTTTGACTCTTCCTACTACACGCCTTCAGGCGCTCGAGTGAAGAAGTCAAGGACAGCGCAAGCTCGGCGGGCTCAGTCGGCTGTCCCAACCTCTGACCGTCCGAGCGCTCCATATACTGTTATGCGGGCCTCTGATGGAAAGTTGTACAGAACCACTCGAGTCCTGCCCCCAGCGGCAAACGGACAGAGTGGTTTCCAAAAGTTTGTTTCACTTAACAAAATGCCTTTGGAGAAATTAGCTTTTGAAAATAAAACGAGAAAAAGTACAAGAAGTACAAATTTGATTCTGGGAAAGTATTGCTATGGAAGTCTGATTCGTAAATGATCACTTTGTTCCTTGGACCATATGATGATGATGAAGATCACTGTTTTAAGTAGAACAACTGGAAGAACTAAGTCACCAGAAAGGTGTCGACGCACTTGGGCACTGATGGCGAGGCCGAATGCTTTCCTGCTTTGCTTCACTCTGTTCTGAAAGAAAAGTTGAAGAAGAATGCTCTGGAGAATCAAAATCTCTAAGTTCTGATCTCTCTATTCTCTCATGTCCCTCTGTGTATAAAGAAGATTACTGGCTGCATTCGCAGAACCAAACTGTACATTTTTACGCGTTTGGAGTTGTGTGCGTAAATCTTGAGATTTTTGAGCACGAAGGACTCCATTTTCATGACGCGTAATTTGCAAGTTTGGTACTTTGCATAAAGCAGTATACGAAGGTTGTTGGTGTAGGACAGAAGCTTTACCAACAATATTTTTATGCTGTATGTGTTTAGGTAAATTCACATTAGATGTGCGAACATCGTTGTGAATCTTATCTACACTGTCACAGACATGAGACTTACCTTTACGCGTAGAGCATAAAAATTGATTATCTACCACGTCACAGACGAAAGATTTTGTTTTACACGAGGAGCATAATTTGTGTGTGTCTACCACGTCACAGACGGGAGACTTATTTTTACACTCAGAAGCATTAGAATCTGCCACATTACAAATGGGAGACTCATTCTTATGCCCTGAGCGTAAAACTTGGTTTTTACCCAATGGGCATAAAACCCGGTTCTTACGCAGTAGGCGTAGAACCTGATCATCTACACCGTCACAGACGGGAGACAAATTGTCACACTTAGAGAGCGACGCCGAAGTAAGGACTGCCTCGTTATGAACGGGAGCCCTTACGACAGGAGTGGGAAGAATTCCCTTGCTATCAGAAGCAACAGAGAGATCAGCAGCTACTTTAGATTTAGGGATCTAAACTTTTTGTGCTTTACGAGACTTTTGAACATTGGAGCAGCGAGAACCACCCCCAGTTCGGAGCATTTCTTCGTAGGCAGTCTGGTCGAAGTGCACGACCAGAGTCTTCTTGGTCGAACCGACCGAAACATCATCATATTGAGCAATTACCTCCTCGTCAGAGGAGAAGGTCGTCCCCAGCAGAGTCGCCATTTTTGTTTTACTTAACAAAATGCCTTTAGAGAAATTAGCTTTTGAAAATAAAATGAGAAAAAGTATAAGAAGTACAAATTTGATTCTGGGGAAGTATTGCTATGGAAGTCTGATTCGTAAATAATCACTTTGTTCCTTGGACCATATGATGATGATGAAGATCACAGCTTTAAGTAGAACAACTGGAAGAACTAAGTCACCAGAAAGGTATCGACGCACTTGGGCACTGATGGCGAGGCCGAATGCTTTCCTGCTTTGCTTCACTCTGTTCTGAAAGAAAAGTTGAAGAAGAATGCTCTGGAGAATCAAAATCTCTAAGTTCTGATCTCTCTATTCTCTCCTGTCCCTTTGTGTATAAAGAAGATTACTGGCTGCATTCACAGAACCAAACTGTACATTTTTACGCGTTTGGAGTTGTGTGCGTAAATCTTGAGATTTTTGAGCACGAAGGACTCCATTTTCATGACGCGTAATTTGCAAGTTTGGTACTTTGCGTAAAGCAGTATACGAAGGTTGTTGGTGTAGGACAGAAGCTTTACCAACAATATTTTTATGCTGTATGTGTTTAGGTAAATTCACATTAGATGTGCGAACATCGTTGTAAATCTTATCTACACTGTCACAGACAGGAGACTTACCTTTACACGTAGAGCGTAAAAATTGATTATCTACCACGTCACAGACGGGAGATTTTGTTTTACGCGAGGAGCGTAATTTGTGTGTGTCTACCACGTCACAGACGGAAGACTTATTTTTACACTCAGAAGCATTAGAATCTGCCACATTACTAATGGGAGACTCATTCTTATGTCCTGAGCGTAAAACTTGGTTTTTACCCACTGGGCGTAAAACCCGGTTCTTACGTAGTAGGTGTAGAACCTGATCATCTACACCGTCACAGACGGGAGATAAATTGTCACACTTAGAGAGCGACGCCGAAGTAAGGACTGCCTCGTTATGAACGGAAGCCCTTACGACAGGAGTGGGAAGAATTCCCTTGCTATCAGAAGCAACAGAGAGATCAACAGCTACTTTGGATTTAGGGATCTAAACTTTTCGTGCTTTACGAGACTTTTGAATATTGGAGCAGCGAGAACCACCCCCAGTTCGGAGCATTTCTTCGTAGGCAGTCTGGTCGAAGTACACGACCAGAGTCTTCTTGGTCGAACCGACCGAAACATCATCATATTGAGCAATTGCCTCCTCGTCAGAGGAGAAGGTCGTCCCCAGCAGAGTCGACATTTTTGTTTCACTTAACAAAATGCCTTTGGAGAAATTGGCTTTTGAAAATAAAACGAGAAAAAGTACAAGAAGTACAAATTTGATTCTGGAGAAGTATTGCTATGGAAGTCTGATTCGTAAATAATCACTTTGTTCCTTGGACCATATGATGATGATGAAGATCACTGCTTTAAGTAGAACAACTGGAAGAACTAAGTCACCAGAAAGGTATCGACGCACTTGGGCACTGATGGCGAGGCCGAATGCTTTTCTGCTTTGCTTCACTCTGTTCTGAAAGAAAAGTTAAAAAAGAATGCTCTGGAGAATCAAAATCTCTAAGTTCTGATCTCTCTATTCTCTCCTGTCCCTCTGTGTGTGTTTTATGAGAAAAATAAGTCTATTTATAGACTTGGGCTCTTGTGCGTAAAAACTCAGCAAAAATTCCATCTTTACGCTAACAACTGCCACCCACGATCGAAGCCATCCTCTGCATATGTTGACACGTATCCCATCATTTCAGTAATAATAGGAGGCATGTAGACACGTTCTTCGAAAAGAGTGGCATGAAAACCACGTAGGCAAACCACGTTCCAAACTGGTGGAGGAGAATAGGGCGTAAAAATAGCCCCAATGTACTCTGAGCGTAAAGCAGTAGATTAGGTGTAAAATAGCCCTGACATAGATTTCCCGCGTAAAGTGGTTGTTAAATAACCTTGAGCGTAAAAGTAGCTAAAATAGACTTTACGCACACGTCGGCTGTTGAGCGTAAAAACTCGTATAGCCTTCGCACGTAAAAGAAGCCATAGTATGAGCGTAAAGTAGCTCAATCCACATACTAAATGACAACATTGGTCTCTGTATAAAACAAATCCCTTTGAATTCCGTGATATATGCCATCATTAAAATCTTCATGTCAGAGTTTGCATTAAATGCGAGACTTGACATCTTTGTCCAGCGTAGAAGTGGCTAGCTCGTCCTGAGCGTAAAACCATGGGTGTAGGCCCGAGCGTAAAATGATCAGCCTCTTCTTGGCATAAAGGGGATCAATTTGAGTAAAATGGTCTATCACTTTGATTCTTTCTGTGAAGCACTTTTTACGCTCCTACAAAGTCTCCCAAAACCCAGGGAGCAAACATGGTCGTTCCAGATCCGTCTGACTTACGTGAGGTTATCCTCCACAAAAGCAAAGAAAGAGAAGAGGCCCCGATATACAAAGAGTCCTCCTACGGACATCACTGCACCCAAATCATTGTCACAGTGGGGTCCTCTGCGGTCGGAAGTAAGGCCACAGGAGAGCTTCGATCACCATCTTGGGCTGTAGAAGGAGCTTCTTCGAGAACTTGGTCGGGGGCAAAAATTTTGTGCTTTGACATCCTGCGAGTTCTCTTTGGGTTGGCTTGCTTCTGTGACTGGCTGGCGCTCCCTTCAGAGAGCATTTTTTCGAAGGCTTGTTGGTCAAAACGAACCACAAGCATTTGCTGCGTAGAGCCGAGCTTGGACGCGTCAGATTGTGTCACCAGCTTCTCATCAGAGGAGAAAGACATCCCCAGCAGAGTCGCCATCGTGTTTGCTATTAAATATCAAAGACAAGTATTACAGAAATACTGAAATTGATTGCAAACTCGCTTGTACAAAGAAGAGCCTAGAAAGAAATCCTAGGAAACAATCTAAGTATAATTTTTTAGTTTTTGATTCTGTGGGGTGACGATGGAGGCTCGGGAAAGGGTATCAACTCTGCCTTACTCCTTGGACTATCCGACGCAGTCTTTAGCTCTTAAAGAAATTGCCTTTTGAAGGTTGCCAGCCTTTTGCAGGGGTGTGGCACCCTGCTATTTATAGTGATATATATTTTGAGCTGCATAGATGGCCTGTGGCCACGTGGCTAATCAGCACGTTAAGACCTGCTCTTTGGCCTTCAGCTGTCGATTTGTTAGGATTTTATTACAGCAAATCTGGGTGGTTGAGACTTGGTCAGCCTGCCACGTGTCCTATCGCAGGATAGGAATCATTTTGAGTCGCATGAGTCTCTCAGTTTTTGACCATGTTGGGCCGCATGAGACTCGTGCGGCTTAAGTCGCAATCTTCCTTAGTCCGCATATAGCTTAAGGACTTTTAAGCCGCATAGATTCTGTATTTTAGGCCGCATAAAGCTCATGCGGCTTGGGTTACAGTCACCCTTGGCCGCATGAAGTTTGGAGACTTTGGGGCCGCATATGTTTGAGCCGCATAAGGTTCATGCGGCTTGGGTAACACTCCTTCTGACCGTATAAAAGTGCATGAACACTGCTTTTGGCGACATGACATTTTGTCTGCTCACGTCTCTTGTCTTATCTTTTTGTCAGAGCTTTCATTTTTGTCAGTTTTGACAGAACTTGTCAGCTTTATCAGACGAACTAATCAACTTGGCCGCATATCTTTCTTCTGCAGCTCGAATCAGTCTGGTTGTCGACGGGCCGCATAGGGTGTTGAATCTGTCATACGGCTCTCATTTATGTGGACCTGTTTGGCCCAAAGTACATATGCGACAAATTATGATCCGCATGAACCCCATATTTTCCATGCTTCTATAATACAGTAGTTTTATTTATAATCACACATATTGTCACATTATCTGATTACAAAATATGGACAGTTTTGATGTACATTGTCCTAAAGAAAAAAGAAAATATATTTTGTATCTCACCTAAATTAAGACCCACATCTAACTTTTGATTGTAATAATTTATTTAAAATCGATAGCGGGTATCTTATGTTCGAGTTTAACTTAATTAACAAACACAAAATATAACTAGCATCCGTACTTTCTCAAATTATAAAAGGAACTTGGCATATTCTTTCTTTATTATATGAGTTTTTTTTTACTTTCGTCCCACTTATTAATATGAACACATTTTTTGTATTTATTTGACTTAAATTTTAACTTTTGTCACAGAAAATATTCGTTTTGTCACGAAAAATATTCATTCGTCATGAAAAATGTTTTCCAACACAGAAAAATTTAGAGAGACAGACCTTGAGAGAATTGGGGAGGAGAGAAGTTTAGAAAATTTCAAGGTATGGAGACAATTCGCCAACTGTCATGTTCCGACCCATCCAATCGATCGTCCTCGCTGGGACGTAATGTCGTACGAGTCTGGAGTTGCACTCGTAGAAGGCAAGCTGATTCAATCTTAAAATGGTTATCTCAATTGCAAAGCAATATCAAGTATGGTTAGAGATAAGCTTGCAATATCAAACAATAACACAGTTGCAGAGTTTTGGTACGAAAGAATTAAAAACAAAAACATGAATGTTTTTAAATAGATTATTCGTATAGGTGATAAAAATCATAATTTGATCATTGGATAACAATTTATGCCTTGTGCCCTAGATTTGCTATTAATACTTCAAATCTTGATGAATGTTGCAATAACTTCATTAAAAATTTACGTGATAAAGCAACAACAACATTATTTGATGGTATTAGAACCAAGATTATAACATTGATGATAAATAAAAAAGCGATCGGTAAGAATTTGGAAACAAACTATATTGTTAAAAATGTTAAAATTATGGCATCCATCAAAACAAAACTATACCATTTTTAAATATTACGTATTGGTATTGTTAACAATAATAAAAGTAATAAAATTGCTCTCTTTTTTGTCTTGGTTCTCTTTATTAAGATATCATTCATCGTAGGAACATAGCAAAGGAAGTGAAATACAATTCTTTTGTTAAGGAGTGGATATAAGGATAATAAGGATCAAAGTCACTCATTGGTTAGACAATTTTCGAGAGAAAATGAACCTATGCAACTGTCAAGCCTCGCATATGTGTCCTCCTGAAATTGCATCAAAAAAGTGTTAGAGTCCAGTCTGGATTTGGCAACAACATATTTGTGGAATCCAAATCTAATTAAATATTTAATTTGATTTGGATATCCATAATTGGTGTTGTATTATTTTAGATATAATATGATTCTTATTTTAGGAAATCTTATTATTATCTAAAATAGGATAATTGATGGACTATTTTAGGTGTAATAGGATTCTTATTTGAGAGCTTCCTAATTAAGAAAACATATTACGACCTAAAATAGGATTTTTTTCATCCTATATATATATGAGGTGAGGGTGGAGGCACAAAGAATAAGCACAAAGCACAAAAGTAGAGATTGGGGTGCTTGTCCACAAGAAAATCTAAGAGAGGGTCCGTACTTTGCCATCCAAGACAGATAAAAGAAGAAGATCTAATCGAGGAGTCGTCAACTTCGGTTAGGAAGATTGCTACGGGTTGGTGAATGATCTCAATTGTAATCTTCTGTTTTCTTCTTGAGATTGGTGAGGGAGTTGAACCTATTAGGGTAAAGGGTTCAACGTGAGTTCTGTCAATTTTGTAATTTCATCTGAGTTATTAATATTTTACATCGAAAATGCGACAAAGTTTTATTGATTGGTAAAACTTTGATATTCCGATTACAAACAGAACAGTATAAAATGTAAGACTTAGACGTAGTCCTAGGAATACACTTTTATTTTTATCTGGGAACTGTATCGGTGGAGCGAGTGGTAATGCATTGACTCCGTTGACAATCGGACGACGATCTTGGATTCTCTGAAGGTATGGGCTACTCTGGATGCTGGAGCATTTGGAGGAAAAGTAGACGTTACGTGTCTCTTCTTGTCTCTGTAGGTAGATATGATGATCTATCTGTCTGTGTGTGTGGATAAAGGAATAATCCTTCTATTTATAGGCATCAGACTGGTCTACTCATGCGCAAATATGTATGATGTGCCTATACGTGGGAATGCCACATGGCTGTTGCTGTGGTGCGCATGGACGATACACCCATAGTTGAAGCTGAATCTTGTTTGAACTGCACTGTTGGGCTGCGGTGGAGCTGACACGTGGCAGTTGCGAAGATTCGGCCGTCGCTGAGATCTTGGGTGGTTAGCACCCATTCGTAGGCAGAACTAAGTCAAATGACACGTGGCGCATGTTCATGGCTCAAAGATCTCGGATTTGGTTGAGGATGATCTGTCAGTGTGCGCCTAGGATCTGGCGCATCGGACGACTTGGTCTATGACTTTCAAAGGTCATAAATAAGTCTGGGCGCATGGCTTCTGAGGCACATGCAGAGCTTCGAGTGTATGGTTGTGGAAGCGCATGTAGAGACTTGGCTTCTATCTTTTGGGATCATGAGTAAGTCGGAAGCGCATGGCTTTTGAGGCGCATACAAATTACTGGGCGCATGGTTGTGGAGGCACATGTAAGTGATCGGTCGGCCACGTGGCAAGGACAGCTGTAGCCGACAAAAGTAAGTAATGATGATGCTGACGTCTATGGTTCTTCGTTTTATGTAAAAACTGTTAACTGCTCAGTCTTCGGGAAGCGGGATGACGACTCTGTCACATAGCATTAAATGCTTGATGGGTGACGAGTTGAAGTGGGCGCATCAGTTTGTGCCCCACTAGGTGTATGGGTCTATGTCCCATTAGACACATCGGTACGGAGTGTATGGTGCTGACGGTGTATCTGTCGCATGGCGCATCCTTATTGTCCCGTCTGTTGAGTTCTTCAAGGCGTTAATGGCTATTTTGACTTGTTTGAATACGAAGAGACAGATTCATTGGTATTAATACAAATTTATTGCACAAAATATGAGAAGACTGCCACTTGGCGCATGGGCAAGGGTTGCCCCGGCCTATAAATAGCTTTGTGAAGAGTTTTGTTTCTCATTTCACTTAGCTTTCTTTCATGGAGATGAACTCGATCGGTCCCCTGCCTCAGCGAGTTGACGATGAACTCTTTTCGAAGACGAAGATGTGCCGAGTTGGTTTATTCACCATCGACCCTATTTTCGTACAAGCTTGTGAAAGTGACTGTTGCATCCAAATATTGGGATCGTCGTGTTCTGAGACTGGCTGAAGGTGCATGTTGCATCCAAAGATCGGGGCAGTCGTGCCCTAATTTTTGTTATATTGGAAGTGCCGCAGGTCAGGGCTATAGGCCCCGATTTTGTTAGGCTAGAAGAGCCACTCCTCCTGCTAGAGTGTCCGCACGTTGACGAGGAAGTGATTCGCTCTGACTATACACGAGGATGCGCCTACGTTGAGATGTTGGAATGATGTACCTGGCTATGCACGGGGATGCACCTACGCTGAGATGTTGGAATGATGCGCCTGGCTGTAGCACTTGAGTGATGCGCCTGGCTGTATGTTGAAGTGATGCGCCCTGCTGTAGCACTGACAAGTGATACACCTGACTGTAGTTTTTAGGATTTTCTTTCTCTTTTATAAAAGAATTCTCCTTTATATAAGATATGTAATAAACTTTCATATGAAATAAAAGCCCCATTTTTATGTCTCTACTTCTTTGCTGTTTTCTGCTGCGACAAGTATTCTGTTCCTAGTGCATGTTGATTTTTGGTGCATGAGAGCTAGGGCGCATAGGAGTTCTGGCCTTAGATACGCCTGAAATTCCATGCTTCTACAAAACTCCCTTCAAAGTTTTCAAAACTTTCTGCCAAGTTTTGAAATACTTCGAACAAGAAGCATGGATATTCGTTGTTCTGGGCGCTTGTCCTCGTCTGGGCGCATGACCGCTTCGCGTATTGCTGTGGGGACGCATGTTCTTTTTGGTTTTATACAAGAAGATAATGCCTCGAATTTTAGAAGATTAATGATAATCTTTTGGAAGATATGCAGCCGTCAGTTTCACGAGACCCGAAGAGTTTTGCTGACGTCAGCCTTTATCGGTTCACGCGCGTGGCTCATGCCTATAAATAGGCGTCTGTGAGGGGGGAGAAAAAGTCTTCTGTATTTTCTCCTTCTTCTTTTTCTTCTAGAGTCTTTGAAAAACCCTAGCTTCTTTTAGATATGGCTCCTAAGACTCCCCGCGGTGGTGATGGCCGAGAAAGGGGCAAGGATAAGGAGCATGTGGAGGTCGACGTGGAGGACATACCCACCGTCGCAGCGACGCCCGACGACGTTCGACCGGCGGTGATCGGTGGGTGATCCTTCACTTCCTTGCAACCCTGTTGGGGCGCGTAGGTGTGACTGAAATGAGTCGCTTCTCCATTGAGACGCCTAGGCTTTACATTGCTAATGTGTATAGACTTTGTCCTTATGATGTGCCGAAGCACCTTCTGCTGACGTGCATGGAGTTAGGTCCTTATGATGCGTAGGTCCTGATGATGCGTCGAAGTTTCTTTTGCTGACTCGTATGGACTTAGGTCCTGATGATGCGCCAAAGCACCTTTTGCTGATACGCATGGACTTAGGTCCTGATGATGCGTCGAAGCTCCTTTGCTGACGCGCATGTTTGCCATTGATTATAAAAGAACAGAACAATTATATAGGAGGACTGGACTTTTACTTCACAATACAAACTCGCTCGTACAAAGAAAGCCTAGGGACGAAAGCCTAGGTACAGCAATCTAAGTACGATTGTTTAGTTTAGATTCTGGGGGGTGACAGTAGAGGCTCGGGAAAGCGACGGCCACTCTGCCTTACTCCTTGGACGATCAGACGTAGCCTTGGCTCCGGTGAAGAACTGCTCTCAAGATAAGAAGACTCTTCTGTGCGCGCCTTTGTCTCTCTGTGTGTCCAGCCGGATGGAGAGTATCTCCTTTGCAAGGGAATGACACCTTGCTATATTTTTTTTTATTTTTGATCGGGGATCTTTTGCAAGGGAATGGCACCTTACTATTTATAGGATTGGAGTGTAATCATTAGGGTTTGCAATGATTATTCCTTGGAAAGTCGGTGGCCAATCATCTAGGCCATTAATTGTGATTGTATTATATCTGGGCCATTGACCCTTGATTGCGCCAAATCTGTATGGTCAATTAATGCTGATTGTCATAAATCTTTGGAAGCTTGGATCTTCTGCCACATGTTCAATTTGCTTTAATTACAACAAATCTGATTTGATTTGAGTAATAATGGTGATTGTACTAAATCTGGTTATCAAGATTTGCGAGCAGCCATAGCCACAAGGTGATAAGACAGCCACGTCACTACAACAAATATGGCCTACAATAGCATGTGCAGAACGCTATAGAAAGCCTTCTATAGCATATTTTGTCTGCTATGATCGCCCACGCTATAGTATGTCCAGACATGTGAACGCTATAACATTATAGCGTTCATGGATGCTGTAGAAGGTTTATAGCGTTCGCGTATGCTGTTGATGGTTTATAGCGTTTATGAATGCTGTAAATACTTTATAGCATTCTAGAACGCTGTAGATAGTTTATAGCATTCGTGAGTGTTGTGGATTACTTATAGCGTTTATGAATGCTATGGATTTTTTATAGCGTTTGTGAATGCTGTGGATGATTTATAGCATTTGATAAATGGTTTTATTTATTATAGCGTTCATCATATGCTATCGTGGTAGCAGCAATTTAGACGTTTTGAGTGCTATAAACCTGCTACAGAATTTCATATTATTTCATATCTGCTACAGAATTTCATATTTCATAACCTGTTTTGTATCACATATAAATAACAATAATCGCAAACAATTTCAATCGCAACTTGCATTTCGATCAATCAAGATATAGTAAAGATTTGTCAAAAAATGAAATGTTTCATTAGAACATTCAAGATATACAAAAAGTAGTAGTCATTAAAACATTCAAGATGTAGAAAAGTAGTTGTACGCCAAAATAAACCATTCCATTTACAAAGTATCTGTAGTCCAAAATAAACCATTCCATTTACAAATATCTGTAGGCCAAAAAATAGCTCGATCGCCTCTTTCCTTCTAGCAGCTATCCACAACCATCAAAAACATATACACCAACCTATACAAAATTGAGAAGAAAACACATTATGATATAAAAAATAAGATAGAATATTTGACACCATGAAATGAACTAAGAGATATCTAGCAGATACCTAGCAGTTTTTATAATAGAGTACTTAGATTTCATACACCATAAAATGAACTTAGATTTTGACAGCGTTCCATGGAGTTGAAGTCTGTGGCTAAGGAGGCATGCAGTGTGTTAAATGTGAAGTTGCAGGACAGTAGTGTTATGTAAAGCAGTGTAATACATGAAGTAAAGTGCAAGAAGGTTTAAAAAAGTTGCAGGACAGTAGTGTTATGTCAACTTGCAATCTCTTTGGTTCCTAAGTTGTGATTAATCTTGATTAGTCGACACATGCCCCAAAGATCCTTCAGAAATACAACTGTTAAAATTAACTGCAAACAGAAGGAACTGGTCGTAAGTTCTTGAACGAGAAAAAGAAAAGAAAAAGAATGATCACTTGTTCCATTTTGAAACTTTACATAAACAAGGTCAGATGTTCCAGAATAACAAATCAATCATCTCTTGTATCCTTACAATTGAATGCGCGGAATTATGTTATTAACATAAAGAATCGAGAAGAATGAATGGTTTGTTGCAATTGTGGATATCTTTTACCAATTTTTTTCCAATTTTTCAGACTCATCTCACAGGAGGAAAGCGAAGAAGGCATTCAAGATCGTCGCGAGACTTGCCCACTTCCTAATATTTTCCAATATGGAATTCCGGTAGCCATGATCTGATTTAGTTTCGAGTGTTCTCTGGAATCAACCAATGCATTAGTTCTTGTTAACGAATCATAAATATCCCAATCTGAACTTATCTAGCATAGAGAAAACTATATTTTGATCACCTAAGCTGCATCATTGAGGGGTCCCTAGCATTCGACTCAGTTATACTTCTTTGATTTAAAATGAAAATGCACCCAAATGACAGCTTCCAATAGTGCAAGATGCTCACTGAGAGCTGAATCTCCATAAACCACAGCTTTAAGGACCTAACATGTCTAGAAAGAATGAAGGCTAAGATCAAAAGACTAATAACACAAAATTTACAAAAAGTTAAATTTTGTCATCAGGGAGGAGTAGGAAAAGACCGAGATGGAAACAAATTAGACAGTTGAATCTGATTGTGGGGATTTGTAATATTTGGGGAGTATGTTTTCTATTTGCCAGATATGGACACGGATACAAATACGGATACGGATAAGGGTATGATACATTACAAGATACATACATTTTTAAATATTGACAACATTTTTCTGTGTCTGTACAACAGCCGGAAAGCAAGCCCAAAATCAGTGCTCTACTTTGAGAATGTAGCCTACATTGGGTTAACTAACTAAAATCTATATAATTTGTGATTGTGTTGATCATATTTTTCATTTAACTACTTATTTTCTAACACGATTGCTTATTTTTGCCAGAGGAATATTACCTAATTTTGGAGTTTGCTCACCCTTCTTACCAACTGACCTACTAGGCTTCAAGGGAACCCTAGGAAGCATAGACGTTCCAAAAATGTAGGCTATGTCGTGTCGGACATATATCAGACACAATCCAAAATATACTAGGGCACATCAAAATAGGTGCCGCATCCATGTCACCGTTTTCTTAACATGTCTTGTCGTAATCGTGTCCATACAACATAGAGGGGACCCGCTCATTTTTACTAAAGTTTCCTATGCATGAACTTGATACTGACCTAATAAAAAAATTCTTATGAATTAGATCTTGACTGAAGCTTTCAGTTAATTGACCTAATGTTGATAGAAGAACATGATTGGAAGATAACAAGGACAATGTATCACAAATAAAATGAACACCAAAATGAAGCAAGAACTGACCAGTGGAAGCTCCTTACAGAAGACATGGTATCTAAACTCAGCAGTGAGCTCTTGGAAGGGATTGGCTCCGCTCACATAGCAATGTACATGCAAAGACATCTCCTCTTTCACCTTCTTCCACTTAGCTACCACGTCGTCCCTTTGTAGCGTCGTCTGCCACTCCCTCAGCTGTTATCACCGAAGAAATGTTTCAGAGTGATTACAAGCTCGGATACCAGGAGCAAGATTGAAGCAAGAAATTCCTAACAAGATTTCGTTTGAGAAATCTTTAAGGGGCTGTTTGGTCATCCGCGGAATGCTTCAATGTACCATTTATATTCTCCTGATTGTCAGATCAAAACCAAGGTTCAGCTTATCTGGGTATCAACAGATATTGTGTCTATTCTTATTTGTAATTCATTTGAACAATCACATAACATAATTCACAAAATAGTTAGGATGAGTTATCTCAACAAAGAAACTTCCAAAAAAATAAATAGAGATGGAATGATCAAGCTTCCTTCCACCACCCGACCTCCAAGGACGCCGATTTGGAACGGTTATACCACGTTCAACATCCACGAGAACTCTTTTATTATCAAGCTTCCTTCCATCAGCTTGTTCGTAGGAAGCTGTATGTGCAAGTATAGTATTAGGCTATCAGCGCATTCCAACACCTTAAACTAACAATGATTGTGAGAAAAGATAACTAAAAAGAGAATTAACACACTTTTCGTATCTTGTATGCATGTATTCAATGAAGGCATATCCATGAGGTTTATTTATCTCCTTGTCAGTAATCAACCTGATCTGAAACACTCATAGGAAACATAATTGTTAAGAGTGATGAAGTAATACAAAACAACATACAACATATAAACATCTTGTATTATTTTTGTCTTTTGAATGTTTCCGAGCTCAAGGCATGGGAGATAAAGAAACCCTTGATGAATGAAGCTTAAGAAGCCAAAATACCTTAAGAAGAGATTTAGACTTGATGCATGGGGTTTTAAGTATATGATCCAGCTCATTCCAATTTTGCCACAATTTTTAGATTAAGATTTGAATAAACCATATGGCATGCATGATTGATCCCACTCACTAGTGAAATGTTATATCACTTTCTTTTGTGCATCCATAAAAACTGCAACTAGCAGGAAACTACTAACCAGTGTAAGCTACTTTTGCAAGTGCAGCTGGACTTTGATACTGAATTTCAACTGAAAACCCTTTTTATGTTGATCATATATATATATATATATACAAGTTCTCTTTACACTTGTTACAGTGGTACCTTCTACACACAACAAAATTGACATTATTGCAAGAGGAATCTCTCCCATAGAAAAAGTGCATGCTCAAGTGGAATTCACAACTGAAAATATGGAAAACTACAATATTCACTAAGGAGTATATATGAGGGCATTATTTTTGTTATCACTACACTATGGAGTACCTGCAAATGTAGGCTTGGAAAAGCTTAAATAACTAAATCATTTTCCTTTAAATTCCAATAGTTATCATAGCCAGGTTAGTTAACTGAAAAGTTACTGTCAAGTTTTAATGTACGGATTGTTTTCAGAAAAGGTTAACAACCCTTCTTTTTATGAGATACACCTTACCTAAAAAGATAAGGATATAGATATGGTTCGGATTATATTAATTGATATCCATGTTTAATTATTATAAAATCATACAAGAACACGATCATGTATTACTAGATAATACTAACAAATAACAAAATAATTAAGTTTCAAATTTAATCCCATATAGAAGTACATACCACATTCAGAAACATATTTTGAACTGCAGAAGGATAACTGATATTCATATTAGCTACATGATCTAATTTTCTGGATCCAAACAATGTGTTCATGGTCTCTACAACTCTGTCAGATTCCGGTATCTGTTGAATAAGATGATGAGCCAATGACTGCCACTGTGCCACTACCATAGTTGACAACATGCAGTAGTGGTTAATGGCTCAATTTCTTAGATCATATCTATTCTAAAGAGTAGTGATGGCAGCAAATGGAAGAATTTGCGTCAATTGTGATCCTAAAAATGGATTAATTCTTCAAACTAATTAAAAACCTTGATTGCATGCATGCATATGAAACCAACACCTATGTACTACAAGGCCGAGGGCCTCTATAATATACTACCTGTACTTCTATATATATCAGTAGAATCTCTTCGACATGTATCAAATGGTGCTGGTGCCGGATCCGCCACGATGCTAGCTATCTCGATCCCGGCCGGGTAACAGACCAGTTATAGGAAAGACTCACCTTGAACTTTTCACGTGATCAAAATCCTCCATCCAATAAAAAAACTCTTTATATATATTGTATCCATCCTTTCCAAGTAACTGTATACTTATGTATCAAAGAGCATATATGTATGTATGTTACTAGATTATTCAGTGTTCCCGTACCAAGCTTATAGTTTAAATGTTTGGTTCACCGTCGTAAGAACCAGTAATAAATGTATACAATTTCTGAAAGTGTAAATATGAATTGGTACCTTATTAGTTCAGTAAATAAATATATACAGTTTCTTCAAAATGTAAATATGAACTGGTACCTACTTTTTTTATGCGAGTTTTTCAATTTGTAAATTCATTAATATGAAATTGTAATACCCATATGAGAACTCCTCCTACAATTATAACTAGGTAACTCTGAAACAGATAAACATCTAGCAAACATATAAATAAATATGGGGATGTATAATGGATTAATCCCCAAAATCCAAAGTACAAGACAAACATACCGCAGCTAGCAGAAAGGAAAAAGTGTATATAATTGATCATATGGGGATGTATGTATATATACCACCAGAAAACAGATATTTTACCACATGGCTGGCTAGCTTCATATATATATGTTTGCTAGTGCAGAAATTGACTAACGGTGAGAGCAGTTTGGATGGGATTAGAGTAACATAAGGTTCTATTAATTAAACTAGACAGTTTTGTGCAAAATCCGATCTGGAACCAGCATTTAACCATATTTATTCATTTTTTGCGGACTGATTAGCTATCCTAAACAGGAACCAACTCTGACATAAAGCATACAATTCATATTCTACCTTGGTTGGAAATTTGGCACCATCATGGAGGATTGTTACTTGATATTAGAAAGCAGGTATTCCGAAAACTCTTCAATATAAAAGTTAAGCTAGGGTTTCAGGAGGCTAGCTATCAGTAATGATCGGGGAAATATCTGAGTTCTTGATCCCACAACTGAAAAGGGGATGTATTCAACAGGTGTTTAACAAACTGATAGCCCTAAAATCACCAAAGCCCTAAAACCATTTTTAGAGCTAAAGAAAGAAAGGAAAAAAAGATGAAAACCCTAAAATCTGTTCAAACCAACTGAGGGAAGTACCTGATGGCCGATGGTGATGGAGGATTTCCGTGACCAAACCTTAATCGAGGATTCCCCTATTCAAACAAAAAATACTTTAGAGGGAAGTACTTGATGGTTGAGGGGGAGGGGAAGAAGAAGATGAACCTATAGCAGTCAAGGGAAGGGCAGTAGCAGAGGATGAGGCTACGGATGGAGGTACCAGGGGTGGCAGTTGCGCCTGGTCTTCATGTGGCGCCGGAAGTGGTAGAGTATCTCGTACGGAAGAAGGCACGTTGGTCTTCGCCTTCTCTAAGGACCGCCTGCAGGCCGACTTCCTCGAGGTCGTCGTCAAGGACAAGGACCTCCTCAAAGACGACGTCGTCGGCCGCGTCGGCTTGGACCTCGCCGAGGTCCCCATCAGGGTCCCTCTCGACAGCCCCCTCGTGCCCTAGTGGTACCGCCTCCACCACGATGCTGTAGCCGGCGGGAGGAGGAAATATTGTTGGCGGCCTGGATGGGCACCCAGGCCGATGAGGCCTTCCCGGACGCCTGGCACTCCGACGCCCACTCCGTCTCTGGGTCCACGCCATTGATAGGATTTTGGTTAGGAGGGAGAAGAAGGAGGGACCGATCCTTTTGTTGGGAGGGAGAAGCAGGAGGGAAATGAAAATTTTAGGGGGAAACGAGGGATCGAAAAACATAGGGTTTGTCATACTCTTCTTTGTCACATGCTTTGCATGTGATACATATATGACACACAAAAAAAAACTATTCTCACGGTTATTAGTGCGACCATATTAAAAAATAATAATAATATACAATTTTTAATTTTAGTAACGGTTGTTTAGCTGTTGTAACGGTTATAACCGTAACTGTTCCGTAACAGTAATAAACGTTACTAATTATTAAAAAAACTGTTACAAATTGTATGTTTTGGTGTGGTGGACAGCGATGCTAAAAAAGTCGCAGTCGTGCCTAACGTACGGTGGTGACGATAGTCCCAACATCCGAAAGGGAGAGCGCAACAAAAAAAATGGGAGAGAGCAAAGGAAAATGAGGGAAATGAGAAAGAAAAAGAGAAAGGAAGAATACAGAGAGACCTTAAAAATTTTGAAGAAGGAAAAGGAAAAGGAAAAAACCTAGTTTTCTGCTGGTAATGAGCGCCAAATTTTTGGCATAGGCGGCAAAGTAAAAAAAGTTGTAGGAAATAAAATTTAAGATAATACTTTAAAAGTGTTGTATAATTGTTTACGATATTTCTAAAAGTATTGTATTTAATAGTAGATAGAATGTTATAGATTCTACAGCATTCAAAAAACGCTATAAATAGATATTTTTATAGCACTGCAGAAAGAATGCTATTGTTGATAATATTCTATAGCGGGGACACTTGAACGCTATAGAAAAACTGCTATTATAGGCCATATTTGTTGTAGTGCGTGTCTCAACTTGTCACTAGTGGGATGTCTAAACGGAGCCGCATGAACGCGTTCTCTAAGTGATCCGCATACGGGTGGTCCCCCACGACCCTTGCCGTATGAAGCTAGCAACCACATGAAGGTAGTAGCCGCATGAAGCGGGCGGCCGCATGAAGCGGGCGGTCGCATGAAGCGGGCAGCCGCATGAAGCGGGCAGCCGTATGAAACGGCCAGCCGCATGAACGGACAGCCGCATGAAACGGGCAGCCGCATGAAGCGGGCAGCCGCATGGGGATGGCAGCCGCATAAGTATTGCAGCCGCATATGTGTTACAGCCGCATAGGGAACTTTGGAGTCGGTAGATTATGTCAGCTACAAAAGATTTTCTCTATTTCCCTAGGAACACGCCATCATGCCAGAGCCATTATTGTGACTTTATGTCAGAGCTGTCAGTTGTCAGAGCTGCCGTCCGGGTATTGAATACGGCAATTGCTAGGGCCAGCTATAGGGAAGAACTGTTTAGGTCCACGTGGCTATTTTCTGAGCCGCATAGAGCTATCCGAGTCGCATGAGGCTGTAGAGGACTTTGAACCGCATGAGTTTCCACTGGATTTTCGAGCCGCATAAGGATACTTCTGCTGGAGCCGTATGGGCTTTTCTTTGTTCTTTTTTATGCTTCTACAAGACCCCATTCAAAGTTTTCAATTTACAAAATTGAAATACTTTGAATAAGAAGCATGGCTACAAATAAGCTCTTCTGGCCGCATAGGGTGTTTCTAGCCGCATGGCCTTTTTAGCCACATGGGTCGTTTCTGGCCGCATAGGCTGTCTGGCCGCATGGGCTGTCTGGCCGCATAGGCTCCCTGCCACGTGTGGAAATCTTTTATTATATTGATTGTCTTTGATTTGACTTCAAATTTGAAGCCGCCTTTTGGGGCAGGATCCCAAGAGTTGGCTTTTAAATAACCAGATTGCCTCGATGCCCGGAGAGTCGGTTCGTTCTTTTATGCTGCACGCGGATCGAAGCGTCCGTCGATTCGTGAGCCCCCCTCCTTTTGCCTATAAATAGGAGCGTGTTAGGGCAGAAAGAATTTTTTACCTTCTCTACTCTTCTTATCCTAGATTTCTGTCTTCATCTTCCTCCTCCATTCGTCGACTGACAATGGCCCCCAAAGCTTCCAAGGCCTCTGCTGCAGCGAAAGACAAGAAGGCGGCGACTCCCTCACCGACTATAGCGCCTCCAGTCCATCCTGACATCCACCCTGCCATTCAGGGTAAGGACTACGTGGAAGATCGAACACTTCAAACCCTAAAACAACGGCTATGTTGCATGTTTTTATGCATAAGCCCTCTTCTCCTCAGCATTCAATGCATTCTTCATCTTTATAAAGCCGCATATGTTGTATGGGCCGCATGAACTTCTCATATCCAATCCGCATGGGTGCATTTTATGTTTGAGCCGCGTGAGAGCGTCTGAGCCGCATAAACGCCTTGAGAACTGAACCGCATGAAGCCCCTCTGAACAAAATCGCACGAGCTCCTAATGGACTGAGCCGCATAGCGTTCCACGAATCAGAACCGCATATGAACCCGCCTAAACAAAGCTGCATGAGGACTTGTCGAGCCGCATGAACTTTGTAAAAAAAAACGTGCCGCATAAAGACTCATCTAAACAGAGCCGCATGTGCTCTGTGAAAATCGAGCTGCATAAGAACTCGTTTAAATCAGGCCGCACGAACTCTAAATTTCTGGCCATCTCCTGACTTTGTTTCTTTTGTCTCTTTTCAGTAAATCTGCCAGTCAATGCTGCTGGAGAACCCTTGGTGGGTCAGGCCCAATTTGCCATAGGAGTTCGGTTTGACCAACTAATCCGGCAGGTGGTAGAGCAACTTCCCCAGAACGAGCCTGAGGAGAGGCTGAATCTTATCAATAACCAACCTTTTCATTTTCTCTGTGCCATGCTGAACTCAGGGCGATTGGGGGAAAAGTACTTGAAACCGGCGTTCTTCTTCGGAGACGCACTTACTGTGAAGAACTCTCGGGTATTAGATATATCTGAGAATTTGAATTTTATTTCTGCTGGAAGGGCGATCCATATCCTCCAGATGGTGCGTCATTTCCTATTGGCGTGGTTCAATATGTTGCCGGTAGACAGGAGGATGCAGGAATCCTTGACCCCGAGCCGGTCGGGGATGATTGTGGGTAACATCCACTACAATAAGCACGTTAGATCAGCGTACGAGGGCAGAGAACCGGTCAGCCGCTCCATGATGGGGCTAGCCCCGGATACCTTCTTAAATGCGCAAGGTCCCAATTTCTTATTCTTTCAAGCCAACACTTTTCTGAATCAACTTGCTCGGAAAGGGTCTTATCCCATTGGCCGACTCTCGCTTTTGAACTGGATACGCCCCATCCCTTCGTGGGCTAATTTGACCGGATGGATTTTACGAGAATATAGGACTTTCCTGTGTGAGGTTGGTCTCTACCATGCCATCCGGGGTACATGTCACGGACTGCCCATCAACAAGGAGTTGTTCATGGCCTCTTGGAGATGTATAACCGGCGGACGGGGACCTTCTTCGCGCCTGAAGGGGAGATTGGTCTCGCTCTTCATGAGATGCACGCAGTCTCTAGGCTGCCCTGGGGCAATGAAGCGTTCGAAGTATATACTCTAACGAACGAAGAGTTCGAAGATTTGGAGCAACGTCATCCGGGTTTCGTTGCTGTCTATCAGGAGTTACTGTGTCACCACAGTTACTGTCAGCAGACGACCAAGAAAGATAGTAGCTCGGAAGGGAACCTTCTGCATACTAGGGCTTGGCTCTCCCACCTTTTTCAGCAAGGTGCCTCAGGCCGGGTTGCTCCCCGGGATCCTCTGACCCGAGAGCAAATATAGGATTTGGTGTTAACTGCCAAGAAATCGAGGGCCATGAGCGACACATTTGGGAGTCAAACTGGCTCTTTTGATTATTTTTATCAGGATACCCAGCCGCTGTCGAAGAAGGCGATCCTGGCAGGGTTCCTGATGGTATGGCTACGAAATTGTGTGGTCTAAGGAGGAGTTGGTTCCATTGAGAGGATCAGCCAAAATTTTATCCTTTCTGCCGTGAAGCTGGCCTTCGGGGTCAGACTGGCTCTTCTTCCGGCCATGGTGTGCAGTATACACCGTAGCCTCCGTACTTTTTTGTCTAAGGTTATTGCACATGACATGGCGATGAACTCTGAGCGAATAGAGTTGTCCTACCATTATTTGATGGGGTGGCTATTAATGCACTGTCGGTCTTTGATGAGACCTGGCCCAGAAGATGGTGTAACTGACGATGATGCTTTTATCTTTCAGTACTGTCGGATGCCCTAGGAGTACAATACTATGCCCGCATGTCGGAGGGCGCTGGCGAGGGTGGATGGATATAACTTCTTTGTGTCTGTTCCCTATTTTTCTGCTGAGGAGGTAGGGAGTATATATGTTGACGGTACCGGGCCTCCTCTCCTCTTACTTGGGAGGATGCTTCTTTGGTTGCACAATATCCGTCCCTCGTACTTAATATATCGCAACCGCAATACCGTCTACCTGGAACCTTATTTGCCCAACCAGTTCTCCCGCCAGTTTGGGTACAACCAGCTGTTCCTAGAGAGTCCCAGCTCTTGCCTGGGCTTTGAAGACAGCATTCTAGATGGCATCAGGGCCTGGCTTTACTATAATACTTCTCATACCCGTACTAGTTTCTCGGTCCCTGACGCTGAGACGCAAGGGGAGATTTTGTATTTAGCGGCTCTCTACCATGTCACTGCGAGCAGGTTTCCTGTTAACTTTGACCCACGTACCAGTTTTATTGTTGGTACCGGCTTGGCAGAGAAGCCCCAGGGTTCGAAAACGAGGAAGCAGAGGGCGAACACGGTTCCTGTGTCGGACTCGGAGTCCACCACTGCGGATGAAGAAGATGGCGAGCAGGGTGTCGATGATTTTCTCCCTCCTCTAGTCGAGGTGGCGGCAGATCAACCGCCCATTGCGTTCGATGAAGCGGTGGCGGATCAGCCGCCTGATGTGCCTGGTCCTTCGCGCAAGCGAAGCAGGAGTGAGTCTGCTGATATCGGCATAACTTATTCCATAAAATGGGCTGCTGACAGATCCCGTCGGCCACTTAACGAGGGTGTTGACGCTGTTTCTGAGGTGACTCAAATTATAACCGTCTTCTCCTTCTTTTTCCTGCACTATGGCCTAATCATTTTCCTTTGCTCTTGTAGGCGTCAGAGGAGTCGGTTTCTCGAGAACCGGCCGCTGAGGTAAATCCGGCTCTGACTGCTTTGGTTAGTGACATGTGTAACGCTAAAATTTCTGCTGGGGTTCTTTCGGAGGAGGCCGAGGAGCCCCACATTGCTGGAGACTCAACCCATGGTGACGGGGGCTCTACTGCACCTGTCCTTGAGACAGTTGAATTTTAGCAGGGTGATGCTGAACCAGTTGTATCCCCTTCCGGGGTGGCTGGGGCAGAAGAACCAGCTGAACTCGACTTGGAGGTTACTGGTGAGGAAACTACGGTCGCTGCGAGCGAACCTCAGTGTCCACAACCCTCCCATGGTAAGCTAAGCCAAATTTTGACTAATGAGGAGGCCCATTCGCTCTATCATCACGTCTTCGGGTTAGACTGATTGATGGTTGCTCTGGGCATACAGGTCCTGCCCCTTCAGTGCCGATGACGGACATTGTTATGGTAGGCTCTGCCAGAGGGGATCTGGTGGAGGGGAGCGTGCCTCCTCCTCTTCCGACTTGTCTTGAGGGGCCTCCCGCCGGATCGAGTTCGGGAGGTGATATGGCGACATAGCCTGGAGAGGGAGCAATGGTCCCTGTATCTCCCTCTGCTCGTACGACTTTGGGGGTCGACCTCTCAGCTTTACCGAGTATCCAGATTATTCGGGCCGTAGATGAAGAATTGGCTGCTGTTCAAGCGTCCTTTCGCTCAGAATTTATTTTCCTTATGGTAGGGGTAATAAGTTCTGTTGCGTCTTCTTCGACACTGCCAGCCACACTTCCTTTGACACCGTCCTCTACGGAAGTTCTGGATGAGGTATCGCAGGATGTGGTTGATAGTTTCTACCGCCATTTGAAGAGGGGAGTAGACGCTGCTGTGGAGCGGGGGACCCCTTTCGCCTTGGCCCGATAATGCGTCCAAGGCCAAATTGACATTCTCAGAACTCTTCCCGATGGGGCAGGGATAGCTGCACTTCTGGAGCCCAAACTGTTGGAGGCTGATCAGTTTGTGGCCCAGTTTCAAATGCTGCGACAAGCTGATCTGTCTGCAGCAATTGATCATGAGCGGGGGTTCCTCACCACCGCCCTGGAGAAGATAAGGCTCGCGCAAGATACATCTAAGCCGGCTATAACAAAGGACCTTGGTGACCTGTCTCTCCTGTACGACCAGCTGAGCCACCGGAGCGAGGTTTGCAGGGCTCGGGAGGCGGCCGCCTCCCAGGAGGTAATCGCTACCAGGGAGCAGATTCTCGAGCTTCAGAAGAAGCTGGCCTTCTTGGAGTCTGAGCTTGAAGCTTCTCATACAGACAAAGAGCTGATTATTCAGGATGCCGAAAGGGTTTCCAGAGCTTCTGCTAACCTGGAACGCGCTCTGAAGAAGTTTGAGGAGGGCTGGTGGGCTCATGCGCCCTTGGAAGATGCGGTGCTACTGACTCAGGAGGCCGAGCGTCGGGCCAAACAGCAATTTGAGCGGTCAACTGCCTTGTTGAGGGACCGTCTCAGGGCATTATGCATCGCCAAACAATAGTCGGCTCTTTTTTTTCTTTTTCTTTTTGTTGCTTTCTTTTCTTGAGTGGGACATGGTCCCCAGAACCTGTAGTACTTTTACCCTTCAAATAAAAGAGTATGCTTTATTCTACCCTTTATTTGTACTACTTATTTTGTTTGTAGTATTTACCCCATTGGGGAACTGTTTGTGGACTTGTTACCTTTGGCATACATTGATTTTAGGTACAGATAACAAGTTGATGGGAATACTTGGAACAAATCCACAGTCAGGTGGCTGTGGACGTTTCTGGTATCGGAAGAATGAATGCCATGGGACAGCTGGGCCCCTGGGACATAATGAGAAGTGAGGGGCATGTACTAGGAAACTTAGTACAGCATTTGTGGTCAACAGTGGACATTTGTGGTCAACAGAGGACGTTTGTGGGCCTATTATCCTTGGCGTACCCTAGTTTTTTTGGTACGGATAATAGGTTGAGAGAGAACCAACATACTTACTCAGAGGTAATGAGGACGTGGTAAATATGAGGGTTTCTTCGATGGAGCTTCCCACTCAGAGGTAATGAGGACATGGCAGGAGTGGGCTCCATAAAGGGAATGTAGAACGACTCAGAGGTAATGAGGACATGGAGGTTCTATGTGAGGGGCGGTTTGTTTTTGATGGAAGGAAAACAACTCAGAGGTAACATCAATGTAGTTGTTTTGGAGGATTTGTGGATCTGTTACCCTTTTTGTGCAATGGAGAGTGCGGGTATTGGATCATGAGGAGTGAGCCCTTTTTGGGAAAAAAGTTCAGAGGTATGATCATACATGCCTTACTACCTAAAAGACGCGATATAGATTCATCTGTAGTGGCCAAGATGTGAGTTCAGCAGTACTTGTGGGTACGTAGCTCAACAATCTGGGAGATTTAGGACCAGAATATAAGTTCAGCGGTACCTGTGGGTACATGACTTGACAATCTAGAGATCTGGAGTCGGAATATGAGTTCAGCGGTACCAGAGGGTACGTAACTCATTGCTTCGAAAGATTTATTTTCGGGATGTGAATTAGCGGTACCAGAGGGTACGTAACTCATCACTTCAGAGGATTTGTAGTCGGGATGTGAGTTCAGCGGTACCAGAGGGTACGTAACTCATCATCTTGGAGGATGTCGTTTCAGACGTAATACTTCTTTAGGAACTTACCGTTGATGGGCAACATGAGCAAGTCTCCATTTTGTTTTGTGAGGCGGTAAGCTCCATTGGAGAATACAACATCAATGATGAATGGGCCTTCCCACTTTGGCTGGAACTTGTCGACGGTTTTGTGAGTCATAACCATCAGCCTCCGAGCTGCCAGAACGAGGTCGCCTACTTGGAATGTTCTGATTTTAACCTTCTTGTTGAAGGCTCCGGAGATACGTGCTTGGTACAGCACGATTCGCTGTTGAGCTAACAGGCGCTTCTCATCTAGGGCCTCCAGTTCTTGTAGTCGGCGATGGTGATTGTCATCAGTCGTCAATCTGTATGTGAGAGCAACACGGAGTGAGGGGATTTGAGTCTCCAGTAGGAGAATTGCCTCACTTCCGTATACCAGAGAGAATGGTGTGTTCCCGGTGGCGGTCCGTACTGTGGTCCGGTACGCCCATAAGCATTCACCGAACTTTTCATTCCAGTCGCATTTGTTTGATGACACGAACTTCTTGAGAAGCTTGATGATTGTTTTGTTGAATGCTTCAGCCAGACCATTATCCACTGGGTTGTATGGTATTGAAGCAATATTCTAGATACGGTGTTTGTCGTAAAATCGATAGAAAGTGTGGCTTGTGAACTGCGGACCATTATCATGGATGATCCTTCGGGGCAGCCCGAAGCGATAGATGATGTGATGTTTGAGGAAACTGATCATGTTTGAAGTATTCACTTCTGCCAGCGGAACAGCTTCCGCCCATTTGGAGAAGTAATCTGTTATTGTGAGTATGAAGCGATGTCCTCGGGACGAAGGCGGAGTGATCGGACCGATAATGTCCATTCCCCATGCTTCGAAGGGCCAGGATGCTACTGCCGGGTGTAGAAACTCGGATGGCTGGTGGATGAAATATGCGTAGACTTGACAGGCTTTGCATTTTCGTGCATAGTCTATTGCGTCGGCAACCATCATGGGCCAGTAGTTGCCTATTCGGCGAAGGCGATCTTGTAGTTTCGGGCCAGGCTAATGGGCCCCACAGATGCCATCATGCGCTTCATGTACGGCTTCTTTGGCTTCTGCATTTGACAGGCATCGAAGCAGTAATCCATCGTATGATCGCCGATATAGCATTTTTGTCTCTGTATCGTAGAAGAATCTGAGGGAACGTCTTCTAATAGAAGTGGCTTCCTTCGGATTCTCCGGCAGGATGTCGTAGACTACGAAGTCAATGAATGGTTATCTCCAGTCTGGTGCTTCGTCGACTGTCAGGGCGGAGTAGCTCTCGGCATACTGAACATTATTATTGGGACGGACCAACTCACGGCTTATGATGTCAACCAGATGATGAGTATGATTCGAAACTGCTAAGGAAGCGGCAAGACCTGCTAGGGCATCGGCTTCAATGTTTTGGAGCCTGGGAACGTGTTCTATGAAGAACCCCTCCAGGGATGAGATGATGTCGATCGCTATTTGGTGGTAGTGGATCATGTCCTCATGGCGGACTTCATATGAGCCCCGGATCTGATTGACGAGTAGCTGTGAATCGCCATATGCTTCAAGGTGCTCTACCCCCAGATCTTTTGTAAGTCGGAGACCAATGACCCAAGCATTGTACTCGGCCACATTGTTTGAACAGGGCTCTGTGAGGGAATAAGCTTGATTGATCACTAACCCGGTGGGAGAAATCAGTACTACTCCGACTCCAGCGACGATGTTGCCCTTGGGCCCGGTTCTAGAAGCGCCGTCGAAGAACATCCGCCATACGGTATCATGGGAGACCATATTTGAATTAGCGACCTCGTCTGGAATCTCTTCGTCTATTCTGGTTGACTCCGAACCTGGATGTGCTGCTAAAAAGTCTGCCAGATCTTGACCTTTAACAGCCTTTTGCGGGACGAAGATAATGTGGTAGGGGGACAGTAATATCGCCCAAGTAGCGAGACGAGAGCTGAGAGCACCTGGTTTAGTCATGAGGACCCTGAGGGGGTTGACTCTTGATATGACATAGATAGTTTGTCCCGTGACGTAGTGTCGCATCTTCTGAATGGTGAAGACCAGAGCAAGGCACTCTTTCTCTACGGTAGTGTATCGATGCTCCGGCCCCATCATCATCCGGCTGAGGTAATATATAGCTTGTTCATGTCCTGCATCGTTGTTCTGTGCTAGTAGAGCACCGAAAGAATGTTCCATCGCTCGTACATAGAGCAAGAATGGTCTTCCAGCAATCAGGGCTACCAGAACTGGAGGGTTCGTCAGATATTCTTTGATAATGTCGAAGGCACGCTGGCATTCTTCATTCCATACGAATGAAACGCCTTTCTTTATAAGGTGGGTGAATGGTAGACATCGTCCGGAGAGGTTGGAGATAAACCTCCTGATGTAGGCTAGCCTCCCTTGGAGGCCTCGGAGTTCACGGAGATTTCTCGGGGGACCCATTTCCATTATGGCCTTCGTCTTCTCAGGGTCTACGTGGATACCCTGGGAGGTAATGATGAAACCCAAGAACTTCTTGCTGGATACGCCCAAGAAGGATTTTGTGGGATTCATTTTCAAATTGTGTGCTCGTATCAAGTCGAACACTGTCCTCAGATCATACAGATGATCTTCCTTAGAGCGGCTTTTGATGGCGATGTCGTCGACATAGCATTCCACTGTCTTGCACAAGTGTCTCTAAAGATGATGCTCATAGCTCTTTGATAGGTGGCGCCAGCGTTCTTTAAACCAAAAGGCATAACTGTGTAGCAGTATGTGCCAATTGGTGTTCGGAATGATGTATGCTTTTTATCGTCAGGGAACATCTTGATTTAGTTGTACCCCAAAAAACCATCCATAAATGATATACGCTCAAAGTCGCAGGTGTTATCGATCATGATGTCTGTGATAGGGAGAGGGAACTCGTCCTTAGGACATGCCTCATTCAGATTACGAAAGTCGATGCAGATTCGAATCTTTTTACTTTTCTTGAAGACTGGTACTATATTGGCGACCCAGTCAGGTTGTTGTTCCTCACGGATGAAGCCACTGGCTATTAGTTTGTTTACCTCGGCTTCAATGGCATTCATGACGTCAGGACGGAATCGACGTTGCTGTTGCTTGACTGGTTTTGCATCCGGACGGATGTTGAGTTTGTGGAGCACAATCTCGGGGTTCAATCCCGGCATATCTTCGTAGCTCCAGGCGAACACGTCGATGTATTTTCTGACGAGTTGTAGTAGTGATTCTCGCTCTTCGTCTGTCAGATTCTTGCTGACGAAGATGGGCTTTGGAGAGGACTCATCATCGAGATCGACTTGTACAACCTCATCCTCGGTGGGAGCCTCTCTTTGTTCGAACCGCTTCTTCCACTGTTTATCTAGTTGTTGTGCCCATGGCTCTAGCTCAAGAAGTTCGAGAATGTCTTCATCTTCTTCGTAGGCGTCGGCAAATGCCATATTGATGGACCAGACCTGCCTGAGCATGTCCCCGATGCTGATATCTGAATCGAAAGTGGGTGATCCGGTTGAGTGTGAATGCCAGTCGTATTCTTCGTCTGAGCTTTCAGGTGTCATCGCAGGTGTGACATAACCTAGCCCACATCTGGTCTTGCTGTAATAATCTCATAGTTTTCCAGCAGGGGCCGGTGACTGTAAGGGTAACCGCCTTTCGGTGCCGTAGTTTAAGCCTGGTGTAGTTTCCAGATCATATCCTTGTTTTTGCATAAGGTATTTGGATTGGGAACTATACAGATAAAGGGGCAATCTTCCGGTGTCGGGTTCGAGCTCAACTTCTTCTATCTTGAAGGGCTGTGGATCATTCTTCCGGCCGAAGATGATCGGGTGATCCTCTTCCTCGATTATGCGGTAAGCGTCTTCCACTGGAGTAAGTTGGTTCACGGTGTAGACATTTATCACTTGTGTGTGCAGGTGAGTACCTATATCGTGTTCCATAGCATACATTGTACAGAGCTTATTAAGCTCGAGATAATTCAAAGATAGCCCTTTATTGATGAAGTAAGGTATCTTTTCCAGTGGGATTACATCATCTGGGGATGGGACATCAGTGTAAGCAGCCACATACTTGGCCAGCTATGATTCTTCTTCAGCCACCCCCTGTGTAAATGCAGACTGAGAGGATGACTTGGGTAACTTAATTATCAGGGGCTCCATAGGTGGAGCAGAACGTAGAGTTGTTGGTGTACTAGCTACCCTCAGTTTGGTGCTCGGTGTTGAGCGGGGAGTTATTGGCTGGCTAGTAGTCCCTGGCTTAGTGCTTGGTTGTCGATTCATTCTGGGAAGACGAATTGTCATCGGCTTGACAGAGGGATTGAGCTCCCCTGTTTGTCGCTGGTTAGCTTTAGGCAGCCTGATTGTCAGTGGCTCCGTCGTGGGTCTTGGCGCTTGGCCAGACCTTGGCAGTCGGATTATCATCTGTTCCTCCTGTGCAGAGAGGCTAATTGCATCCTTACGTAGAGTGGCTGTAAGGGACGCAGTTATGCCAGGCTTGTGGGCTTGGAGGTGGATCGTCAGAGGTTCTTCTGATCCCGTTGCTGCCTCAGTTTGAGCTTGAGTATCTCCTTCGGTAAGATGCTTTTTCGACTTCTCGTACAAACGTGAATCTGAGTAGTAGGATTCGACCCCTTTAAAGGGATCGATGTCGGCAAATTCTATCCTCACGAGACCGTGCTTATTGACGTATATGAAGCACTGGTGCAGTGTGGAAGGACGATCATGTAATCGTGTATCCAAGTGTAGTGCCCCGAAATTCGTGATACGTATTTTATACGTGATCGTATTTCTGATCAGTATTTTTTATTTTTCTTGGCCAGTTAAGTTGTGGTATATTTCATACTTAGCATTGTAGTTTAATTGTCGTTTATCATTCCTGGATTAATTCTGATTTAATGGAGCTTGGTTTTATTTGGATAGGAGAAGGAATTGGTTTGGTTTGGTTTATTATGCATTGGACCATCTTAGCTAACCTCCACCCTCAACACAACTTATCCTCCCCCATTAAAATCCCCACCTAACACTCTCTCTCCTCATTATTTTCCTCCATTAATTCTTCTTCTTCTTCCTCCACACAACTCTCCAACCCATTAGGCAAGTGCACCTTGCCACCATATGAGAACCACTTTTTATTTGTCCATTAGCTAGATTAGGCCATGGAGATCAACATTAGAACTTGACATTTTGTGATTTGGAGTTTCCATTGTTCTAGATCTAGGTTTTAACTATTTTCGGATTTACATAGTTTTATTCTATTTTGATTGGATTTTTGTGGGTTTTGATGCTTCCATGTGGAAGAGAATTCAATTTTACTCAAGTTATACCTTTGAAAATCTAGATTTGGCTTTGATTTGACAAAGATATAAAAATTTGAATTTTTGGTGTTCTTGGTGTTCTTCTCGGCCTGGAGTAGCAGCCTGCAGCCTGCGCTCTTTAGTGCAGTGCTGGATTGCGCATCCCCCTCGGCCAGCGCTCTTTAGCGCAGCGCCGACCGCACAGCTTGCCCCTTGGCGAACTGCGCTCAACCCGACTGCGCATAGATTCCTGCGCAGTCTGCTCCTGCGCAGTCTGCCCATGCGTAGTCTGCCCATGCGCAGTCTGCTCATGCGCAATCTGCTCCTGCGCAGTCCACTTCTGCGCAATCCATCTCATGTGCAATCTGATCCTGCGCCATCCATTCCTGCGCAACCTGATCTTGCGCAGTCCATACTCTGCGCAGTCTACCCTTGCGCAATCCTCCCTTGCGCAATCCAATCTATGCACAAGGCAGCCCCTGTACCCTTGGCCCATGCGCAATGACCCATTGTGCAGTACATCCCCTGTGTCCCTTTAACCCTGTGCCCTTTGACCCCATGCGCAAGGCAACTCTTGTGCAGCTCTTCCATGCGTAGTGCATACCCTGCGCAGCCCAACATCTGACCCTCTTGTACAACCCACTTGTCTATGATGAATTTGTTTATTTCTTGAGCTTGGCTCTTCTATAGCCCTGTATATTAATATTTTATTAGATATTTTACGCCCATTTTATATCCTTACGCCTTTTGTCATGAACTTGATTTTACTTAATATGTTGGAATGACTATTGTACATGGCACGATATGACAAAGAACTAGCATAACATGACAGTGACCCGTAATGGTGTACTCCTGACATGACCAACCTGACTTGATAAGTGGCCCGTCGTGGCGCACTCCTGACAAGTACCCTGACATGAATTATCTTGATAACTTGATAGTGGCCCGTGGCGGCGCACTCCTGACTTGACATGACTTGATAACTTAGCTTGACTTGTCTTGACACCGTGGGTGTTCCTGCTTGCTTGTGCATTCCACTCGTATTGTCTTGCATCATGTCTAGGACGTGACTCCCTGGTTCCCACGGTCAGGGATTCATACTGAATCTGGCTAGGTTAATGACTAGATTGATCAATTAGTTCATGGAAAATTTCCCAGTTACCTGTTGCCCCTTTGGTCCCGGCCTTATATATATATACATGGGATTTGTTGCTATCCGTCGAGATGAGCGCACTTCCAGCCCGCCGTCGAGCGTGGTACCTTAGGACACATGTATCTTACTACAGTGTGTCTGCTATATCATGCTATCTTTTCCTTTTCTTGCTGGGAGCATTCAGGTAGTAACAAACAGGTAACCGGACTTGGAATTCTCATTGCATCTTGTTAGTAATCAGGTCTGTGATAACCCTAGTTAGTTAAAGTAGTAAGCCGTAGTACTTGCTTGGCCGTGATTGATTGGATGGAGTCTAGTCCCTCTTGTCATGTCCTGATCCTGTGCAAGGTCATGACATGACATAATTACTCGTGCTTTACCTTAATCATGTTTAATTGCAAGTCTTGAATTCGCGTATTTTATCTTGCCGATAAATGGTGGGAGAAACCAAGTTCCGTTCAGACGAAGGGTTACAACCCCGGTCCTTGTTTGGTTTACGGGTTGTAACCTGGCTATCTGAATAGTCCCATGGTTATCTCATCGTATATCAACCTGTCACACCTTTCCATATGTTCTGTCTTTTATCGATTCTGTACAAGATTTGTCTTTTATATCTAACTATCCTGCCTTTTTCTTAAATTACTGTCTCTTGTTATATAATTATATTATTGTACTGATTGCTGGCTTTTGTTCTTATTTCGTGGCCTCCTTTGTGGCACTTGCTCTTTCTGGGGTCTGACCCAGCTGGTTTTGTATGGCCAGATACCGGAGCAGCAGCAAAGGATCTACCTGCTTTCCAGCCCGATGGTGAACACTAGACGGAACCCGGGCAACGAGTGGGTTTTCTCTTTTTGTTTCTCCCACTGTATTGTTAACTGATATTCTTTTGAGGCGTTTAGCCGACGAGCACTTGTTAGCTCGATGCACTTTACTTTCTGTCTGCCTACGGGCTGTAATCATGATTGGCAACTCGAGGTTGATCATGTATGACTTAACTCTTGCTAGTCCTTACATTTTGTACGACTAGCTTCATGATCATCTGGATATGTAATGTTTGGGACGCCTTACAATTGTATATTTGGTGGTCTGATATCTTGTTACTATCATTACTTGTTGAGATTGGGACAATAGCTTGATTTGACCCTAAGAGACTGATGGTTTATAGCGTACCCTCACATAGATAGACAGCCGTGACCGTATAGCGGGATGGTTGTCGTTCCGTTATACGTAGCTGGCTGTGCACGTCCCCGTTCTTTAGTATTCTGGTTCTGGGGCGTGACACCAAGGATGCCCCAGGAGAATATTGTAGGAAGTGTCCGCATCGATGACATAACAGGTCACTTCTGACTGAAGGTCGCCGATTTGGCACTTTAGGCAAATCTTTCCGATCGGGTAGCTCCTGCCCGAATTGAAACCGCTGATGGCGGTGCTTGTCGGCGTCAGGCAATGCATTGGGATACGTAGATGGTTTAGTAGGCTCTTCGGAATGATGCTTATGGAGGACCCGGGGTCAATATGCATCCGATCGACCTTGAAATCGCTAATGTACCCAGTATAGTACAGGGGGCGATCGTGCAGGTTGGTCTTGATAAGCATATCCTGCGGAGTGAAGACAATGTTGGGCATTGACCCTGTGCAAGCGCTGTCCTGGAGATCTGCCGGTGAGTCCTCCCCGGTGAGATTGGACTGAGCCAAATATGCGTCGGCATTCTGGAGTACTTCGCTCAGTACGACGCAGACATCTTTGGAGAGCCTCAGGAGCTCGTATAGTGATAATTTGGCCGGTGTGCTGGCCAATTGTGCCAGGATGTCAAAGTTGTATGGCCTCTCTAGCCCATGAGGCATCTCTCTTCGGAGAGGTTTGTCGAAGCGAGTTTTCTTCGGCCTAGGCTTGTCGGTCTTCGAAGGCTGCAGAGGTCCTAGAGCATCAGCAGCTGTCGGCTGATAATCTTCAGCCGAGTTACCCGGTGGAGGTTGGATTTGTGCGCCGGAGCGGGTAACAACAACAGTAGCTTCTTCAACCTCTATCGAGATCGTGCGACATGATTTAACTTTCCCATTCTTCTTCTTGCTGGTGGAGGGAGGTGCGGACTGGGTCACCTCAGGTACCAAGTTCGGATGGACCCACATGATCTCCCCTCGCGATGTAGTAAGGAGCACTAGACTAGCAGCTTGGTCTCGGGGAGGTGGAAGGTTAGAGACCTCCATCTTTTCTCTAGCGACGGGTACTATTCCATCTTGACTCTTTGTCGAAGGGAAGCTGCCAAATTGTACTGACACCATGTTGGCTGCCACGGTCACCTCTTCGAAATCAATGGCCAGGGCCTTAGAATCGATAAGATGTTGGATGTATCGCTTTAGCTGATAGCAGTCATGTGTAGCATGGTGAACATAGCGATGGTAATGGCAGTACTTGGGACTCTCCATATCTGCAGGACGAGGCTCACGCCTGGGAGGAGGGAGCCGAATTCGTCCTCCTTGGATGAGCAAGTCTAAGATGGGTTTGACATGGCCATCCTCGAAGAAGTAGGTCATCTGAGGCCACTGCTTTTCTGTCGGCGTTGATTCTGGCTTTGGGGCTGTGTCGGCCACCATAGCCTGCTTGCCCTTGTTGTCTCGGTTGCTGGAGGAATTTCTACCGTTGTTGTTGTTGACGTTAGGGCGTTTGCCCTTGTCTTCTCCTTCCGAGATGTGCAATCCCAGTTGGCGGGCTTTCTTCACTCTGTCTTCTGCGCTGGTGGCACTGATGATGAACGTTTTCCAATCCTTGAATTGACTTTCGCCCATCCAGAGGATGATTGTGGAAAGCAGTCTCTTTTGGCAGATTTCAATCAAGGAGAAATCAGGGTTGCCGGAAGGCAGCTTCATCGCAGTTTGGCAAAACCGCTCGATATAGTTTCTTGTTAGCTCCTTTTCTCCCTGAACAACGTCCATGAGAGTGGACATTGTTACGTCTTGTCCTACTTCATAGAATCTCTCTAGGAATATGTGTTTGAAGCCGGTGAAGGAGTAGATGCAATTGTCTGACAAGTTGCGGTACCAGTCGAAGGCGACCCCTTCCAAGGCTCCGATAAACAACCGCGTAAGGATGGCGTCATCATGGGGCAGATGGTCGGTAGTGACTTCGAAGTAGGTGATGTACCTACTTGCAGATGTTTTTTTGTCATATGGATTGATATGGAATGGTTTATATTTTGGTGGAAAAGGAACATCCCTCCACGCAGCAGGATACGGTTGTCGTATCCTGAGGTCCTGGCAGGTTTCTCGGGCTTGAAACATGGCCCGGAGCTCCTAGACCTCTCTTATTGCCTTCTTGTCCTCGTCTGCAGTGGTGGAAGCCAATATTTCAGGAGGATTATCGCCCGAGTTTGGTGCAGCTGAGTTCGAGTCCGCATTGACCGCGGGACCCAAGCTTGTTTGGCCAGGCGTCCTTCCTTGCAGAGTTGGAAGGGCCGCTTTGATCTCGTCTATGGACTTGACCAAAGCATGCAGTACGGCCTCCAGAGTGTCGATGTATTGGCGATCACTGGGACCCTCTTGGTTGCTGTCCGTCATAAATACCGTCCTTATGTGATGAGAGATGGAAGGAACGGTAGAGGACGTGCCCTCTGAGTCGTACCCTCGTACAGAGAAGTCGTCGGGGTGTGTAGGAATGTTCTCCTCTGGTTCGAAATCAGAAGGAGTAGTACCCCCATCTTCTGAGCTTGCCTCGTCTTGAGAATCATGGACGTCCTCGGGGACGTCGGGATCTGCTGCATCTGTTGGGTGAACCATTTCCCCCGGACTATCTTCTTGGAACACCGGGTTGTTGTGGATATTTGGAGGAATGCTACCCCCGACTCCAGTGTCTCCCATAGATGTGGACAAATCTCTAAGTGCGGCAGATTTATTCTTTGAGCGGGTACCTTGGTAAACTCCTCCTGCAACGGTGGTGGACAACCGTTTAGAAAAAAATTTCTTGGTTACGCCGGTTGAAATTTTCGGGCTGGAGACATTTGTTTTCTTCTCTCTTCCGCTCCCAGGCTTCTTCAGGGCAGAATTACAAGAGGCGACGAGAAGCGCCTCGTCTTTAAGCTTGGGTGTTGCAGCCTTTGGAAGATGGACCGTCGGTCTTTTTGTACTGCTGCCTTGTTGCAGCAGCAGTTGACAATGACTTGGGTGCATTGATGTCCTTGACAGGACTCTCTGCGCATCAAATCGTCGTCTCTTTCCTTGCGTTTGTAAAGAATCACGTTGGGCAAGTCACCTGCTTGGTGGGCTTGAAAGTCCTGAGTACATGAGCATGTCGGCTACCTGCCTGCTCTCTGATGTGGGGGTCGTACGAGTACTTGCCCCTGATCGTTGTTGGGTGATTCTTGATGACTATCCCGTTTGTCGGCTGCCGGGGGCTGGACACGGATAGTTTTATACAACTTTCCATCAGGGACTTGCGTCATAGTCAGCGGGACGCCCTGATAGTCAAAAGTTGGGACAGTCGACTGGACTCGTCGAGCCCGCGCTGCCCGAGAGTTTCTCCCTCTGGCACCTGAGAGTGCATAGTAGAAAGAGTCCAAGTTGGTCACAACAGAGTCTGGCATATGCGCCAGAGAGCCTTCGTGGTCAGGACCGTATGAGAGGCGGTCAAAGACTAACCGTAAGCCGCATGGGATAAATGATATGCAGCTGGGATCGGTGGCCGTACAGGCTGTCTGCATACGGCTGGTATGTGTGGCCATATGACCTTTCTGTATGCGGCTAGGAGTCGTGGCCGTACAGGCTGTCGGCATGCGGCTATCCTTTGTGGCCGTATGAACTTTCTGTATGCGGCTAGATGTCATGGCCATGCAGGCTGTCTGCATGCGGCTGTCCTTTGTGGCCGCATGAATTTTTTGTATGCGGATAGATGTCACGGCCGTGCAGGCTGTCTGCATGCGGCTGACATTTGTGGCCGCATGAATTTTCTCCATGCGGTTGGCAGTAGCGACCGCATGAGTTTCCATGCGGCTGGCGCCCTTATACGGCTTGGACTGCATAGAGTTCCTCTTTGCCCCTGCAAGTCCAGTATCATAGTGTTTTCTTCTGCCGGACTTGGAGACAGCAGGTTCCTCCATGGTCTGAAGTGGGGCCGCAAGCGAGACTTCTCCGCTGTCTCGGGCAACAGAGAGTACTTCTTCGAGAGCTTGGGGAGGAGCGAAATTTTTGGGTCTCCACTCTCTGCGGGCCTTCTTTGTGCGGGCTCGCCGCTGGACCGGGCCAGCGCTCCCGTCGGAGAGCATTTCTTCAAACGCCTGCTGGTTGAACCGGGCGACCAACATTTGTTGAGTGGAGCCATGTTTGGCTGCGTCTGATTGCATCACCAACTCCTCAGTCGTGGAGAAGTTAGTCCCCAGCAGAGTCGCCATCGTGTTTGCCATTGATTATAAAAGAACAGAACAATTATATAGGAGGACTGGACTTTTACTTCACAATACAAACTCGCTCGTACAAAGAAAGCCTAGGGACGAAAGCCTAGGTACAACAATCTAAGTACGATTGTTTAGTTTAGATTCTGGGAGGTGACGGTAGAGGCTCGAGAAAGCGACGGCCGCTCTGCCTTACTCCTTGGACGATCAGACGTTGCCTTGGCTCCGGTGAAGAACTGCTCTCAAGATGAGAAGACTCTTCTGTGCGCGCCTTTGCCTCTCTGTGTGTCCAGCCGGGTGGAGAGGATCTCCTTTGCAAGGGAATGACACCTTGCTATATTTTTTTCTGTTTTTGATCGGGGATCTTTTGCAAGGGAATGGCACCTTGCTATTTATAGGATTGGGGTGTGATCATGTAGCTCCCCTTCCCGAAAATTTTTCAAAATATTTTCATATTAATTATTTGATTTAAGCATGATGTATTTATTACTCCTATATATTATTAAGATTGATTATAGTCAGAATATTTTATTGTCTATGTGGAATTTTGTGATATTCGTATATATATAAATACCAAGACATATATATGATATAGACATGTAAATAAATATTCATAATTTAATGATATATATATATACGTATACATATGTTTTATACATATATATATTACATATATGTATGAATGTGTATGTACATATATGAATTATATATGTGAATACATATGTATAAATAAATATATATGCTCACTCTATTTAGATGTTATTGACTTATTTTATTGTAGACCAAATTTATATATATAGATATATATGAAGATGTGTCTAAACACATTAAATAAATTGGATAAATGATAATAAGTTTTTATGAATATAAATATATGTGTGTGTATTTATTTAATATATATAATTATAAATATGTGTGTAATTGCATGTATATATATATAGATATATTATGCATATATGTATGTTTGTGTGTATATATAATATATTATATATATATGCGCGTATGTGTATATATACATATATGTATATAGTAGTAAATATATATATGTTTAATTGTTAAATAGAGATAATAAAAAAGAAAAGAAAAGAGAAGAAGAAGAAAAACAAAGAAAGAATAAGTAACAGTAGCAGTAGAAGCAACAGGGGTTCTCAGCCTTGGGCTCGGCCCAATCTTCCCAAACCAAAACAACCGGCTAATACCCTGCTTGCAAAGCCAAGCTCCCCGCTCGGCCAAGCAGAGAGCAGGCTCGAGCCATATACTCGGAAGCCAGCCCAAATCAAAGTAGTAGCAACCTGCGGGCCTGAACCCGAGCTCCCCCATAAGCTCAGCCCGAGCTCAACTACAAGCCAGTCGAGCTTGCCCCAAACAGAGCAGAACCCAAACATTAGTTTTTCCCTGTGAGCCCGAGAAATTCGTATACACGGATATATAACCGAGAAGGAGAGCTCAAAAGAAGTCGAAAACCCTAACCATACCCACGCTGCCACCACGCACGACCCTTCCTCAACCACTGGGCGGCCATCCGCCGCCGTCGCCACCGCCGCGCACGGCCGGAGGCGACAGGAGGCCGCGCGCGTGCGGACTGCACGCACAGGCGTGGGAAAAACAGCAACCCAAACACAGGTACTTCCTCACCGCTTTTCTCCACGCGTACTTGATCGTATCGTGAACCGTAAATTCGTACGCGTAGCCAATATGACCAGGTTTAAATCCCAAAAAATAGATTTTTGTATAAACAAGCATACTGCCCAGAAATTCGATGCAAACTTCATCGAATACCTGTTCGAAAAATAGGACCAATAGCAGTCCAACAATCCAAGTTTGAAGATCGATTTCGATCGATCTAGTGCCAGAGTAGAAATTCTACTTGAATAGGTTTAGAGACAACATATAGGGCTTCCCGACCCATTTCGCAGAAGTCGATTCCATCGACTGTGCGCCAAGAAATCGAATCCCGAACTTTGATGAAAACTTGTTTCAAAAACTAGAAAATTGCTCCACCCGACGTGTGTCCCGCCAATCAGGACGACGTGGTCGCGAACCGAAAGCATCGAAAGCTACGTATCGGCTTCGTGGTCGTATGGGCTTTGACGGAATTCAAATTGGTCGCGTGTGCGCGACGAATTTGATGTGTATCCGTCGAAATTTACCGTATCGTGCACTTTGTAAATTCTCTAATTACTTTGTGCATGCTCGTCAGATCGATACAAAACTTACGCCAACAGAACTGTATCATTTTTTTGGTCCTGTACGCCAAGTTTGGTCCGATTCTGGGACCGTTGATAAAATTGACGTTTTGCGGGCCCCACGGTCCCACTCAACGGGCGATTTTGTGCACGGCCCGCCGGAATCCAACTCTGGACATACGGTTGGGTTCGTATCGGAAAATCAGATCTGTAGACATGTAGTTTGACGACTTTAGAGATCGTTGACTCTGGCACGCTTTTCGGTGCAAAGCGGGTCCAACGGCGGACATCGTTTTTGTACGAAATTACCGTTTTGCCCCTGTGTCCAAAATTGGACTTAAGGACAGACAATGCTAGCTAATTTGACTATTCTGAGAACGTTGGTAATGCTTATCTCAGCATTCGAAGACTTTTACATGTGTTGACTGATTGTGGCTCATTGAGTGGTATTATATTTTGGTTTTTCCAGCTAAGGACCTCAGGCAAGTGCACTTTCTGATTGCTTTTCGATTTATAGTAGTTTTCTCATTTCATGTCTATAAATATATCTTGCTGCTTGTTGAAACGCTCGTCACACGGAGTAGTCGGAAGGGGAAATATCTTAGTAAACATGTGGACCACCCAGAACTATCCCATTGTCTCTCGTGAATGCTAGCCGCTGCGCACGACACGTACAGTGTGCCTGATTTATCCCCTAGCCGTCCATATGTCGAAACGGATATTTCACACCACCTAGATAGATGTCTTTTATTAGTTTTTCCTTATTTTCATTCTCTATCGTGCTATGTTATCAGTTATCTTCCAGTTTTGATATCTCATATGTTATTTTTATGTCTTGTCGATTCTATTGTGTTTTTGTATTGCTGTCGGTTTGTGTACTTGTTCCATTCCTGACTAGAAACCAACATTTTTCAGGTTTAGCCGCTATCACTTTTAGCACTGGGGAAGACTTGGGTATGCTGAAGACAACCTAGAAATAGAAAGCAATTGTATCAATTTTATTAAATATAAAGTCTTGTATTTTCTTTAAATATAAATCCTGATAATGTTGTAATAAACTTAGAATTATGAATGAGCAGCAAATATCATATTTTGAGCATTTATTTCTTGCGGGCTTGACCGCGTTCTACCGCCGACTCTGCGGCGTAGGCTGGCTTGGACACGTCTCGTATCGGAAAAGCGGGTGCGGGTCGTGACAAGTTTTTGTGGTGGCCCATGCAGGTCAGTTTTTACAAATTATGCGAACTCGCGGTAGTACCATATTAGTCGTACTGCTGCGAGCCTGCGCCCAGGAAATGCTTATTCACAACTAGGATTAAAATAATTTAAGAGAATGACTAGGACTAGGTGTCCCTTGTTCAAATTGACTAATCGAGTAGTTAAGGTTGTTAAATAGGCCATGCAATTTAGAAGTATTAAATTTAGATATCTTGCTGGATCCCTATAGGTACACTATTATTTTTGATATGACCATATGACCCCATGCGGATATGCTATTCACTTGGTAAGTTAGGCTTACCTATAATTTAGGCTTTGATTTTGATAAACTGTTTAATTTTCTTTTGCTCTATTAGATATAAACATCATTCCATGAGTTAGAATTGCTTGTTTTAATTCTCTTTTTGTTGTAAGGATTTAGTTTATAAATTTTGATTCTGTAATTCGTGTGCGAATCTCGAAGTAGATTGATTTGAGATTTTCCCTCAACCATAGAAATGCATACGAAATAGATACTAGAATGTTTGTGTTTCTTTCGTATTTAGTTAATTCCTCCATGTTAAATCTTTTATTTTAAATGCAGTGACTGATAGGACAAATACCTACGCTCTATTTTAGTCAACTTGTTTGAACCTCTAGAAGCTCATGGATTTTTAGAGGAATATTAGTTAACCCATAAAGTTTAGGCAGCAGCGCACTGTCGTCAATTATTTAGTGGAGAATATGGGTTCACTGCAGCCAGCAGCGCACTGGCGAGGCACAACCCATAGAAATGAAATTATTTTGAAGATCATAGGTTATAGAACTTTGCTAAAACTATGTTGTAGTTGACCAAGACTTTAGGGATAGTAAGATTGTAGGAAGACTGTATAAGCAAGAACACCAGGTAAGGATTTGACTTTCTCAAAACTCGAACTTCTTATTTTCCTTCTTCCAAAAATCTCGCGTAGTCGTATTTTGACTATCTTGACCAACGCTGCTATTACAGCCTAGTTTTTGCAAGCTTCCTCTTTTATCGAGCTTGACTCAAGACATATATTTATTGGGGACGCCCGCTAACATATTGTCTAATCAGAATCAGTGTATTACGGTCTGATCAACCATGATGCATTCGGTTCGCTCTTCATCTAATTACCCTACGTGGATTGAGATATAGATGTCTCTAGGATCTCAACCGCGACTGCTTTGACAATTCCTCTTGAATTAAACATTCGTCCTTGAATCATGTAATTGTGTTCAGTGACATCTCTCTTGAACTCTTTATCGTTTTGTCTTTCACCGATTAGAAAGACGAAAGCTCGTAATTGATAGATGGATACAGAGTATTCCCATGGCTATGATAGTTGTATATGCAAGTGTAGCTACCATCGACCAGCCCTGTGACAGGAACCTTGCCACCATATCCTAGCCTCTAAGGTGGGTAGACTGTAAGCCTTCTAAAATCTTGGTATATACGAGGATTATCGATTGATTAGAATAATTTTCCACTTGGATGATAATTAGAGCCCCATGGACTCCCACTTTCCGTTTAGATCATTTTGTGTCCCCGGCCGTGTCATTAATATTCGGAGCACGAGACCAACTGTTACCTTCCAACAAACTTCATATCCAAGATCTAGACGAGTCCACCTTCATCTAGGTATATCATGTCCCACTCAAACCCGTCCCCTTGTACTCTATTTTTATGGTACGACTTTCAGGACAAAAGCAATAGCTAAAACCCTTACCGTAGTACCGATATACTTCCCAACTTCCACTAGAGCCTCAACCTTGACTCAATTCTTTCGACCCAATATATGGTTGTGATCAACTCGAAGCCCACTACACGCCTGCCACTAGCGTCCACCCAATTGAGGCCTCATGTGCTACTTAAACACAAGAGTCACTGAAGGCGCATTTCAGGCTTATGGACCTAGCTAACCAACCCGACTAGCAACTAGCTCAACCACTTGGAAGGAACCCTATTCTAGGTTACCCTAAACTAGTAGAAACAGTTTTATTATTAGGATATTGTCATGTCCGTATAGATTGAAATCCAAGGTTCATCCAACCAACGATTGATGTCCAATTAGGGAACCCATTAAGACCCAGTAAAAATCCATCCCTGCATACCACTATATGTGGACTATAAAAACCAAACTATTTGAAATTGGCCCCGTATCTAACATGTAGTCTCCACCCCTTGGAATGTGTAGTCATTCGTAACCCTTATTCCATCTACCTGGAAGTCGCGATACGATCTTGTATCGCATTCATATCCCTTGCTCGTGTGTTTAAATAAGCACAGAAAAGGTCACAATCTTGATTTCTCAAATTCTGTTGTATCATAGAACCTTGTTTAGAATTTCGAGAACGAAACTTCTGTATTGCACGGATTACAAGACCCTTCGAGAAACTTAGCAAGAGACTGGACTAGAGAAGCCCAATCTAGCGAATAAGACTATAGGTTCATAAATACTCTTTCTATCTGTATTATTGTATATTTTCTACCGCTCTTTAAACTTCATAATGGCCCTCGATTACTCATCCTTACCTTTCTGTCCTTTATTTCGGAGTAACGAAGGTCATGCTTACTAGAATTTATCAATATTTCTTAGCTACTGGTATAAATTGTTGTTTGCTAAATTTTGGGTTGCCTGATAGATATGAGAAGATTGTAGATGCCTCATGCTATAGATATCTTTCAGTGGTTACTTTTTGCAATTAATTGGAGGGTTACAATATTATAACGTCAGGTGTTTGAAGGGGGTAGTGTGACCAAAGGTGGGTAGAAGTCCTCGATGATTCGTAGTTACGAAATGACTAGAGAAGGATACAAACGATTTTTGAGAAATTAAATTTAAGGAGATTGAGGTTAAGGCAGACTTCTTTTAGAAGTTTACGGAATGACTACGAATTAGAATTTCGAGGACGAAATTATTTTTAAGGTGGGTAGATTTGTAGCTCCCCTTCCCGAAATTTTTTTAAAATATTTTCATATTAATTATTTGATTTAAGCATGATGTATTTATTACTCCTATATATTATTAAGATTGATTATAGTCAAAATATTTTATTGTCTATGTGGAATTTTGTGATATTCGTATATATATAAATACCAAGACATATATATGATATAGACATGTAAATAAATATTCATAATTTAATGATATATATATACGTATACATATGTTTTATACATATATATATTACATATATGTATGAATGTGTTTGTACATATATGAATTATATATGTGAATACATATGTATAAATAAATATATATGCTCACTCTATTTAGATGTTATTGACTTATTTTATTGTAGACCAAATTTATATATATAGATATATATGAAGATGTGTCTAAACACATTAAATAAATTGGATAAATGATAATAAGTTTTTATGAATATAAATATATGTGTGTGTATTTATTTAATATATATAATTATATATATGTGTGTAATTGCATGTATATATATAGATATATTATGCATATATGTATGTTTGTGTGTATATATAATATATTATATATATATGCGCGTATGTGTATATATACATATATGTATATAGTAGTAAATATATATATGTTTAATTGTTAAATAGAGATAATAAAAAAGAAAAGAAAAGAGAAGAAGAAGAAAAACAAAGAAAGAATAAGTAACAGTAGCAGTAGAAGCAACAGGGGTTCTCAGCCTTGGGCTCGGCCCAATCTTCCCAAACCAAAACAACCGGCTAATACCCTGCTTGCAAAGCCAAGCTCCCCGCTCGGCCAAGCAGAGAGCAGGCTCGAGCCATATACTCGGAAGCCAGCCCAAACCAAAGCAGTAGCAACCTGCAGGCCTGAACCCGAGCTCCCCTATAAGCTCAGCCCGAGCTCAACTACAAGCCAGTCGAGCTTGCCCCAAACAGAGCAGAACCCGAACAATAGTTTTTCCCTGTGAGATCGAGAAATTCGTATACACGGATATATAACCAAGAAGGAGAGCTTAAAAGAAGTCGAAAACCCTAACCCTACCCACGCCGCTACCACGCACGACCCTTCCTTAACCACTGGGCGGCCACCCGCCGCCGTCGCCACCGCCGCGCACGGCCGGAGGCGGCAGGAGGCCGCGCGCGTGCGGACTGCACGCACAGGTGTGGGGAAAACTGCAACCCAAACACAAGTACTTCCTCACCGCTTTTCTGCACGCGTACTTGATCGTATCGCGAACCGTAAATTCGTACACGTAGCCAATATGACCTGGTTTAAATCCCAGAAAATAGATTTTTGTATAAACAAGCATACTGCCCAGAAATTCGATGCAAACTTTATGGAATACCTGTTCGAAAAATAGGACCAATAGCAGTCCAACAATCCAAGTTTGAAGATCGATTTCGATCGATCTAGTGCCAGAGTAGAAATTCTACTTGAATAGGTTTAGAGACAACATATAGGGCTTCTCGACCCATTTTGTAGAAGTCGATTCCATCGATTGTGCGCCAAGAAATCGAATCCCAAACTTTGACGAAAACTTGTTTCAAAAACTAGAAAATTGCTCCACCCGACGTGCGTTCCGCCAATCCGGACGACGTGGTCACGAATCGAAAGCATCGAAAGCTGTGTATCGGCTTCGTGGTCGTGTGGGCTTTGACAGAATTCAAATTGGTCGCGTGTGCGCGACGAATTTGATGCGTATCCGTCAAAATTTACTGTATCGTGCACTTTGCAAATTTTCCAATTACTTTGTGCATGCTCATCAGATCGAGACAAAACTTACGCCAACAGAACCGTATCATTTTTTTGGTCCTGTATGCCAAGTTTGGTCCGATTCTGAGACCGTTGATAAAATTGACGTTTTACGGGCCCCACGGTCCCACTCAACGGGCAATTTTGTGCACGGCCCGCCGGAATCCAATTCTGGACATACGGTTGGGTTCGTATCGAAAAACCGGATCCGTAGACATAGTTTGATGATTTTATAGACCGTTGACTCTGGCACGCTTTTCGGTGCAAAGCGGGTCCAACGGCGGACATCATTTTTGCCCGAAATTATCGTTTTGCCCCTGTGTCCAGAATTGGACTTAAGGACAGGCAATCCTAGCTAATTTGACTATTCTGAGAATGTTGGTAATATTTATTTCAGCATCCGGAGACTTCTACATGTGTTGACTGATTGTGGCTCATTGAGTGGTATTGTATTTTGGTTTCTCCAGCTAAGGACCTCAGGCAAGTGCACTTTCTGATTGCTTTTCGATTCATAATAGTTTTCTCATTTCATGTCTATACATATATCTTGCTGCTTGTTGACACGCTCGTCACACGGAGTAGTCGGGAGGGGAATATCTTAGTAAACATGTGGACCACCCAGAACTATCCCATTGTCTCTCGTGAATGCTAGCTAGCCGCTGCGCACGACACGTACAGTGTGCCTGATTTACCCCCTAGCCGTCCATATGTCGAAACGGATATTTCACACCACCTAGATAGATGTCTTTTATTAGTTTTTCCTTATTTTCATTCTCTATCGTGCTATGTCATCAGTTATCTTCCAGTTTTGATATCTCATATGTTATTTTCATGTCTTATCGATTCTATTGTGTTTTTGTATTGCCGTCGGTTTGTGTACTTGTTCCATTCCTGACTGGAAACCAATATTTTTCAGGTTTAGCCGCTATCACTCTTAGCACTGGGGAAGACATGGGTATGCTGAAGACAACCTAGAAATAGAAAGCAATTGTATCAATTTTATTAAATGTAAAGTCTTGTATTTTCTTTAAATATAAATCCTGTAAATGTTGTAATAAACTTAGAATTGTGAATGAGCAGCAAATATCAAATTTTGAGTATTTATTTCTTACGGGCTTGACAGCGTTCTACCGCCGACTCTGCGGCGTAGGCTGGCTTGGACACGTCTCGTATCGGAAAAGCGGCTGCGGGTCGTGACAGATCATTAGGGTTTATAATGATTATGCCTTGGAAAGTTGGCGGTCAATCATCTGGGCCATTAATTGTGATTGCATTACATCTGGGCCATTAACTCTTGATTGTACCAAATCTGTATGGTCAATTAATGCTGATTGTCATGAATCTTTGGAAGCTTGGATCTCCTGCCACTTGTTCAATTTGCTTTAATTACAACAAATCTGATTTGATTTGAGTAATAATGGTAATTGCACTAAATCTGGTTGTCAGAATTTACGAGCAGCCATAGCCGCAAGGGGATAAGACAGCCACGTGTCTCAATTTGTCACTAGTAGGATATCTTAATGGAGCTGCATGAATGCGTTCTCTAAGTGATCCGCATAAGGGTGGTCACCCCAGGACCCTAGCCGCATGAAGCTAGCGACCACATGAAGGTAGTAGTCGCATGAAGCGGGTGGCCGCATGAAGCGGATAGCCGCATGAAGCGGGCAGCCGCATGAAACGGCCAGCCACATGAAGCGGGCAGCCGCATGAATGAGCAGCCGCATGAAGTGGGCAGCCGCATGGGGATGGCAGCCGCATAAGTGTTGCAGCCGCATAGGTGTTACAGCCGCATAGGGAACTTTGGAGTCGGTGGATTATGTCAGCTACAAAAGATTTTCTCCATTTCCCTAGAAACACGCCATCATGCCAGAGCCATTATTGTGACTTTATGTCAGAGCTGTCAGTTGTCAGAGCTGCCGTCCGGGCAATGAATGCGGCAATTTCTAGGGCCAGCTGTAGGAGAGAACTGTTTAGGGCCACGTGGCTATTTTCTGAGCCGCATAGAGCTATCCGAGCCGCATGAGGCTGTAGAGGACTTTGAACCGCATGAGTTTCCCCTGGATTTTCGAGCCGCATAAGGATCCTTCTGTTGGAGCCGTATGGGCTTTTCTTTGTTCTTTTTCATGCTTCTACAGCGCATGGACTTAGGTCCTGATGATGCGCCGAAGCTTCTTTTTCTGACGCGCAGGGACTTAGGTCCTGATGAGGCGCCGAAGCTTCTCTTCAAATGCGCCTGGGCCTCGGTCCTGTGTGTGCGCCTTTGGTTAGCTTCTAACTATGCGCATGGGTTTCGACCCAGTTGATGTGCCAGATTGTTGATGCACCTCAGATGCTTGTTCGTGCTTCTAAGTCTTTTGCTAACTTTTCTTTGATTCTGTTGCAGTATCCATGCTGAAGGCGGAGGCTGTCATGAAGGAGGAGATATTGCCTCCTCTCGTCAAACATGAGCTGGTGACCGTTAAGGAGGAGGTGTTACCAAAAGTTGAAGTCAAGGAAGAGCCGGTGACTGTCAGGGAGGAAGTTACTTCCAAGGTTGAATTTGCTGTCAAGGAGGAGCCGCCGTCAGAGGGTAGTAGCACCGGGAGTTCTGACCCTCCTGCCCCTGCCGAGGACCTTAATCAGATATAGCCTTCATATGCGAAATGGCTGGAGGAATGGTACATGCCTCAACATAACTATGATCCCAGGCTGTGAGGATTCATTGGTTGCCTTACAATTGCTATTTTCGGGAATATGAATAAAGTCAATGTTCCTATTTTGTTTTAGTATTTTTGTTTGAGATCCGAAGATGTAGTTTGTGTTTTGCTTCTTTTTGATGTCGATGTAATCCTTTACTTCCTGCTTAAATGAAGAACCTTTTGCTTTGTTCATTCTTGTGATGAATCTTGTGATTTTTGGTGGACCTATTACCTTTTGTGTATCTTGGCTAGGTACAGATAATAAGTTGAGAATGGGGAAAACCGACATATTTACTTAGAGATAGTATGGACGTAGTAAATACGAGTTAATAGTAGAGCTTTACTACTCAGAGGTAATATGGACATGGTAGGAATAAACTCTGCGGGGATGTATAGAACAACTCAGAGATGATGTGGACATGGATGTTTGTAATCCTCCTTTCCGAAATTCTAATATATTTTATTTTATTTTATTTGAACTGCGATTTTTAGTTTTATAAATATTTAATTTATTGATTATTATTGAAGGACCTAAGTCATGGTTAGGATTGGAGTACAAGATGACTAGAAATCGTGGCACGGATAGCGTTATCACGTGCTTTGACTAGTGTTTAGCCATGGTAGAGGAATGCCAAGCCATAAGTGTGTCCTAACTAGGAAAACCAGGCCAAGTTGCGACTTAACCTCTAAAGACGTTTTAATTATTTATTATTTAGATTATTGACTTAGGAAACCCGTTTGTACCAAACTAGCCCGGACAGGACCTGGACCAAGCCCAAGCCCATGTAGTCGGGTAGTACGTCTCAGGACGCTCTATTGAGATGTTATGTGCGGAAATTAGTCAGTGTGGATATATTCTATGTGTATGCATATGCTTTATATTTTATTTGGGGATTGACATATATTCCTATGTATTTGTTAAATCTACAATACAGGTGTTATTGACAATTTAGGATACTTGTTATGTTTTATATACACCATAAATATGAGAGCATACAATATTTTATACATACTAGAGCATATATAAATTGAGTATATAATTATTGGTAGAGTGCATATCTAGATATTTATAAATAAGACTTTATTAATAAGAATTTTAGATATGTTAGAATTATTCTTGTACATATATCTTGTATATATAAATACTGCCCGGATGATTTTTGGGATTATTAGTCTCTGTATATAAAGACATGTATAAAGGAAATACATGCATACATATATATATATATATATATATATATATATATATAAGAAAATATATATATATATATATATATATATATATATATATATATATATATATATATATATATATATATATATATATATTCTTATATATATATATATATATATATATATATATATATATATATATATATATATATATATATATATATATATATATATATAATGGAATGGTAAAAGAAAAACTAAACTAAAACCCCCACAACACAGTCTGAATCCCAGCCCATCCCAGGCCCGAGCCTGACCCCCTATAGCAAAGCAAGCCGACTGTATATATGAATTGGAGATCGAGAGAAAGAGAGGGAAACCCTAGCCGACGCCTAACACCAACCCTAACCAACACCCCACGACCTCCCTGCCACCCAGGCGAGCCTCCCCGCCGCGGTGCAGCCGCCGATCACCGGCCAAGGCCGTGGCAGCGTGCAACTAGAACAGTAGCCGCAGCGGTAGCAGAAACAATAGCAGCCGCAGACGCATGATTTTTTGTGGCATATTTCTCGACCATTCAGTGATCGTTTTGCGTGCCGTCTTCGCAGGTACGCACACAACATATACGAATTCAATCATATTCAATTAGCTCAAAATTATACGCCCTAGATTGCACGATATATCGACCCAAAGTCGAACCAAAACTGTTCGAAAATCAGAATAGAGCATTAGGCGAATACCCCAACTTGGAAGCTATTTTTCCGCCAGGATATTCGGTATTCATGAAAAGTACCTGAACAACCTTTTAGACAACATAATCGAGATAGAGACCCCATTATCGGTTTTAATTCTAGTTGTTTTCACAGCAATAGATTTCAGGTTGAAAAGCACGAAAAATAGTTTTCTAAAACAGTAAATTTAAATAAAAACCCTCTGATACCACGTGCGTCCCGCCGAACCGGGTGACTTGGTCGCGAAGCGAAAGCATCGAAAGGTGCGTATCGACTTCGTGGACGTGTAAGCTTTGATAAAATTCAAATTGGTCGCGTGTGTGCGACGAATTTAATGCGTATCCGTCAAAATTTACCGTATCAACCTCTTTGTAAATTTGCCAATTACTTTGTGCACGTCTATCAGATCGAGAAAAACTTGTGCCAACAGGACCATATCATTTTTTTGGTCCTGTATGCCAAGTTTGGTCCGATTCTGAGATAGTTGATCGGAACGCCGTTTTGTGGGCCCCACGATCTGTCTCAACGGGCGATTTTGTGTACAGGCCGCCGGAATCCAACTTTGGACATACGGTTGGGTTCGTATCATCAAAACCAATCCGTAGACATGTAGTTTGATGACTTTAGAGATCATTGACTCTGGCATGTTTTTCGGTGCAAAGTGGGTCCAACGGCGAACATCGTTTTTGCCCAAAATTATCATTTTGTCCTTGTATCCAGAATTGGACTTAAGGACAAGCAATTCTAGCTAATTTGACTATTTTGAAAATGTTGGTAATATTTATTTCAACATTCGGAGACTTTTGCATGTGTTGACTTTAGTGACTCATCTGAGTGGTTGTACTATCAGTTTCACCAGCACGGGACATCTGGCGAGTACATCTGTGATAGTTTTCATATTTAATTATCTCTATGAATCATGTATGTAGTAGTATTTTATATTGATATTTTATTGGTTCTTGTCACGATGTTACACGAGATAGTAGTTATGGATTCTTTACATGTTGTTCGTGACCAATCTATTACCGTGTTCGTGACCTATTTGGATCCATGAGTACTAGTTGTAAGTCCCTGTTTTTCAAAATTTTATTTAATTATTGTTTATTAATTTTTAATGTTATTTTTAGCCTTAAAATAATTAATTAGATTTTTAGGAATTTTTCTAGAATTTTTAAATGAATTTTAAATGAGTTTTAAATGTTAAAATATCAATTTGCAATTTCCTAAAATGTTTTAATTAAGTTTTGCAATTAATTAGATTGTTTTAATATCATTCTGTAATTTTTAGAATTGTTTTTGTGGTAGTATGCAATTTATTAAATTGTTGAAATAGTATTTTGTAATTAATGAATTGTTTTTAAGGGTGGAATACAAATTTATATTTGCATTTAGTGACTTAGGGACCTATTCGTAAATTCCAAAAATCCTGAGGACCTAAGTGTAAAACCCTCACCCACCCCCCTGCCCGACGACCGACGACTGCCCGACCGCCGACCTACTTTCCCCCGCCATTTTCGGCCGACCTAGCCTTGTTCGACCGACCCTAAGCCCCTATAAATAACCCCCCAACCCCCCTCAGTCGACTACCACTCACCCCGACCATCGACGACGCCCCCAGCCCCCTTTTCTCCCCAAAAACGCTAGCCCTAACCCTAACTCCGGCGACCACCCCAGCGCCGCCCCTACGTCGAGCACCACCGCCCGCAACCACCACCGATAGGCTCGCCTTGCCAAGCCGACCCCAGCGCCACCACTCCGCCGCGACCACGCCGCCTCAACCGCCGTCGAGCACCCTCGAAACTCTTCTGAGTAGCCGGACACGTAAGTGTCAGCTTCATTTCGTGTCGTGCGTGTCTCGTGTGCACACATAGGACTCGCCGTGTCCTGACGAACGTGATGGTGAGTCTGGACACGAAGGATTCGACTTGTGCGTGTCGTGCTAGCCTAGGATACAAGACACCTGTGTCCCTAACTGTCCGGACACAGGCTCGTGTTTTTATTTTTTTTATATATAATGTTAATCAACCTAAATAAAACAAACTAAAACCTAACTCTAACACAAAGCACGGGCCGACCCCCTGGCCAGCCCGACCCAACTCAAACCCCCTCCCCCCCGCGCTGTGCTGGGCTGAGTTCGAGCCCCCCCCCCCCCCCTTTCAGTTTCCTTTTTCTTTTTCTTTTTTCAGTTTTATATATATATATATATATATATATGTATATATATATATTAGTGTATATATATATATGTATGTATACTGTATTTTAACAGTATTCAATATCTAGGTATATATTTCTTAGTTAGTAATTTTATATATATATATATATATATATATATATATATATATATATATATATATATATATATATGTTTATATATATATATATTTTCCTATGTATATATATATTATATATATATACACTATATTATTAAGTGTATTCTTATATATATATATATATATATATATATATATATATATATATATATATATATATATATATATATATATATATATATATATATATATATATATATTTTTGTATATATATATATATATATACTTTATAAATTAAGTATTTTTCCTTATATAACTGTATACATCCTTTTAGCATAGGTATGTATATATTCTTTTGTATAAATTTGCCTTATTAAAATAATAATATTATTTTGACTATTTTTAAATTGTATTTTATTGTATTTAAATTACTGCAACCATTTGGTGTCCAAGCCTAGCATGGGTATTTGGGCCCAAATGTGTTTTCACACATTCAAGACCTGTACAAGTCATATTGGACTTGATTCATGGCCTTGGGTCCTGTATTTGAACTTTGGTTCAAATTATATACATGGACAAAATACGCAGATAATTAATTATTGTGTGCATTGCTGTTTTTGATTTTCTAAAAATACTTAAAGTATTGCTAAAATTATGGAAAAATAGTTTTTAGATACTTTGTTAAGTTAGCTAATTTAGTATGATTTTTGTAGCATTTAATTTACTGTTTTGCCACTAGGTTGGCATATGAAATCAAAACTTATTTTCTATATACTTAGGAAAACTGATTTTTATAAAATACTTGTACTGGTTAATAAATTCCAGAAAAATTATAATAAATTTCTATGATTAACAAGGATCACTTTGATACTTTACTTTAAGAAAAACTAAGCTTTTTGCCTATCTCTAAAATTGTTGGAACACAATGATCTTTTGATTTATTTATTGGTTAATTACGACTTGTAGCTTTTTGTGTTATCTGGAGTTTTAGTCGTGTTGAACCCCATCCCTCACTAGTGTAAAGATCCTAGAAAGTTAGATAACATAGTGTGTCACCCCACATTGGTCTCCTGTGCCAAGTCATCATTTTGGCTAGGTGTCCAGTCACAAGTCGTGTCGCACCAGTTAGTGTTCTAGTATTTTAGCTTAGTATAAAAGCTAAGTTATTGCATTTATTTCTACAGTGACGAGTTACTGGACATCCATAGCACTGTTATCGCAGCTTGTTTTGTTTTGCTTTGCTAGAGGCAAGTACTTTCTATGAACTTTACATATTGTCACATAAATGAACTGCAAACCCCACCATGTTATATGCTGATCCTTGGGGTAGCAAGTTAGATCTCTACATGTTGTACTTCCAGTTACTACCATGCTTAGAACAATCTTGATATATCTCTCACATGATTAGAATATGGGTTATGGGGAAACTGATAGTAGTGTACGTGATCACGACCCCCCTATAGTAGCGAGCGAGGTCGCATTTTATATGCGTATCTCGCCGTAGGCAATTATCCCGCATTTTCTGTACGGATGTACACCTATGCTTGTCTACTTGTACGTATGTACATTTCATTATGTGCCACAGCGCATTGTACATCTATTGACCGATCACGTACTTGCTACAGTTTTAAACATTACATATACATCTGTCTCTATGACATATGTGTCCTTGCCATGATAGACTATGTGATGCCATGCTTTCCAGTCATTCCTCTCATGTTCATTTCTATGTTTCATATGCTAGTTTGCTAGATTTAGTACTTGCTCCCGTCCTGACAGGATAACGTTGTAGGTGTCCTTACTGAGGAGGAGTTACTCTGCGACTCATACTATGGAGTTACTGCCGAGGACCCGGCTCTGCTTTACGAGGATGTTCCTGCGGGGAACCTCGCCTAGTTGTCTTTTTGTTTACTTAGACTTTTGAGAGTAGACATGTATTAGACTATATCATTTTGTAACTGGACATGTATCCAGTTTTACATTTTCAGTTTACTTGTACTTGGATATTTTACTATATACGACTTTTGTGTTTGGAGCATTTATGATTCTTCTTCACTTATAGAACTGTTAGCACATTTAGTCTTATCCTGTTGTCTTTAAGAACAGCTTACTACGTTTTATCTCAACGTAGGCTGGGCATGTCTCGGCCTGGCCCAACAATTTGGGTAGCGGGTCGTGACACTAGTCGGACGAGAAAATACTCTAGACATGTAAACAAACACAAAACTATTTGTGTCTAATAGCAGTCCCATACTTCACGTGTGGGGTGCCGGATCTTATTCGTGCCTGATAGCAGTTGTACATTTCATGTACAGGGTGCCAGATTTATCCTTAGTCGTTTACATGTCGAAGTAGTATTTCAACTCACTAGATAGATACAGTTTCTGGTTCTATATTGTACATTGCTAGCTACATGTCTACTCTGTTTTAGTACTCACTTGTCATTTTTACCATGCTCAATTTTTGCCATGATTCCATGCTTAGTTTTTGCCATGATTCTATGCTTATCTTTTCGTCGTATACTTTATTATTATTTACAGATTTATGAATTTTGACATTTATTGAAACTATTGTGAGAATGTATCCGTTCCATTCCTGACTGAAAACCAACATTTTTTAGGTTTAGCCGCGATCACTCTTTGCATTGGGAAGGCATGGGTACGCTGAGGTCAACCTAGATAGTTGAATTAGCGGTCTTTTCTATTTTGTGAGATATTGTATTTTTCTAGCAAATGTGAAGTTGTGAAACCTTGTAAATTTGATTTAGTATTGTGAATGAGCAATATATGTTACATTTTATGATTTTGAGCATCTTGGCCGTTACAGCGTTCTACCGTCGACTCTGCGGCGTAGGCTGGCTTGGACACGTCTCGTATCCGAAAAGCGGGTGCGGGTCGTGACAAGTTTTTGTGGTGACCCATGCAGGTCGGTTTTCGCAAAAGATTACGAACTCGTGGTAGTACCACATTAGTCAAACTATTGCGAACCTGCGACTAGGAAATGCTCATTCACAACTAGGAGTAAGTCAATTTTAGGAGAATGGTTTGGACTAGGAGTCCCTAGTTTAATTTGACAATTGGGTAGTTAAGGTTGCTATATAGGCCTCATCGAATTCTAAATCCTATTAGATGATTTTCATAGAAGGATGCACTATTGTATTCTGGTTCGATAGTATTTCTAAAGTGGGTAGATTCGTAACCTCTCTTTCCGAAAGTTTGGAAAATATCCTTTTATTTATTTGTTTGAATTAAAATATGATTTTTAGAATTTTATAAATATTTATTATAGAAGGCCTTAGTCATGGTTAAGTTTTGGAGTGCAAGATAACCAAGAATTTTGGCACGGAGAGTGTGGTCGAGTGCTTTGACTAGTGTTATAGCCATGGTAGAGAAGGCTGAGTCATAGGTGTGTACAAACTAGGAAAACCAGGCCAAATCGTGACATAACCCTAGGAATAATTTAATTACTTATTATTAAGATTATTGGCTTTTAGAAGACCTGGTTGTTCCAAACTAGCCCGAACCCAACCCAAGTCCTGGTGGTCATGTAGTGCGACCAACGTCGTCTATGTAGATATGTATATATATATATATATATATATATATATATATATATATATATATATATATATATATATATATATATATATATATATATATATATATATATATATATATATATATATATATATTGGTAGTCCATCTCTAGTATTTTGAATAATTTCTATAAATCATATATTGAATATAATATATGAATTATTGCTATTTAAATTTATATTTTACTTGGAAATAGGATAACCTTCTCTTAGAATGATATTTTGGAATTTTGGGATTTACTTAGGCTATACATATATATTTGTGTATAAATATATTCATAATAGATAGACATAGTGCTTTATACATATTTTTTCTCGATCTTGAATATTAGAGAAATATAAATTTAAGTTTATATTTCTTTTGCCTTCGGTCATTTTTTTCCTAATCATGATCATTTGTACAACTTTATCTTATGTCTTCTCTAATCATCGCCATATCATAAGTTCGTATCACTTATATTCTTTTTCTTGGACCAAAGGAATTATTTTTAAAATAACTTCTCACTCAATTGTCTATTAATCTCGAATTAAGTTTTTGGATTCAAAAGTTACCTCTCAATCGTTGAATATTGAATATCCGTGAAATAAGGATTACAAGATTTTTACTTATTTCGACTTCGATCATTATCCTTCCTAATCAATTGTTTTTCTTTTCAAGAAGCTGATCTTATACTTGAAGAACAGATACTTGCACTTTTTCTATCTTTATCAACTTGTATGATATTTTAAACTCCTTTGATATTCTTGGGGATATAGTTGGAATAATTTTGATGACTTGCGATGACAAGACATCAGCGCACTATCGTCACTTATTTGAATTATCGAGACTGCGGGTTCACTGCAGCCAGCAGCGCACTGACGTGGCATGACCCCTAAGTTGAAATAATTTTAAGTAAGCGTTGGTGATCAAACAGTATTAAAATTATGTCTTGGTAGTCTTATTTCATCTTGAGTTGTTATGTCAAGATTAGATAGAGTTGATAGGGTATTCGTTACCGCAACATAGCTTGAGTTATGGAACCAAGGGTTTAATGCAGCTAGCTGTACACTGGCGAGGCATAAATTCTTGGTAAAATGACTTCGATTATGTTTACGAGTTTTGAATACCATAGAGACTACGTCTTATTGGCATATAACTATTAAGTTTTCAAATTGATGTGCTTATTCCTAGTCACAATCTTCTCAATAAACCGGTAATTCTCCCTTCCTTTCTTATCCTTCTATTTTTTAGATTGTCATCTTTTAATATAATTTCGACTGGATTCCTAAACTTATCTAGATTTTGATTCTAAACTCGTGCCTAAATAATTATGGATAAATATTTTAAGCATATCGAAACGATTTTGGATTTGATCATCCTTGAACAATTTCGATCACGACTAGACTTCTTTTATTATATTTCGACTGAGTCAATTTGTATCCTTTCCTAGGTTTGATTCTATAATCATGCCTAAACAGTTTTGCTTAACTAATTGATCGTTCCTAAACAAATTTGATCATGACTAAGCTCTCTTGACTATAATCATAATCGTGCATGTATTTCAAATCGATTATTGCTAATGTTATATTTTGTATTCCATTTTGATCATGACTATTTTGACCTTGTTCATGCTCGTGCCAACTTTCTAATTTTATCATGCATGGATGATTTGCATAATTAACCTTGATCGTAACTGTATCTTAACTTATATCTATGGGACTATAGCCTTGTTTAGATTGCATCTAGAACCTTGATCATTCTTTAGAAATTCGGTCGTAACTAGACCATGTTGACTGTAATTGGATCATACCAAATCATTTCAATTTAAATTATCCTTAAACATTTGGTTGTCAACTAGACCATTTGACCGAATATTGATCGTGCCAAATCACACTCTCCTTTTGTCTATTATCTTTATCATTTTGATCATATCCAAGATTACGCGTGACTAATTAGATCATGAATCATATCACTCCCTTGATTATACCATTCGTCATTTTATTCATATATATAGAAGCATGGAAAATATGGGGTTCATGCAGATCATAATTTGCCGCATAAGTACTTTGGGCCAAACTGGGGTTCATACAGATCATAATTTGCCGCATAAGTACTTTGGGCCAAACAGGTCCGTATGAAGAAGAGCCGCATGACAGATTCAGCACCCTATACGGCCCGTCTGTAACCAGACTGATTCGAGCCACAGAAGAAAGATATGCGGCCAAGTTGATCAGTCCGTCTGATAAAGCTGACAAACTCTGTCAAAACTGACAAAAATGGAAGCTCTGACACACTGACAAAAAGATAAGACGTGATCAGACAAAATGTCATGTCACTAAAAATAGGGTTCATGTGCTTAGACATAGTCATGCGGCCCGAAGGATTGCTACCCAAGCCTCATGAACCTTATGCGGCTCAACATATGCATCCCTAAAGTCTCTGAACTTCATGCGGCCAAGGGTGACTGTAACCTAAGCCTCATGAGCTTTATGCGGCCCAAAACACAGAATCTATGCGGCTCAAAAGTCCTTAAGCTACATGCGGACTAAGGAAGACTGCGACCTAAGCCGCATGAGTCTTATGCGGCCCAACATGGCCGAAAACTGAGAGACGCATGCGGCTCAAAATGATTCCTATCCTGCGATAGGATACGTGGCAGGCTTACCAAGTCTCAACCACCCAAATTTGCTGCAACAAAATTCCAACAAATCGCCAGTTGGCGGCCAAAGAACGGGTCTTCGCGTGCTGATTAGCCACGTAACCACAGGCCATCTATGTGGCTCAAAACACATATCACTATAAATAGCAGGATGCCACACCCCTGCAAGAGGCTGGCAACCTACGAAGGATAATTTCTTCAAGAGCTAAAGACTGCGTCGGATAGTCCAAGGAGTAAGACAGAGTTGATAACACTTTCCCGAGCCTCCACCGTCACCCTCCAGAATCAAAAACTAAACAATTGTACTTAGATTGTTTCCTGGGATTTCTTTCTAGACTTTTCTTTATATAAGCGAGTTTGCAATCAATTTCAGTGTTTCTGTAATACCAGTCTTTGATATTTAATGGCAAATACGATGGCAACTCTGCTGGGGACATCCTTCTCCACTGATGAGAAGCTGGTGACGCAATCCGATGCGTCTAATCTCGGCTCTACGCAGCAAATGCTTGTGGTTCATTTTGACCAACAAGCCTTCGAAGTAATTCTCTCTGAAGGGAGAGCCAGCCCGTCACAGAAGCGAGCCAACCCAAAGAGAACTCGCAGGACGTCGGCGCACAAAACTGTTGCCCCCGACCAAGTTCTCGAAGAAGCTCCTTCTACGGCCCAAGACGGTGATCGAAGCTCTCCTGTGGCTTTGCTTCCGACCGCAGAGGACCCCACTGTCGCCAAATCCAACAAAGGAAAATACTACGATGCTGAGTTTTTGGAGGGCACAAGGGAAATCCATACGAACAAAGAAGAGGTCGGATAAGAGAAATGGGCAGTCTGTCCATGCGGCAGCCAACTCTGGCCGCATGCAGACAACCCATGCGGCAGCCAACTCTGGCCGCAGGCAGACAGCCCATGCGGCAGCCAACTCTGGCCGCATACATATGGCCCATGCGACAGCCATCTCTAGCCGCAGGAAGACGACCCATGCGACAGCCAACTCTGGACGCAGAATGATGGCCCATACGGCAGTTAACTCTGGCCGCAAGAAGATGGCCCATGCGGCAGCCAATCCTGGCCTCAGACAGGATGTCTCATGTGGCCTTGTCAGAAGTTCTGTGTTCGACCATCTCTCATGCGGGTCCGACTCTATGCGGCCCATTGAGAATGCAGAATATTCCAATCAGGACTCTTCATACTATACGCCTTCGGGTACTAAATTAAAGAAGTCTACGACAGTGCAGGCCCAACAAGCCCAGTCAACTGTCCAAGCTACTGACCGTCAGCGGGCACCGTTAACTGTTATACGAGCTCCTGATGGAAAGTTATACAGAACCACCCGCGTCCAGTCCCTCAGGGATAACGGACAGGTTGGGTCTTTAAAGTCTTCCTCCAACGATCTAGTGCAAGTGCTTTTACTAGCCTCGGATAAGGGAGCAAACAAGATACCCACGCACTTGTGTGCTCGGGATACCCGAGTCCACAAGTTTGGTGCAAAGGTAGATCAGCCTGCTATCGACTTGCGTGAGGTGATTACTCACAAACGCAAGGAGGCAATCTTGGCATGCGATGAGTCCCTCTCGGGACGTCGTTGCACCCAAGTCATCATCAACTGCTGTTGCGACATGTCGGCAGCACCTGAAGATCGGCAGTCTATTTTCCAACGACTGCAGCCAGCACCTGTCCGACAACAACTCAAGAAACTGGTACAAATTTTGGAAGACGAGGAGTTTCCTTTCGCCTCCCGTAATTCTGTAACGCCCCAAAACCAGAATACTGGAGTGCGGGGGCGAACATAGCTAGCTACGTATATTAAAGTGCAACCCACCTCGCTATACGGTCACGACTGTCTAGATACATGAGGGTTTAACTACAATCCATCAGTCACCTATGGTCATGAACAAGCCTAATGTCTCAATCTCAAGCAAGCAATATCAGTTTACAAGATGTCAGAACACCAAATATACAATAGTAAGACGTCCCATACATTACATATTGGGATGATCATGAAGCTAGTCGTACAAAATGTTAGGACTAGCAAGAGTTTCAGTCATACATGATCAACCCTAGGATTTGTTAATAATGTTACAGCCCGTAGGCAGACAGTAAATAAAGATACAATCGAGCTAAGCATGTGCTCGTCGGCTAAACGCCTCAAAAGAATAATTTTTATAATAAAGTGGAAGAGCGAAAAAGAAATCCACTCGTTGCCAGGGTTACGCCTGGTGGTCACCATCTGGCTGAAAGAAAGGTAGATCCTCTGGAGCTGCTCCGATATCTGGCCATACAAAACCAGCTGGGTCAGACCTCAGAAAAAGCAAGTGTCATAAGGGAGGCTTCACTTAGGAACTAAAACCAGCATACCATAAATGAATAATAAGGATAATTATAAAGGTACTGATAATAACAGGGACAACAATAATAACTTGAGTACGAGGAAACCATTCAAGTAGCCGGATCGCAATCCTTAAACCAAACAAGGACCGGGGTTGCAACCCTTCACCTGAATAAAAACCCATCTCAAATACTGTTAATAAGGTAATAAGACAATAAACGAAGAGAGGACACAGAACTGTTCTGGGAGCCAGGTTACAACCCTTAAACCAAACAAGGACCGGGGTTGTAACCCTTCCCCTGAACAGAACTTGACCCCTGATCATTATTGTTAAGGCAAGCATAAGTAATCTTGTCATGTCATAATTTTGTACACCATTGACGAGCATGACATGGGGTACAATAAGATAATAAACGAAAAGAGGACACAGAACTGCTCCGGGAGCCAGATTACAATCCTTAAACCAAACAAGGACCAGGGTTGTAACCCTTCGCCTGAACAGAACTGGTCCCCTGATCATTATTGTTAAGGCAAGCATAAGTAATCATGATGATATATGATAATATAACCATAGGACTATTCAGATAGCCAGGTTACAACCCTTAAACCAAACAAGGACCGAGATTGTAACCCTTCACCTGAATAGAACTTGGTATCTCATCATTTATCGATAAATAAGGCACAAAAAATCATGTCATGATACAATCTTGTACAGGATCAGGACAAGACTAAACTGGACTAAACTCCATCCAATCAATCACGGCCAAGCAATGAGTATGGCTCGATAATTTAACTAACTAGGGTTATCACATGCCTAGTTACTAGCAAATGCAATGAGATTATTCCAATAGCCACAAGCCCTGCAGACCATCCAGGTTATCCAGGTCGAATATCCATTCATGAAGGGGATAATACTTGACAGTGTGCTGGAAATGTGCCCTACTCATCGGCAGGCTACAAGTCCACTGAGCGCCCAGATAATGGGATTGCTTGTAGCCGGGAAATCTCTTCATGACTACTGAGTTATTCTAGTTATTAGCCTTAGTTAATTTCAATAGGTACCCCTGACCGTGGTACTCAGGGGTCTCTATCCTAGACATGATGCGAGACAGTACTAGTTTATTTGTACAAACACAATCGTCCACGGTGTCCAGGTCATTCATTATAGTCATGTCATACAAGCCGTTGCAACATCTTTCAATAGTTACCATCATGCGTACTTGTCATAACTTGTTATGCCATGTCTTGTCGGGCCATGCACCATTATTAGTCCTGTCATACCACTCAATCCGTGCTTGTCAATTCATGAATAGTGCAAGGCATAAAAAAACAATCGGATATACAAAGGGCTCAAGGCTCTACGCGAGTGAGCCTCTATGCTAGGCCTAGGGGCTTAGGCGTAAAGTGGTTCTACGCTAGCAAGAGCAAGGGAGAATTAGCTCTACGCTAGCAAGGATGCACGTGGAAGGGGTTCTACGCTAACCGGGTTATATGCAAATGAAATTATACGCGCGTAAGAATTCTACGCGAGTAGAATTTTACGCGCGCTAACACCCGAGCGAGATTCTACGCTCACGAGAATCTACTCGAGCCAAAGTCTATGCGAGTGGAATTTTATGCGCGCTAACACCCGAGCGAGATTCTACGCTCACGAGAATCTACTCAAGCCAAAGTCTACGCGAGTGGAATTTTACGCGCGCTAACACCCGAGCGAGATTCTATGCTCACGAGAATCTACTCGAGCCAAAGTCTACGCGAGTGGAACTCTACGCTAGCGGGAGGGTCCCAGCGTAGAGTTAGAAATGAACTCGGGGTAGAACGAAATACGCTGATACGCGATGCCTGAGCGTAAAAGGGGGGCACTACGCAGGCACGTTAAGACGTGTACGTAAAAGGTTGAAATATACGCTGGCACGCAATGCGTGAGCGTAAAAGGGCTAAACACTACGCTAACATGTTAGAACGTGTGCGTAAAACTCCGTCTTCTCCCCATGGCCAAGACTAGCCTGCGTAAAAGCTCAGGGAACTCGAGGAACTCCATCTCGACCAAGACTTGGTGAAATCCGACCATCCCAAAACCAAACTTGCGTAAAATCAGAATACCTACTACAAGGAACTCTTAGTTTTCGAAAACAAGCCATTTTAGTAGATCAAAACCAAGAAGATCAAAAATGCTAGAAACCTAGATCTACATAAAATGAACCATGGAATTGGAAAATGCTAAGTACTAAAGTGGTTTAGAATCTTGTAAAGAAGAAAATGGAACAATAAAATTGAGTTCCTCCATGAAGCAAGTTGCACTTGCCTAAACCTCTCTCTGGTAGGTGAGGAAGAAGAAGAGTTATGAGGAAGTAAATAAGGAGAGAGAAGGAGAGTGGGCGGCTAATAAAGGAAGAAAAGGGTGGTAGGTGGGGGTTGGTCCATATGAAAAACAAGCCAAGCCAAACCGAACCGAACCAAGCAATTGAAATACCAAGATAACCATGCAATGAGAAGTGCAATATACGTACACGTATACAAATATACGTAATACGAACCACGGTCGTTAAAACTCTACCCACCTTAAAAGAATTCCGTCTTCGAAATTTAATTAAGAGGCTAAAGCGGCAAGGACAAGCTATACTAATCACAGACAAGCTATAACAAGGCAATCAATCAAGCAATCATTCAATCTAGGAACTGAGAGCATAAGGCATAAGGAGGACATTATACCTTACGAGTCAAACAAGTCGGGATATCGCGATCGGATATCATCCTCACGCTCCCACGTCGACTCACCCAAAGAGTGATGACCCCAAGCAACACGGACTAAACTAATAGCCTTGTTCTTGAGTATCTTCTCTCTTTGATCCAATATAGACACGGGCCTCTCCTCATACGAATGGTTGGTACCAACAACCAGTTTCGAATGATCCAGGATGTGGCTCGAGTCCGGGATATACCGTCGTAGTTGGAATACATGGAACATGTCATGCACCTCACGTAGCGACGGCAGAAGAGCGAGACGATAGGATACATCTCCTACTCGCTCCAGAATATTGAACGGTCCTATATACCTAGGACTAAGCTTTTCCCGTACGCCGAAATGAATGACGCCACGGTTAGACGAAATCCTCAGGAATACATGGTCGCCGATCGAAAATTCAAGGGGACGCCGATGAGAATAGGCCCAATGACGCTGGCGATCTTGGGCAACTCGGAGATGATCTCTGGCTCTCCTGACCACGTCAACTGTCTGAGCAATCATTTTCGGACCGAGCATCTGTCTCTCTCCAATATCAACCCATACTAGCAGGGATCTGCACTTCCTACCATATAGTACCTCGAACGGTGCCATCTGGATACTGGCTTGGAAACTGTTGTTGTACGAGAACTCCACCAGGTATAGGTAATCTTCCCACGAACCATCAAAGTCGAGTGTACAAGATCTTAACATATCTTCCAAGGTTCGTATGGTACGCTCTGACTGACTATCTGTCTGCGGATGATAAGCTGAGCTGAACTGGAGGTGAGTCTCCAAACTCTCCTGCAGACTACGCCAAAAGTGTGACATAAATCTGGAATCTTTGTCCGAGGTGATACTGACTGGTACACCATGAAGTCTAACAATCTGTCTGAGGTACATCTCCGCTAGCTGAGCCATCGAATGACCAACTCTAAACGGGAGAAAGTAAGCCACCTTCGTGAGCCTGTCTATAATAACCCAAATAGCATCTCTACCGGCCGGGGACCTGGGTAATCCAGTCATAAAATCCATGGTTACATGCTCCCACTTCTATTCTGGGATTGGCAAGGGCTGAAGAAGTTCAGCTGGCTTCTGATGTTCAGCTTTAACTTGTTGGCAAACCAAACACCGAGAGACAAACCGGGCTATCTCCCTCTTTATGCTATTCCACCAAAAGTGCTGACGGATATCACGGTACATTTTCGTGCCACCGGGATGAATGGAATACTGAGAACTATGAGCCTCTGCCATGATCTCATGTCTGATATCACCACTGGGTACACAAAGACGCCTCCCATGTCGAAGTGTACCGTCTTCATGGATACTTAATTCTGGTCTTCGTCCTGCCTCACACTCTGCTCTAAGCAGCTGGAGCTTAGAATCTGTTGACTGCACCATCCGGATCCTCTCGACTATAGTGGACTGAACTTGCATACTGGTCATCAGTGCCACACTAGTATGAAGGACAATTTCTATACTCATTTTCTGAAGATCTGACAATAACTCTGGCTGCGCTGTAAGAAAATAAACTCCGACTCTCCTGCTCAATGCGTCTGCAACGACGTTGGCCTTCCTAGGATGATACTGCAGGTTGACATTATAATCCACAAGGATCTCTAGCCACCTCCTCAGACGTATGTTAAGATCCTTCTGAGTGAAAACATATTTCAGGCTCTTGTGGTCGGTGAAAATCTCTACCCTATCTCCGTACAAGTAGTGCCTCCACAACTTAAGTGCAAACACTACTGCTGCCTGCTCCAAGTCATGGGTTGGATAATTTCTCTCATGATCATAAAGTTGTCGTAATGTATAAGCTATTATTTTCCCATGCTGTATCAGAACACATCCTAAGCCTCTACCGGAAGCATCACAATACACTGATAATCCTCTAGTCCCATTTGGAAGCGTGAGAATGGGTGACGTCATCAAGTCTCGCTTCAGCTTCTCAAAAGAATCCTGGCACTCTATTGTCCAAGCAAACTGCACATCCTTGCGGGTCAACTGGGTCAATGGTGCTGAGATCCGAGCAAAGTCTGAAACAAATCGCTGGTAGTAGCCGGCCAAGCCAAGAAAACTTTGAACTTCTGCAACTGTGCTAGGTACTGACCATGTCTCAATAGCCACAATCTTCTGGGGATCCACTTCTACTCCTCCTCTGGTGATGATATGACCCAAGTATAAAATACGATCGAGCCAGAACTCGCATTTACTGAACTTGGTATACAACTGGTGCTCTCTGAGAATCTGGAGGACAACACGGAGATGCTGTTCATGCTCCGCCTCACTCTTGCTATAGACCAGAATGTCATCTAGGAACACAATCACGAACTGATCCAAATAAGGCATGAAGATACGATTCATGAGGTCCATGAATACAGCCGGCGCATTGGTTGCTCCGAATGGCATAACAAGGAACTTCCAATGCCCATATCTAGATCTGAAAGCTGTCTTTGGGATGTCCTACTCTCTGACTCTGATCTGATGATATCCTGACCGCAAGTCAATCTTCGAAAATACTGTTGCCCCTTTGAGTTGATCAAACAAGTCATCTATCCTTGGGAGAGGGTATCTGTTCTTGATTGTCAATGAGTTCAAGGTACGATAATCTACACATAATCTGGACGTACCATCCTTCTTTTTCATAAGAAGCATTAGGGCTCCCCAAGGTGACCCACTAGCACGAATGAATCCCTTGGTCCTGAGTTCTTCAATCATCTTATACAATATCTCTAGCTCTGACGGTGCCATCCTGTAGACTCTCTCCGACACTGGGGCTATCCCTAAGATCAAGTCAATAGTGAACTCGATCTCTCGCTCTGGCGACATACCTGAAAGCTCTTCTGGGAAAACATCTGGAAACTCTTCAACTATTCGGGGGTAACTGCACTGCTGCTACTGCCATCCGCAATACTGGAAGAGAAGGTTCAACTTCGCCTCGGGAGAAGGAAAACTCTGGCTCGCCTGGAATGCTAAAAACAACCCTGCCAATGTGGCAGACTATCCTAGCATACTGGTCTCTCAACCAATCCATCCCCAAGACCACATCATAATCGGCCATCGGGAACTCTATCAATCTAGCAAAAAATTCTCTACCGCTAACTACGATTCGACACGAGGAAAATACTCTATCTACTCCCACAAGACCGTTACCAGTAAGTATATTGAGCCTTACTGATAATGACTCGGGCTCCAGTCCTATCCGTCTCGCGAATCGTGCAGACATAAATGAATACGAGGCACCAGAATCAAATAATACTAAAGCTGGAAAGGTGTTGACAAGAATAGTACCTGCCACCACCTAACCTGGTGCTAATCCTTCTTCTCCTATGGTCAAAGCCAACACTTGACCATGTATTCTGGGTGCGGTTCCCCTCTGCTAAAAACTTCTCTGCCTGCTCTGGATCAGGGCTTGGGCCTGGGCATACTGCTGCGGTCGCTGCTGCTGGAATACCTGGGCCTGCGACGGCAATAGCCTCAGGAACGGGTACTGCTGTTGCTGGACTGGTGCTGGTCCTCTAACTGAAGGACTAGAGAAGGCTGATGAAGATGAACTCCCCCTGTTTGGGCAGTTCCCAACCCTGTGGTCCGGGACACTACAAACCAAGCACAAACCCTGTGCTCTACGACACTCTGATACCATATGCCCCGGCTTCCCGCAGTGTGAACATCCCACTGTGGAAGAGTGCTTTGCTTCTGCTGCTGAGTGTACGTCGGGGTTGAATGTTGAACCGACGTTACTAAGGCCACCCGCCTTGGAGGTCTAATGGTCAAAGCCCTAGCTGCCGGAGCTGGTGCTGAAGACTGATTCATCTGGCCGTGGGATCGCTTCCGACCCCCGATCCTGTCCACGATCCTCTGGGAGGTATACTCGTGCTTTCGGGTTGCTATCAATATCACATCAAAATTCTGATGCTCAAACTGCTCCACTGCCAATAAAATCTCTAGATGGAGCCCCTGCTGGAACCGCTGGGCTCTGTCGAACTCGGTCGCTACCAAGGTGGGAGCAAACCGACTAAGTCTCGAAAACTTAGCCGCATAACCATCAACTGTCCTGCCCATCTGCTTCAGATTGGTGAATCTCGTCTGTAGGTCGTACCGAGCTACAACATCGAAATACTTGGTCTGAAATCTCTTACGGAATACTGCCCATAAAATAGGTGCCAATAATCTAACGACCTGCGCCGTCCGCCAGCCGTGGGGAAGATCCAATAACTGTAGATGCACCATGGCCACCTTCTCGTCTTCTGGAGTCCTGGCTGCTTCTAGAATCACTTCTGTGTCCTGAAGCCGAGCGTCTGCGGCAATAGCATCTTCGCTACCATCGAAGAAAGGAGGGTTCAAGCGCTTGAAACTGTTGGCCGCATTGTTCCTTTGTTGACCTCCTCTGGTCAGAGCATCTGCTACTGCCTAGTGCAAGGCATCTCCTCGCCGATCCTAAGAAGCTAACAATGTCCTGATGAGTCCCACCAAGGTGCCATCATCAGGCTCTGCAGGCTGGACGGGCTGAACTAGTGGCTCTTGACCCCCAGTAGGCATGACTCTGAAGGCTACTCCTGAATGCTGGGCTTGATCTCCGGGTTGCTGCTGGTCCACGGGAGATCCTCCGCCTTGATGATTGGTAGGACCAGGAACAATGCCACTGAAGAAGACGACGTAGGAAACAATAAGGAAGGACCAGGACAGATCAACGATACAAGCATGTGATCAGGTCAAGATTTCAGGGATTTAAAGGATACGAGCAGAGATCAAGGGCGAGTACTGATTGAGACATCTATTCGGTAAACCCTCACATATCTTGATTTACAAGACCTACATGGACTACCACTTAAACCATGTAATACCCCAGAACCAGAATACTGAAGAGCGGGGACGAACATAGCCAGCTACGTATATTGAAGTGCAACCCACCTCGCTATACGGTCACGGCTGTCTAGATACATGAGGGTTTAACTATAATCCATCAGTCACCTATGGTCATAAACAAGCCTATTGTCCCAATCTCAAGCAAGCAATATCAGTTTACAAGATGTCAGAATACCAAATATACAATAGTAATGCGTCACATACATTACATATTTGGATGATCATGAAGCTAGTCGTACAAAATGTTAGGACTAGCAAGAGTTTCAGTCATACATGATCAACCCTAGGATTTATTAATCATGTTACAGCCCATAGGCAGACAGTAAATAAAGATGCAATCGAGCTAAACATGTGCTCGTCGGCTAAACGCCTCAAAAGAATAATTTTTATAATAAAGTGGGAGAGCCAAAACGAAACCCACTCGTTTCCAGGATTACGCCTGGTGGTCACCATCTGGCTGGAAGAAAGGTAGATCATCTGGAGCTGCTCCGATATCTGGCCATACAAAACCAGATAGGTCAGACCCCAGAAAAAGCAAGTGCCACAAGGGAGGCTTCACTTAGGAACTAAAACCAGCATACCATAAATGAATAATAAGGATAATTATAAAGGTACTGATAATAATAGGGACAACAATAATAACTTGAGTACGAGGAAACCATTCAAGTATCCAGGTCGTAACCCTTAAACCAAACAAGGACCGGGGTTGCAACCCTTCACCTGAATAGAAATCCGTCCCAAATACTATTAATAAGGTAATAAGATAATAAACGAAGAGATGACACAAAACTATTCTGGGAGCCAGGTTACAACCCTTAAACCAAACAAGGACCGGGGTTGTAACCCTTCGCCTTAACAGAACTTGACCCCTGATCATTATTGTTAAGGCAAGCATAAGTAATCCTGTCATGTCATAATCTTATAAAACATGACGAGCATGACATGGGATGCAATAAAACAATAAACGAAGAGAGGACACAGAACTGCTCCTATGCGGCATGAGTCACAAGACAATATCTTGTTTATATGGCAAAACTATATCTCAAAAGACAATAAAATAGAAAAACTCTCTCCAATGCAGAAGTATTGAGGAGACAATAAAAAGTATTTTTTTTCAACTTCCAAGGCAACTCCTCCACTTCTTCAACTTTTTTATAAATATTTCCATTCATAATTGATGATGTGGAGACAAAGTCATTCTAAAGTGCATTGTCTAGATCTAGACAACCAACTTCACATTGTCCTTATCATGTCATTGCCATGTCAACTTCATGTTTTATTCTACATTTACACTGGAGAAGAATTTTTAGAATAAAAGTTTGTCATTCCTATGTGGCAACCTTTTTTTAAACTCACAATAGGGTTGGAGATGCTATTAAACTGTATTAGTGTCTCTCTTCCCCTCTCTGCCACTGGAAGTGCAGTGCAGGTGCAGCAGCAGCAACTGCTATTTTGGTTTTTGTTTCATCTTCGTTTCTCTTCTGCATGTGAACTACTCGTTAAAAAGATATACGGAGTGGGGTATCTGTATGCGCTCTTACTACTACTCTACATGAAATCTCTACTATTATATATAATGCACGGGCCGGCCCATGGATTGGATTGGATTATCTGGAACTAGTTTTGGTTGTTCCTTGTCCTTTATACGATCCTGGATGTTCACCACCGACCCCGATCTCTATTGGGATCACGCTGAGCCTGAAAGTTGTTATTTTCGCCTAAGAGTCGTTACATTTTTGCTACAATTTATCAATAAAGACAATTATTTTTCTTATATTTTTTCTCTCATTTTCTACTTATTTCTACTGTAATGACTTTGATTCTGAGTTGTTTTATCAACCATGTTTGTTTTTGTCTTGTACAAGTGTAATTTAAACTTGTACGATATCACGTCTAGTGACGACTTTTGGTTCTACGAAATCGGGACGTGACACCGCCCTTTCATATGGATCCTGGTGGAGCCTGTAGGTGCATTAGTTTCGTCAGAAGAAGAAAAAAATTAGAAGACAATTGTGGGCGAGAACCCGACATGTACATAGATGTCACTGCATCGATAAGGAGTTGCATGTCCACCATGACTAATGGTATAGGTACTAGATGAAGCTCTTCCTTCTCAGATCTATCCTCTTTCATAGGCTTCTTTGTAGCGACCCACTAAAACAAAGGACCCATTTGGTTTGCTGGATTTGACAACAGTAGGATTTGACAACATAATTGACATTACGTTGTCAATCTAATTCGAGTGTTTGGTTGGACAAAAAAAATTAGATGTAATATAATTGCAATTACAAGTTTGATTATATTACATCAGTTTCTTCTAAAATCAATTACATCATAAAACTTATGTAATTGCGATTACATTACAAATTAAGAGAAATGTTTGTAAGCTATAATTTGGTCATTTTGTTCCTCTTTTGCACGAATTTTCTCATTTTTGGCTTTTTTTTGTTTATTTATCATTTTTTTACTTTTATCGTTTATAGTCGATTTTGTACGTTTTTTGATATTTTTGCATTTTTTTCCGTTTCTTGTCAATTTTGTACATTTTTGCGATTTTTGACCCTTTTTTATCGTTTTTGGTCGCCTTTGCACGTTTTTTTTATCGTTTTTGCTTGATTTTATACGTCGTTTGTCGATTTTCCACGTTTTTGCCGTTTTTATCGTTTTTGGTCAATTTTGCGCGTTCTTTTATCATTTTTGGACGATTTGGCACATTTTTTGCCTTTTTTTACTGTTTTTGCACATTTTTTTTATCATTTTGGTCGCTTTTGCAAGTTTTTATCTTTTTTTGTCGATTTTGCATCATTTTTGCGATTTGGGTCGATTTTATACTTTTTGTTGTTGTTTTTTGGCCGCTTTTGCACATTTTTTGTCTTTTTTGTCGCTTTAGCATATTTTTATCGTCTTTGGTCGCTTTTGCTATTTTTGCACGATTTTTATCCTTTTTGGTTGATGTAGGAGCGTAAAAAGTGCTTCAAAGAAAGAGTCAAAGTGATAGATCATTCCACTCAAATTGATCTACTTTACGTCGCAGAGAGGCTAAATACTTTACGCCCAAGACAAGGCTAATCGCTTTACGCCTAAGCAGGCTGATCATTTTACGCTCGGGTCTACACCCATGGTTTTTACGCTCAGGACAAGCTAGCCACTTCTACGCTGGACAAAGCTGTCAAGTCTCGCATTTAATGCAAACTCTGACATGGAGATATTAATGATGGCATATATCACAGAATTCAAAGGGATTTGTTTTTACACAGAGACCAATGTTGTCGTTTAGTATGTGGATTGAGCTACTTTACGCTCACACTATGGCTTCTTTTACACATGAAAACTATACGAGCTTTTACGCTCAACAGTTGACGTGTACGTAAAGTCTATTTGAGCTACTTTTATGCTCAAGGTTATTTAACAACTACTTTACGCGGGAAGTCTATGTCAGGGCTATTTTACGCCTAGTCTACTGCTTTACGCTCAGAGTACATTGGGGCTATTTTTACGCCCTATTCTTTCTGACCAGCTTGGAACGTGGTTTGCCTACATGGCTTTCTTGCCACACATCCCGAAAAACGTGTGTACGTGCATCCTATTCTTAATGAAATGATGGGACACGTGTCAACGTATACAGAGGATGACTTTGGTCGTGGGTGGCGGTTGTTGGCGTAAAGACGGAACTTTCGCTGAGTTTTTACGCACAAGAGTCCAAGTCTATAAATAGACTTATTTTTCTCAGAGAGACAGGGAGAGACAGGAGAGAATACAGAGATCAGAACTCAGAGATTCCGATTCTCCAGAGCATTCTTCTTCAACCTTTCTTTTAGAACAGAGTGAAGCAAAGCAGAAAAGCATTCGGCCTCGCCATCAGTGCCCAAGTGCGTCGATACCTTTCTGGTGACTTAGTTCTTCCAAATTGTTCAACTTCAAGCAGCAATCTTCATCATCATCGTATGGTCCAAGGAACAAAGTGATCATTTACATATCAGACTTCTATAGCAATACTTTTCCAGAATCAAATTTGTACTTCTTGAACTTTTTTCTCATTTTATTTTCAAAAGCCAATTTTTTCTGGCATTTTGTTAAGTGAAACAAAATGGCGACTCTGCTGGGGAATACCTTCTCCTCTGACGAGAAGGTAATTGCTCAATATGATGATGTTTCGGTCGGTTCGACCAAGAAGACTCTGGTTGTGCACTTCGACCAGACTGCCTATGAAGAAATGCTCCAAACTGGGGGTGGTTCTCGCTGCTCCAATGTTCAAAAGTCTCGCAAAGCACGAAAAGTTTGGATTCCTAAATCCAAAGTGGCTTCTGATCTCTCTGTTGTGTCTGATGACAAGGGAATTCTTCCCACTCCTGTCGTAGGGGCTCCCGTTTGTAACGAGGCAGTCCTTACTTCAGAGTTGCACTCAAAGTGTGACGATTTATCTTCCGTTTGTAACGGTGAAGATAATCAGGTTTCACGCCCACTGCGTAAAAACCAGGTTTTACGCTCAGTAGGTAAAAACCAAATTTTATGCTCAGTACATAAGGTTGAGTCTCCCATTTGTAATGGAGCAGATATTTGCTATGAAATATAAAAGAACAGAACAATTATCGGAGGACCGAACTTTTACTTCCCGTTACAAACTCGCTTGTACAAAGAAAGCCTAGGGACAAAAACCTAGGTACAGCAGTCTAAGTACAATTATTTATTTTAGATTCTGGAGGGTGACGATAGAGGCTCGGGAAGGCGACGGCAGCCCTGCCTTACTCCTTGGACGATCGGTATGCAGCCTTGGCTCCTGTGAAAAGATGGTTGGCGTTGATGAAGAAAAGCTCTTCTTGCTCCTCTGTTGCTCTTCTGGCTTCTCTCTCTCTGTGTGTATTCTCTCTCTGACTATGGGGGGAAGTCTCTCTGTATATACGTATTTCTCTCTGTTGTTGTATATCTCTTTTTTACAAGGGAATGGCACCTTGCTATTTATAATAGTGGGATGTGATCATTAGGGTTGCCAATGATTAGCTCTTGGAGATGGCGGCGGCCCATAGATTGGTCAATCCAGGCCGTTCAGTTTTGATTGTGACGAATCCGAGCCTTTAGGTGTAGATTACACCAAATCCCATTAGCAATTAATGGTGATTGGAATAAATCTTCCTTATAATGATCTTCTGACAATTAAATTTATTCTTCTGCCACGTGTCCCAGATTATTGGGATTTGACCCAATCTTTAATGGCAGCAAATCTGAGGAATTAATCGGTTTAGGACACGTGTCCTAGGAGCTGTTGGGGGGTCTGGACCGCATGACGAGTGAGCCGCATATGAATTTGAGCCGCATATGATTAAGCCCATGTCTTAGGGCTGCCTGGGCAGTGGCCCTCACTTGAGCCCTCGAACCACAAGAGAGTAATCCTTGTGGGCCGCATAGATACATATCTGCCTGAGCCGCATGGTCATGATCCTCTTGAACCGCATGAGAAGTCCTCGCTCGAACCGCATGAGGCTTTCTTGACCTGAGCCGCATAAGACAGATTCACTCTGAACCGCATGAGAAGTTCTTTGCTCGAACCGCATGAGACTTTCTTGACCTGAGCCGCATAAGACAGATTCACTCTGAACCGTATGAGGAGTTCTTTGCTCGAGCCGCATGAGGCTTTCTTGGCCTGAGCCGCATAGGACTCATTCTGAACCGCATGAGACGTGAGCCGCATACGAACGCCCACGTGGCAAGGCCACGTGGCATTTTTATGGCTCTTGGGGGATTTGTGTCATAGATCTCTTTTCTCTTCCCTAGAGATTCATCATTATGACAGAGTCATAATTACCTGCTTTTGTGTCAGGGCTGTCAACTTTTCAGAGGGGTCAGCCGTCAAAGTAATTAATGCAGCATGGGTCGGAGGGGAGCACTGTGAGGCCACGTGTCTTCTGAGCCGCATGGAATGCCTCAGGCCGCATAACTCCTTATGCCGTATGACTCCCTGAGCCGTATGAGTTTTCTGAGCCGCATGGATCTTTCCTGGCCGCATGAGTCATTTTCTTTAGTATTTTCCATGCTTCTACAGGACCCCCTTCAAAGTTTTCAATTTGCAAAATTGAAATACTTTGAATAAGAAGCATGGTTGTGTTCTTCTAGCCGCATATAAAACCCTGACCGCACAGAAGTCCTGGCCGTATGGATTGTTCAGCCGCATAGGTGACTCAGCCGCAGGAGACTGTTCAGCCGCATAGCTTCCTGCCACGTCATTATTTGTCACGTATGGCAATCTTTAATACTTAAATGTTGTTGATTTTTTTTAAAGGCCGCTTTTTGGTGCGGGATCCGAGGAGCTTGGCCTTCATTTTCGGTGGCTTATTTTGATAACCGAAGAGTCGGTTTACGTGTATGCACGGGGATCGAAACGCTCCATCTTTGTTTATAAATACGGGTGACTTTAGCCGGAGGGACTCCTTTACCTTTTCTTTCGTTCACTCTTTTTCCTGTCTTTTCTTTCTGATCTTCCTTGTTTTTTCGTCGAAGCAATGGCTCCTAAGTCTTCTAAAGTTATTTCTGAAGCCGCGAAGGGCAAGAGGGTGACGTCCTCGTCAGCCGTCGAGCCTGAAGTGCCCGAAGTGCCCTCTGATGTTCGTCCTGCCTTTAAGGATAAGGGTTGCATTTGGATCTTGAGTACCCATGGCTCTGCTGCGTATTTATGCACAAGCCTCCTCCCAAGTTGATGGCAAAGCCGCATATGCTGTATGGGCCGCATGACTTTTCATGCCCGAACCGCATAGACCATGCCCCATGTTTGAACCGCAGAAGAAGGATTTAAACACATAAAGTCTCCTCTGAACGGAGCCGCATATGTTTTTAGCAGGCTGAACCGTATAGCGTTTTGTGCCGCATGAGTTCTTCTGTTAGAACTGTGTACATTCGTCCAATCCGCATAAGCTATCGAGCTAGAGTCATATGGAACTCCCATCTGATTTGGGCCGTATGAGACTGTATTGACTCGAACCGTATAGGCTTCCTCGAAACTGTATTTCTTGAAACCCAACTGGACTGGAGCCGCATAAGACATTATTGACCTGGACCGCATAGGCTTGTGAGAGCTTCAGTAAAAAAATTTTGTTTTAGCCATCTTTTAATCTTGCTTCTTCTTTCGCTCTTTTTTTTTCTTTTCAGTGAACCTCCCAACCAATCCAGCAGGAGAGCTCCTTGTGGGTTTAGCTCAGTATGCCGCAGACGTGCAGCTTGACGAGTTAATCCGTCGTATAGGGGATCAGCTTCTCACTAATGAGCCTAGGGAGAGAGTGGCTGCTATTAATAAACAACCTTTCCGCTTTCTTTGTTCGATGATGAATTCGGGGAAGTTGGATGGAAAATTTCTGAAACCGGCTTTTCTCTTTGGGGACGCCTTTTCTATAAAGAACTCCCGATTACTGGATGTTTCAGAGCACTGGGATTTTTCTGTAGACGGGGTAGAGATTCATATCCCTGAGATAGAGCGGCATTATCCTCTCTCATGGTTTAACATGGTACCGCGGGGCAGGACTATGGTGGGCTCCCTGACTCCCACCCAACAGGGAATGTTTGTGAGCAAAATTCACTACAACAGACGCACGAGTTTAGTATGTGCGGGCAAGGAATCTGTGAGTCGGACTGTGATGGGGCTGCTCCTGGGCACTTTTGTAAACACAACTGGCCCTAATTTTACCTTCACCCTAGCTGATACTTTTCTGAATCAGCTCGCTCACAAGGGGTCTTATCCCATAGGCAGGTTGTCGCTGCTGAACTGGATCAACCCTATTCCCACCTGGACTAATCTCACCTCATAGATTTTGAGGCAGTATGGGGACTTCCTTCAGGAAATTGATCTCTATTACGTCGTCAGGGGTACCTGCTACGGGTTGCCCATTAACAAGCCCTTGTTTATGGCTCTATTGGAGCTGTATAATCGGCGTACAGGGACTTTCTTTGCCCCCGGAGGAGAACTGGGGCTTGCTCTTCATGAAATGAACACTGTGTCTAGATTGCCGTAGGGAGGTGAAGCTTTTGAAGTATATATACCGACGAACGAAGAACTCGAAGAACTGGATCGACGGTTTCCTGGTTTTGTCGCCGTGTACCAAGAACTGTTGTGTCATCATAGCGCCTGCCATCAGATGGCTATCAGGAAAGTAAATAGTTTAGAAGGGAACGCCCCTCATACCAAGGCCTGGATTTTGTATCTTTTCAAGTTGCGTCCTTCTGGTCAAGTTTCGTCTCGAACTCCTCGAACCCTGGAGGAGGTGAAGGATATGATGTCGAAGGTCAAGAAGTCGAAGTCTACCCGTGACCGGTTTGGGAGTAGCACTGACTCCCTCAGCTATTTCCACTATGGTACCCGAGAAATGTCCGATAAAGCGATCTTAGCTGGGTTCTTGATGGTGTAGCTACGCAACTGTGTAGTCTCGGGCGGCGCGGGTTCTATAGAAAGGATCAGCCGCCATTTCATTCTTCCTGCTGTAAAATTGGTCTTCAAGGTAAGACTGGCGCTCCTCCCGGCCATGGTGTGTAGCATACACCACGGCCTTCGTACCTTTTCATCCAAAGTCATTGCTCGCGATGTGTCGATGGACTTTAAACGGATAGAACTACTATACCACTACCTCATGGGGTGGTTATTGATGTACTATCGGTTGTTGATGAGGCCGGGACCTGATGAAAACGTTTCTGTTGATGACGCCTTCCTTTTTCGGTATCGTAATCAGCCTTGGGAACATGATACCATGCCGGCCTGCCGGAGGACGTTGGCAAGAATTGATGGGCCCGAATTCTTCGTATCTCTCCCTGAGTTCACCTCCGACAAAGTGAGGAGGGTATATGTTGACGGCGTTGATCCCCCCCAACTTTTATCTGAGAAGATGCTTCTTTGGTTACGCAACATCCGTCCTGCGCACCTGGTGTATCGTTACCGGAATAGAGTATACCTGGAGCCTTATCTGCCCAGTAGATTTTCCCGTCAATTCGGGTATAGTCAATTGTTCCTGGATCGCCCTAGCGCTTGCTTGAGCTTCGAAGGCAATGTACTCGACGGCGTCCGGGCTTGGCATTATTATAATGCGACCCATACCCGAGCCAGCTTCTCACTCCCTGATGCCAATGTGGAGGGAGATATCTTGTATATAGCGGCCCTTTATTATGTTGCAGCGAGCAAACCTCCTGTTGGTTTTGATATGAATACTAGCTTCATTGTTGGCACCGGTTTGGCTGAGAAGCCAGAAGGGTCCAAGAAGAGGAAGAGGGGGGCAAACAGGGTTCCTGTGTCGGACTCAAAGTCCACTAGGGCGGATGAGGAAGACGACGAACAAGATACTGATGACTTATCTCATTCTTCGGGTGAGGAGGTTGGGAATCAACCTCCTGCCGTGCCGGCTGAAAGGGCCGTGGGTCAATCGTCTACTCTGTCTGACGAAGTGGTGGAGGATCAACCATCTGCAGTACCTGGCCCTTCGCGTAAGCGAAGCAAGCGCGTGACTACCGTTGATGACCGACCTTATTCTATGAAGCACGCTGCGGTAAGACGTCGCCGACTGTTTATTGATGATGAGGACGTTGTTCCTGAGGTGATTTGGGCTTTAGCTGTTTACTTTCTTCTTCTTCTATGTTATGGCCTAATTATTATTTCTTTTGCTCTTCATAGGCGTCGGATGAGCTCGCTCCTCAGGACCCAATCACCGAGGCTGATCCGGTCCTATCTCATTTAGTCAGTGGTGTGTGTACCGCTATCATTGCTGCTGGGGTGCTTCCGGTTGTGACCGAGGATTCCCACCGTGCTGGAACCTCAACCCAGGGGGATGGGGGCTTTACTGCACCCGTCCCTGAGACGTCCGAACCCCAATATGATGACTCTGTGGGTGGGGAAACTATGCCGGCTGTGAACGAGCCGTCGTCCCTGCGCTCTTCCCCTGGTAATACAAATCGAACCATAGCTCGTGAATAAGCCTATGTGTTCTTGTCATCTTTTCTTTCAGATTATGTCGACTAATGGTTGATTTGGATGTTCAGATCTCAACCCTTCGCTGCCAGTGATTGATGTTGCTAGATCACGCCCTACCGGAGAGGGCCTGACAGAACCTCCCTGTATCGAGGGACCTTCGTCTGGGCCGAGCTCGGGGTCCCGGGTAGCAGTGCAACTGGGACAAGAGACGATGCCCCCTGTGTCCTCCTCTGCGAATGTAGTTTCGGGGGTTAACCTCTCCTCCCTGCCGAGCATCCAGGCTCTTCGGGCGACGGAAGAGGAGTTAGCCGCCATCCAAGCATCTTTCCGTACGGAATTTGCTTCCTTGGTGGCGGGTGCAGTAACTTCTGAAGCTGCTCCTCCAGTATCGTCTGCCACTCTCCATCTGACGCCGTCCTCTACGGAGGTCTTGGATGACGCGTTACAGGATGTGGTCGCCAGTTTCCATCGTCATTTGAAGAGAGGGGTCGAGGCAGCAGTGGAAAGGGGGACTCCCTTTACTCTGGCCCGTCGATGTGCCGGAGGCCAGATTACCATCCTTAAGACACTCCCTGGAGGAGGGGAATTGGCTGCGCTTTTAGAGCCGAAGCTATTAGAAGCTGATCGTCTCGTGGCCCAGTTTCGCTTGTTGCAACAGACTGATTTACCTGCGGCCATAAATCAATAGCGCAACTTTCTTATTACTGCGGTGGAGAAGGTGATGGCTGCCCGGGAATCGCTCAAATCGGCTATATTGAAGGACCACCGGGATCTGACTCGATTGCACGACCAGTGGAGCCGTCGGACTGAAGATTGCACAACTTGGGAAGCGGATGCTTCCCGCGGGGTAGCCGATACTCGGGAACATATCCTTGAACTCCAGAGAAAACTGGCTTTCCTGGAGTCAGAGCTTGAGACCGCTCGTTTTGAGAAAGAGACTGCTATCCAGGAGGTTGATAAGTATAGTAGGGCTTCTGCTAATCTAGAGCTTGCCCTCAAGAAGATGGAGGACAACTGGCAGGCATATACTCTTCTGAATGACGCAGAGCAGTTATCCCAAGAAGCCGAGCGTCGAGCTAAGCAGAGGCTTGATCGGGGGACTGCCTTGGTGAAAAACTGTCTCTTGGAGTTGTGCAATGCAGAACTGTAGTCGGCTTTTTCTTCTTGTTTTGTTTCTATTTTCTTTCTTTCTGAAAGGGACATGATCCCGAAATATGTAATGCTTTTTTCTTCCTTCAAATAAAGAGTATTTTTAATTCTGCCCTTCATTTGTATTGCTTGCTGTACCTGTGATATTGTGGTGATGTTCTCCCCCGTATAGGGGATATATTTGCGGACCTGTTACCCATGGCATACCTTGGTTTTAGGTACAGATAACAAGTTTTGGTCAGGATACCTGAAGCAGCCATGGCAAAGTGGTCATGGGTGCTCTTGGTATTGGGAAAAGGAATGCCGTAGAGCAGTTGGGCTCCTGGGGCATGAGGAGATGGTAGGTTTGTGCTAAGAAACTTAGCTGAGGATATTTATGGGCCTATTATCCTTGGCGTATCCTGGTTTAGGATACGGATAATAGGATAAAGGGGAACCGACATACTTGCTCAGAGGTAATGAAGACATGGCAAGTAGGAAAGTTTTTAAAACGTAGAGTCTTCCTACTCAGAGGTAATGAGGACATGGTAGGAGCGAACTCGACGGAGGATATTGATGGTCAACAGAGGACATTTGTGGTCAACAGAGGACATTTGTGGACCTATTACCCTTGGCGTACTCCGGTTGTGGGTACAGATAATAGGTCGAAAGGGGATCATCATACTTACTCAGAGGTAATAAGGACATGGTAAGTATGAAGGTTTCTTCGACGGAGCCTTCCCATTCAGAGGTAATGAGGACATGACGGGAGTGGGCTCAATGAAGGAGGGCACATAGACCGACTCAGAGGTAATGAGGACATGGAAGTTCTATGTAAGGGGTGATTTGTTTTTGGCGGAAGTGGAACGACTCAGAGGTAATGAGGACATGGCCGTTTTGGAAATTTGTGGATCGATTACCCTTTTTGTGCACTGGGAGTACGGGTATTAGATCATGAGGGAGGATCTCCTTCAAGAAGAAAGTTCGGAGGTATGATCATACATAACTTTCTTTCTGAAAGAGTGACCGGGATGTGAGTTCTGAGGCACCAGCGGGTACATGACTCGATAATTTGGAATATTGTAGATGTGTGAGTTCAGCGGCACCAGCGGGTACATAACTCGATGATTGGGGATATGGAGGATGTGAGTTCAGCGGTACCAGCGGATACGTGACTCGAAAATCTGACAAACTATGAGGGTGAGTTCAGTGGTATCAGCGGATACATGACTCAAAAATCTGGAATGTTGTGATGGTGAGTGTGAGTTCAGCGGTACCAGCGGGTACGTGACTCGAAAATCTAGAGAATTATGAGGGTGAGTTCAGCGGTACCAACGGGTACGTAACTCGAAAATCTGGAGAATGGTGAGGGTGAGTTCAGCGGTACCAGCGGGTACGTAACTCGAAAATCTGGAGAATATCGTTTAGACATAATATTTCTTCAGGAACTTGCCGTTGACGGGCAACATAAGCAAGTCTCCATTTTGCTTAGCGAGACGGTAAATACCATTGGAGAATATTGTCTCTATGATAAATGGGCCTTCCCATTTTGGCTGGAACTTGCCGACGGTCTTGTGAGTCATGACCATTGGTCTCCGGACTGCCAGAACAAGATCGCCCACTTGGAATGTTCTGATTTTGACCTTCTTGTTGAAGGCTCCTGAGATGCGTGCTTGGTACAGCTCGATCCTTTGCTGAGCTAGGAGGCGCTTTTCATCTAAGGCCTCTAACTCTTGCAGTCGACGTCGGTAGTTGTCATTCGTCGTTAATTGATAAGTGAGGGCGACGCAGAGTGAGGGTATTTGAGTCTCTAATGGGAGAACTGCCTCACTTCCGTACACTAGGGAGAATGGCGTATTCCCAGTGGCTGTTTGAACTGTGGTGCGATAAGCCTATAAGCATTCGCCGAGTTTCTCGTTCCAGTCGCGTTTGTTGGAGGAGACAAACTTCTTAAGGAGTTTGATGATTGTTTTGTTGAACGCCTCTGCTAACCCGTTTGCTGCCGGGTTGTATGGCATCGAAGCGATATTCTGAATACGGTGTTTATCGTAAAACCGATAGAATATGTGGCTTGCAAACTGCGGACCATTATCATGGATGATCCTTCGGGGCAGTCCAAAGCGGTAGATAATGTGATGCTTAAGGAAGCTGATCACGTTTAAAGTCTTGACTTCTGCGAGTGGGATAGCTTTCGCCCATTTGGAGAAGTAATCAGTGATCGCAAGTATGAAGCGATGTCCTCTGGAGGAAGGTGGGGTGATTGGGCCAATGATATCCATTCCCCATGCTTCGAATGGCCAGGACGCCACCGTCGGATATAGAAATTCGGATGGTTGGTGAATGAAGTCCGCGTGGACTTGGCAGGCTTTGTATTTTCTAGCATAATCTATCGCATCTGCCACCATCGTGGGCCAATAGTAGCCCATTCGGCGAAGGCGGTCTTACAGTTTTGGGCCGGGCTGGTGGGCCCCGCAGATACCGTCGTGAGCTTCTCGTACGGCTTCTTTGGCTTCTGCATTTGACAGACACCGAAGCAGTAATCCGTCGTAGGAGCGGCGATACAGCATTTTTGTCTTTGTATCGTAGAAGAATCTGAGAGAACGTCGTCTGATGGAAGTAGCTTCCTTTGGGTTCTCGGGCAGGATGTCGTAGACGACGAAGTCGATGAATGGTTGTCTCCAATCTGGGGCATCATCGATCGTCTGGGCGAAATAACTTGCCACGAATTGCACATTGTTCTTGGGACAGACCAGTTCATGGCCTATCACACCCACTGATTGGCAATCATAATTTGGGACTGCTAGGGAAGCGGCCAGACCGGCTAGGGCATCGGCTTCAATATTTCGGAGTCTGGGGACGTGCTTGATGAAGAACCCCTCAAATGACGAGATGATATCGATCGCTATTTGGTGATAAGGAATCATGTCTTCGTGGCGGACTTCGTACGAGCCCCGGATCTGATTGACGATTAGTTGGGAATTGCCGTATGCTTCAAGGTATTCTACCCCCAGCTCTCTTGCAAGTTGGAGGCCAATGACCAGAGCGTTGTACTCGGCTACATTGTTAGAGCAGGGCTCGGTGAGGGAATAAGCACGGTTAATCACCAATCCGGAAGGGGAGATCAGCACTACCCCGACTCCGACGACTATATTACCTTTAGGTCCGATCCTTGAAGCACCGTCAAAGAACATTCGCCATATAGCCTCGTGAGAGGTTGCATGCGAGTCGATGACCTCGTCTGGGATCTCTTCATATATTCTGGAGGACTCTGAGCCTGGGTGGGCTGCTAAAAAGTCTGCCATGGCTTGACCTTTGACTGCCTTTTGGGGGACGAAGATCATATGATAAGGGGACAGCAATATTGCCCATGTGGCGAGTCGAGAGCTGAGTGCCCCTGGTTTAGTCATGAGGACTCTGAGAGGGTTGACGCGTGAGATCACATGTATCGTTTGTCCGGTGACATAGTGTCGCATTTTCTGAATGGCGAACACCAGGGCGAGGCATTCCTTCTCCACAGCGGTGTATCGGTGCTCTGGCCCAATCATCATTCGGCTGAGGTAATATATGGCCTGCTCATGGCCTGCATTGTTGTTCTGTACCAGCAGAGCCCCAAGGGAGTGTTCCATTGCTCGTACATAGAGCAGGAATAGTTTTCCAAGAACCGGGGCCACCAAAACTGGAGGATTTGACAAATACTCTTTGATGCTGTCGAAAGCTTGCTGGCATTCCTCGTCCCATACGAATGAGACTCCTTTCTTTATGAGGTATATGAATGGTCGGCATCGCCCGGAGAGGTTGGAAATGAATCTTCTGATATAAGCTAGCCTCCCTTGAAGGCCTCTGAGTTCGCGGAGATTTCTCGGGGGACCCATCTCCATGATTACTTTTGTCTTCTCAGGGTCTACATGGATACCCTTTGCAGTGATGATGAAGCCTAAGAACTTCCTGCTGGATACGCCCAGAAAGGACTTCGTAGGGTTCATTTTCAAATTGTGCGCTCGTATTAGGTCGAATACCGTCCTTAGATCCTGCAGATGGTCTCCTTTGCTACGGCTCTTAACGGCTATATCGTCAACGTAGCACTCCACTGTCTTGCGTAAGTGGTCTCTGAAGATGATGCTCATGGCTCTTTGATATGTGGCGCCAGCATTCTTCAATCCGAAAGGCATGACTGTGTAGCAGTACGTGCCAATTGGTGTTCGGAATGAAGTATACTTTTCGTCATCAGGAGACATTTTGATTTGGTTGTACCCCGAGAAGCCATCCATGAATGACATGCATTCGAAGCCGCAGGTATTGTCGATCATGATGTCTATAATAGGAAGGGGGAATTCATCTTTGGGGCACGCCTCGTTCAGGTTGCGGAAGTCGATGCAGATTCGAATCTTTCTATTCTTCTTGAGGACGGGTACTATATTGGCGACCCAATCGGGATGTTGCTCCTCACGAATGAAGCCGCTGGCTATCAGTTTGTTGACTTCGACTTCGATCGCGTCCATGATGCCTGGACGGAAGCGTCGTTGTTGTTGCTTGACCGGCTTCGCATCTGGTCGAATGTTGAGTTTGTGAAGAGCGATGTCAGGATTTAACCCTGGCATGTCTTCATAGCTCCAGGCGAACACATCAATGTAATATCTGACAAGTTCTAACAGCGACTCCCGTTCTTCGTCAGTTAGGCTTTTACTGATGAAAATCGATTTTGGAGAAGATTCGCTGTCGAGATCTACTTGTATGACCTCATCTTCCGTAGGAGGTTCTCTCAGTTCAAACCGCTTTTCCCATTGTACGTCTAATTGCTGGGCCCATGGCTCTAGCTCGAGGATTTCGGGGATGTCTTCGTCTTCCTCGTAAGCGTCGACGAATGCCATATTGACTGACATGACTTGTCTGAACACATCTCCGATGCTGGTATCTGAGTCGGAAGTTGGTGATCCGGTTGAATATGACTGCCAGTCGCATTCTTCATCTGAACTCTCAGGGGTTATAGTAGGCGTTACATACCCCAACCCGTATCGAGTTTTGCTATAGTAGTCTCGTGGTTTGCCCGTCGGGACTGGCGGCTTCGAAGGTAATCGTCGCCCAGTGCCGTAGTTCAATCCTGGCGTCGTCTCCAGATCATACCCCTGTTTCTGCATGAGATATTTGGATTGAGGGCTATAGAGATACAGAGGCAGTCTTCCGGTATCTGACCCGAGGTCGGCTTCTTCTATGGTGAGGGGATACGGGTTGTTCGTCCGGCCGAAGATGATCGGATGATCTCCTCCCTCGAATATTCGGTAAGCGTCTTCTACTGGAGTAAGCTGGATCGCGGTGTACACATTTGTCACTTGTGTGTGTAGGTGAGTGCCTATACCGTGTTCTATAGCGTACATGGTACATAGCTTATTAAGCTCGGTGTAGTAAGGTATCTTTTCTAGGAGGATTATATTATCAGCGGAGGGGACATCAGTATGGGCAGCCACGTACTTGGCTAGCTCCGATTCTTCTTCGGCTACCCCCTATGTGAATGAAGACTGAGAGGATGACCTGGGAAGCTTGATTGTCAGTGGTTCAGTTGATGGAGCAGAGTGTGGAGTTGTTGGCAGACTAGCGACCCCCAGTTTGGCATTTGATGTGGAGCGATGAGTGGCTGGTTCGCTAGAAGTGTCAGACCTTGCATCGGGGTGACGACCCTTCCTGGGAAGGCTTATCGTCATGGGCCTGTCCGAAGGGTTGAGCTTCCCTGCTTGTGGTTGGCTGACTCTTGGTAGCCTGATTGTCAGTGGCTCCGTTGTGGGTCTCGGCACCTGGCCAGACCTTGGCAGCCGGATTATCATTTGCTCCTCCTGCGCTGAGAGGCTGATTGCGTCCTTCCACAGAGTGGCGGTAAGGGGTGCAAACTTGCCCGGTTTGCGAGCTTGGAGGTGGATCGTCAGGGGTCCTTCTGATCCCGTGGCTGTCTCGGTATGAGCTTGTACGTCTCCTTCATCAAGGTGCCTTTTCGACTTCTCGTATAAGCAGGAGTCCGAGTAGTAGGATTCGACCCCTTTGAAGGGATCGATATCAGCAAATTCTATCTTCACGAAGCCGTGTTTGTCGACATATTTGAAGCACTGGTGTAGCGTGGAAGGTACGATCATATAATCGTGAATCCATGGACGCCCCAAGAGGATGTTGTAAGAAGTGTCTGCATCTATGACGTAGCAGGTGACTTCGGATTAGAGGTCGCCAATTTGATACTTCAGACGAATCTTCCCAATAGGGTAGCTCCTGCTCGACTTGAAACCACTGATGGCGGTGGTTGTAGGTGTCAGGTGATGCATTGGGATGCGAAGAAGATGTAGCAGGCCCTTCGGGATGATGCTTATGGAAGAGCCAGGATCAATGTGCATTCGATCCACCTTCACGTCGTCGATGTATCCCGTGTAGTATAGCGGGCGGTCATGTAGGTTGGTTTTGATGAGCATGTCCTACGGAGTGAAGACGATATTGGGCATTGCTCCCGTACAGGCACTGTCTTGGAGATCCACGGGTGAGTCCTCCCCGGTGAGGTTGGATTGAGCCAGATAGGCATCGGAATTTTGGAGTGCTTCGCTCAATGCAATACGAATGTCCTTGGAGAGCCTTAGGAGTTCGTACAGTAATAATTTGGCCGATGTGTTAGCCAATTGTACTAAGATGTCAAAGTTGTAGGGCCTCTCTAGCCCTTGGGCTGCGTCTTTTCGGAGAGATTTATCGAAGCGAGCCTCCTTCGGCCTAGGCTTGTCGGTCGTCGAAGGATGAGCCGGTCCCGGAGCATCAGTTGTAGTAGGTTGATGATTTTCAGCTGGATTGTCAACCACAGGTTGGGATTGCGCTCCGGACCGCGTGACGACGGCTGTAGCTTCCTCGTTGTCTGCTGAGATTGTGTGGCAGGTCCTGATTTTTCCACTCTTTTTTCTGTTGGTGGGAGATGGTGTGGGCCGAGTTACTTCTGACACCAAGTCTGGATGGACCCACATGACCTCTCCTCGTGAGGTGGTGAGAGGTACTAAACCAGCAGCCTGTTTTCGGGGAGGTAGAAGATTGGAAATCTCCATCGTTACCTGAGGGACGGGGATTACCCCGTCTTGAGTCTCCGTCGGAGGGAAGCTGCCGAATTGTACGGACACCATATTGGCTGCTACGGTTACCTCTTCGAAGTCGATGGCCAGAGCGTTCGAATCGATGAGGCTTTGGATGTACCGTTTTAGTTGGTAGCAGTCATGTGTAGCATGGTGTACATAACGGTGGTAATGGCAGAACTTTGGGTTCTCCAGATCAGCCGGCCGAGGCTCCCGTCTTGGTGGAGGAAGCTGAATTCTATCTCCTTGTATGAGCATGTCCAAGATAGGCTTGACGTGGCCGTCTTCGAAAGAGTAAGTGATTTGAGGCCATTGTTTGTCAGCTGGTTGTGACTCGGGCTTCTGGGCCGTGTCGGCCACCATAGCCTGCTTTCCCTTGCTGTCCCGATTGTTGGAGGGGTTACCCCCATTATCGTTGTTGGGACGCTTGCCCTTGTTTTCTCCTTCTGAGATGTGCAATCCCAGTTGGCGAGCCTTCTTCAGTCGTTCTTCGACGCTTGTGGCGCTGATGATGAACGCCTTCCAATCTTTGAATTGACTTTTGTCCATCCAGAGACTGATCGTTGGAAGCAGTCTTTTTTGGCAAATTTCAATCAAAGAGGAATCTGGATTTCCGGAAGGCAGCTTCATGGCGGTCTGGCGGAACCGCTCGATGTAGTTTCTTGTCAACTCCTTCTCCCCTTGGACGACGTCCATGAGAGTGGACATTGTGACATCCTGCCCTACCTCATAGAATCTCTCCAAGAACAAGCGTTTGAAGCCAGCGAAGGAGTGGATACAGTTGTCCGGTAGATTGCGGTACCAATCGAAGGCGACTCCTTCCAACGCTCCAATGAATAACCGTGTGAGGATAGCATCATCATGGGGCAGATGGTCGATAGTGACCTCGAAGTAGGTGATGTACCGACTCGCTGAGGTTTTGCCATCATACGGGTTGATATTGAACGGCTTATATCTTGGTGGGAATGGAACATCCCTCCATTCAGCAGGGTATGGTTGCCGTATTCTGAGATCTTGAGCATTTTTTCGGGCATGGAACATGGCTCGGAGCTCCTGGACCTCTCTCCTTACTTCTCGGGTCTCATCTGTCGCGGTAGGGGCTGTTATTTCGGGAGGATTATTGCCCGGGTTTGGTGCCGCTGAGTTTGAATCTATATTGACCGCGGGGCCCGTGCTTGTTTGACCAGGCATTCCTCTTTGTAGAGTGGGCAGGGCCGCTTTAATCTCGTCTACAGACTTGACCAAAGCAAGTAATATGGCTTCGAGATTGTCGATGCGCTGGCGATCATTGGAACCGCCTTGATTGTTGTCCGTCATGAAAACCGTCCTTACATGAGGAGGGATAGAAGGAACGGTGGAGGATGTGCCCTCCGAGTCATACCCATGCACCGAGAAGTCGTCGGGGTAGGTGGGAATGTTCTCTTCGGGTTCGGACTCGGAGGGAACGGTATCCCCAGCCTCGGAGCTTGCCTCGTCTTGAGAGCCATGGATATCCTCGGGGACATCAGCATCTGTTGTACCTGATGGGAGAGTGGTTTCCCCGGGCTCGGCTTCTTGAAACATCGGGTTATTGTGCATATTTGGAGGAGTGCTACCCCCAGTTCCCACAACCCCCAGCGATGTGGATGATGAATTTCCTATCGTGGCAGGTTTCGTCTTTGAACGGGTGTGTTGGAATACACCAGTAGAGGACAACCATTTAGATGATAGTTTCTTAGCTGTAGTGGTTGATATCTTGGGACTGGATATACTTGTCTTTTTCCCTCTTCCTTCGGAGGGGACCTTCTGAGCAGAATTGCAGGAGACAACAAGAGGTGCCTCATCTTCTGAGCTCGGATGCTGTAGCCTTTGGAAGACGGACGGCCGATCCTCCGTCGCTGCCGCACTGTTGCAACAGCAGTTGACGATAATTTGGGTACAGTGATGTCTAAGCGAGGACTCTTTGCACGCAGAGGCTCCTTCTCTTTCCTTGCGCTTGTGGAGGATCGCCTCACGCAGGTCAGAGGAACCGCTTTGTCCTTTTGCCGCCGGGGGCTGGACTCGAGCGGTTTTATACAACTTCCCATCAGAGGCCCGTGCGATAATCAACGGGACGCCCCGATAGTTAGAGGTTGGGACAGGTGACTGGGCTTGGTGAGCCCGCACTGCCCTAGACTTCCTCCTTTTAGCACTTGCGGGTGCGTAATAGGAGGAGTCCAAGTTGAATATCACAGAGTCTGGCTTATCATCCAGAGAACCATCAGAGTCAGGACCACATGAGAGACGGTCAAAGACTGATCGAGAGAAGCGTGGAACGTACGCTATGCGGCTCGAATTGGGCACCGTGTAGGCTGTCTGCATGCGGTTGTCTTCTGCCGTTGGATGAGTTGTTTTTATGCGGCTAGGAGTCACGACCGTGCAGGCTGGCCGCATGCGGTTGGCAATTGTGGCCGCATGGGTTTTCTGTAAGCGATTGAGTTTCTTAGCCGCCTGAGTTTCATCCATGTGGTCGGCAACTGTAGCCGCATAAGCTATGCGGCTGACAGATTTGGCCGCATGAGTTTTCTCCATGCGGCTGGCGGATGTAGCCGCATGAGCTTTCTCCCTGCGGCTAATACCCTTATGCGGTTCGGATCTCATAGAGTTCCTCTTTGCCCCTGCAAGTCCAGCATCATAGTGTTTTTTTCTGCCGGACTTGGGGACAGCAGAGTTGTCTACGGTCTGAAGTGGGGCCGCAGGAGAGTCCTTCTTGCCGTCTTGAGCAACAGAGGATATTCCATCGAGGTCTTAGGGAGGAGCAAATGATTTTGGCCTCCACTCTTTGCGAGCCTTCGTGCTGCGGGTGCATTTCTGGACCGGGCCAGCGCTTCCTTCGGAGAGCATCTCTTCAAACGCCTGTTGGTCGAAGCGGACGACCATCTTTTGTTGCATGGAGCCAAGTTTGGCTGCATCCGATTGCGTCACCAACTCCTCTGCCGTGGAGAAGTTAGTCCCCAGCTGAGTCGCCATCGTGTTTGCCATGAAATATAAAAGAACAGAACAATTATCGAAGGACCGGACTTTTACTTCACGTTACAAACTCGCTTGTACAAAGAAAGCCTAGGGACGAAAACCTAGGTACAACAGTCTAAGTACAATTGTTTATTTTAGATTCTGGGGGGTGACGATAGAGGCTCGGGAAGGCGACGGCAGCCCTGCCTTACTCCTTGGACGATCGGTATGCAGCCTTGGCTCCTGTGAAAAGATGGTTGGCGTTGATGAAGAAAAGCTCTTCTTGCTCCTCTGTTGCTCTTCTGGCTTCTCTCTTTCTCTGTGTGTATTCTCTCTCTGACTATGGGGGGAAGTCTCTCTGTATATACGTATTTCTCTCTGTTGTTGTATATCTCTTTTTTACAAGGGAATGGCACCTTGCTATTTATAATAGTGGGATATGATCATTAGGGTTGCCAATGATTAGCTCTTGGAGATGGCGGCGGCCCATAGATTGGTCAATCCAGGCCGTTCAGTTTTGATTGTGACGAATCCGAGCCTTTAGGTGTAGATTACACCAAATTCCATTAGCAATTAATGCTGATTGGAATAAATCTTCCTTATAATGATCTTCTGACAATTAAATTTATTCTCCTGCCACGTGTCCCAGATTATTAGGGTTTAACCCAATCTTTAATGGCAGCAAATCTGAGGAATTAATCGGTTTAGGACACGTGTCCTAGGAGCTGCTGGGGGGTCTGGACCGCATGACGAGTGAGCCGCATATGAATTTGAGCCGCATATGATTAAGCCCATGTGTTAGGGCTGCCTGGGCAGTGGCCCTCACTTGAGCCCTCGAACCACAAGAGAGTAATCCTTGTGGGCCGCATAGGTACATATCCGCCTGAGCCGCATGGTCATGATCCTCTTGAACCGCATGAGAAGTCCTCGCTCGAACCGCATGAGGCTTTCTTGACCTGAGCCGCATAAGACAGATTCACTCTGAACCGCATGAGAAGTTCTTTGCTCGAGCCGCATGAGGCTTTCTTGACCTGAGCCGCATAAGACAGATTCACTCTGAACCGCATGAGGAGTTCTTTGCACGAGCCGCATGAGGCTTTCTTGGCCTGAGCCGCATAGGACTCATTCTGAACCGCATGAGACGTGAGCCGCATACGAACGCCCACGTGGCAAGGCCACGTGGCATTTTTATGGCTCTCGGGGGATTTGTGTCATAGATCTCTTTTCTCTTCCCTAGAGATTCATCATTATGACAGAGTCATAATTACCTGCTTTTGTGTCAGGGCTGTCAACTTTTCAGAGGGGTCAGCCGTCAAAGCAATTAATGCAGCATGGGTCGAAGGGGAGCACTGTCAGGCCACGTGTCTTCTGAGCCGCATGGAATGCCTCAGGCCGCATAACTCCTTATGCCGTATGACTCCCTGAGCCGCATGAGTTTTCTGAGCCGCATGGATCTTTCCTGGCCGCATGAGTCATTTTCTTTAGTATTTTCCATGCTTCTACAGCAGACTCTAACGATTGTGCTTCTGGATGTAAGAATCAGTCTTCCGTCGGTGACGTGGTAGGCCCAAATAAATTACGCTCCTCGCGTAAAACAAAATATCTCGTCTGTGACGTGGTAGATAACCAATTTTTACGCTCTACGCGTAAAGGTAAGTCTCCTGTCTTTGACAGTGTAGATAAAATTCACAACGATGTTTGCACATCTAATGTGAATATACCTAAACGTGTACAGCGTAAAAATGTTGTTGGTAAAGCTTCTGTCCTACACCAACAACCTTCTTATACTGCTTTACGCAAAGTACCAAACTTACAAATTACACGCCATGAAAATGGAGTCCTTTGTGCTAAAAAATTTCAAGATTTATGCACACAACTCCAAACGCGTAGAAATATACAATTTGGTTCTGCAAATGCAGCCAGTAATCTTCTTTATACACAGGGGACTAAACGCTTTTCTACCCCAAATGTAATAAAGAAGACTATTCCCTCTACTCCTTCTGACTTACGTGAATTGCTAATGCAAAAACGTAAGAATAAACAATCTCCGGTGACATTTCCCCAAGAAAGACATCATTGTGAATATTACCAGGTTGTGATCAACTGTTGCTGTTCGGCTTCAAAACGGTCAGTTTTTGATCGACTGAGTTTTAATGTGCTTCAACAACAAACTGAAGACCAAGAACATGAGTTGTCTTATGTGTCAGTCAACATGGCATCTCATACTAATAGAGGACGACGTCCGAGACGGAACATGTCCCAAACTCCAGGTCAACAACAGTTCAACAGACTTCTTGATTCCTTTGAAGGAGTATATCAGAATACTCGATTAAGAAGACAAAGACAAATGCAGACTTCTGATTCAGAAGCTGGGGGTACTCAATCTTTTGAGTCCAAAACTGACAGTGTCGATTCATATCTCTATACTGATCTTTTTACATCTTCAAAAGAGGTTGAATCCTACGCTGTTGGAAATGAACCAGAGACGTCATCTGTTAATTCAGAACTGCGTCTTACTGCCGTTGAGCAATCACTGAAAGACATGCTTAATATGGTGCAAAACATGCATCAGATAATATTGAATCAGCAAACTGCTCAGCCGACAGTAATAACACCAGTACCAGTAGCAGCACGAACTCAAGATAGTCAAGGGATTGATATACCTTTGAATGTCCAGGAGCCTGCTGTTAATCAAAATTCTGCATCTCCAGATCCCATTATTCCTGAAGACGTACCATCTCCGATGGGGATTACGGTACATCCAACTATTCAATCAAATGTGCTTCCTCAAACTAGTAAAGTCATTCAAGCAGTACGTGAACTCAAAGCGCAGTTTGAAGTCTTGAGGCACAAGGATCAACTCCAGAGGTTAGGGATTAAGCAACCTTATCCTCCTCATTGGAATAATGTACCCTTTCTAGCAAAATTCAAGCCACAATCCATGGTACTGTTTGATGGGAGGGCTTCTCCTAGTCAATATATCAATTATTTTGATATCATGATTGTACATCTGCAGAAAAATGATGCTCTTCTCACTCGAGTGTTCATTGGTTGCTTGACGGGTTCGGCTTATGATTGGTATCGAAGTTTACCCGACAATTGCATTTCGTCTTTCGACGAATTTAAGGCAATGTTTCTCTCTCGCTTCTATGAAGGAGGTATGGACATGAACATATCCTCTTTAATAGAAATCAAACAAAAGGAGAAGGAAGATACTCGGACGTTCATCGAACGTTTCCGACAGGCTACTCTAAAGATGCCTCCTGGTATGCCAGATTCAACACTCATTGATACATGCAAGATAAATCTGCGACCATCTATTGTTGTCTTTACAAGCTTCCAATTCACAGATTGGGCTTCGTTCATCATAGCAGCAGTTTCTGCCGAGACCAATGGTAGGTTGGCTCGTGAACATGGGATGATTTTCGCCTCAGATGATAGAGAAAAGAAAAGTAATCCTGCTAATAATTCTGGTAATCGTAATGTGAAAGGAAAAGATACCCTCATGGTCAATCTTTCCAAGAACAAAACGACGCCGAATAATCAGGAATCTTCCAGAGCAAAGGAAGAATACTCTTTTGACGAAAGTGATTTCTCAGGGATATTCCAATGTCTGGTGAAGAGTGGCAAACTTCAGATTCCGGAGCCCAAGAGGCCTAATAAGGTAAATCTGACTGATAATCCTAAATATTGTATCTATCATAGATACATTAATCATCCTACCAGTGCTTGCTATGTCTTAAAAAAGAAAATTCAAGAGCTGATAAATGGCGGTGCTATCGCTTTAACCAATGATGACCATACGGTTACGACTGTTTGCTATTAAAATTGTTTGATGTAAATTTCAATACAAACAGAACAGTGTTACAATATAGGACTTAGATGTAGCCCTAGAAGTACACTTTTGTTTAATCTGGGTCCCTTGTGCCGATGGTGCGAGTGGTAATGCGTTGACTCCGTTGACGAGCTGACGACGGTTATCGGTTCTCTGAAGGTTTGGATTGCTCTGGGTGCAGGAGCTTACTGAAAGGAGAAAGACGTTGAGTGTCTGTATCTGCCTCTCTGGTGGTATGTTGGTTCGTATCTGTCTGTGTGTGTGTGGAAGAAGGAAATGATTCCTCTATTTATAGCTGGGCAGGTTGGCTGCTCATGCGTGCATATGTAGGATGCGCCGGTGCGTGGGGACACCACGTGTTGATTGCTGAAGGAGGCACATGGGTGATGCGCCCTGATCGAGGGGTTGACTTCTTCATACTGCTGTTGTGAGCCAGCACGTAGCAGAGGAGAAGATCTTTCTGTTGCTGAAATCTTGGATGAGTTGAGTCAAAGGACACGTGTCGTCGACTCACGGCTCGGAGATCTCGGATTTGGTGGGGGATGATCTGGTGGGATGCGCCTAGGATTGGGCGCATGAGGAGACTTTGGCTCATAACCTTTAGAAGTCACGAGCCATTCTGGGCGCATGGCTTTTGAGGCGCATGTAGGCGACTTTCCTTCTGTCTTTTGGGATCAGAGAGCGGTCTAGGGTGCATGGATTTTGAGGCGCATGCGGAGCTTCAGATGGAGACTTTCCTTCTGTCTTTTGGGATCAGAAAGCAGTCTGGGGCGTATGGCTTTTAAGGCACATGCAGGTTTGGGCGCATGGCTGCAGAGGCGCATACGGGTGGTTGGGTGGCCACGTGGCAGTAGCCGTCGGAGTAGAGTCATGATGATGCTGACGTTGCCGACGCTTCGTTTTTCTGAAAAAGCTGTCAACTGTTAAGACTTTGGGAGATGTGCTGCCAACTCTGTCAGTTCAGCATTTAATGTTTCTGACATTCGATGGACAGCTGAGTGGGCACGTCGATTGGTATTCCATTAGGCATGGGGACGTGTGGGGGCGCATCCTCTGTGATGCACCTGGTACTGAAGGGCGCGTCTGTATGATGCGCCGTCTGGCTGGCGCATCCGACATATCTTTTAATGATGCGGCTGTTTCGCTCCTCGAGTGCTTTAAATAGCCGTTTGGCTAAATTCGAGGCGTCCGGTTCATCCATTAAATGCAAATTCATTGCACGGAATTCGGAGAGCCATCCACTTGGCGTGTGGGTTTGATCTGCCCGGCCTATAAATAGTGGCATGGAGAGAAGGTTTGCTTCTCGTTCCCTCACGTACTTCCAACATGAACTTGGGTACTCGGGTGCATTCTGTTGACGAAGTGCTTCCGAGGGTGAAGATGAGACGCCATGTCGTCATTGATGCTCTTGAAGGTGACTGTTACATCCAAAAGGCGGAGTCGTGGGCTTCTGAGGCAGTCGGAAGGTGCCTGTTGCATCCAAAGATAGGGATGCTCGGGCCTCGTCTTCGTTGTTTCGGAAGAGCCGCAGATCGGAATGGCGGTGCTAGGACCGTCTTCCTTTGGCTTTGGAGGCTCTTTCTCTGGATGGGGGTGTTAATTGCCACCCTCCTCCTACTCAGCCAGGTGAGCCTGGCTGGAAGGGCAGCACATAACTGGGCTGCTGAAAGGATGCACATAACTGAACTGGATGCACATAACTGAGCTGCTGAAGAGGATGCGCCGTGCTGAGTACGCATGGTGGGATGCGCCTGGTTGGAGGCGCATGGTATCTACTGCACCTAACTGGCGGCGCATGGTGACTGGTGCGCCTATCTGGAGACGCATGGTGGCCGCTGGCTGCTGGCTGTAGACTTAGGATCTTCCCTTTGTAGAAATTCTTCTTTGTACAACCTTTTCTAGACATGTAATAGACTTTTGTATATAAATAAAAAATCCTTTTTCAAATGTCTATACTCATTGACTTTGCTGTGGAGTGTTCTGTCCGAGTTCTGGCGCATGTAGTGTCTGGCGCATGGGCTTTCTTGGTTGTGAAATTTTATGCTTCTATAAGACCCCCTTCAAAGTTTTCAAAACTTTTGAATAAGTTTTGGAATACTTTGAATAAGAAGCATGGAGGTCAGGGCGCATGATTGTTGGGGCGCATGCCTGTTCGGGCGCATGCTCTTCTCAGTTAATGCATATGATGATACCTCGGTAACCGAAAAGATTAATGATGATCTTTTGGTTTTATTTGCTGTTATCTCTTCACAGGACCCGAGGCGACGGCTGAGATCACACCTCATCGGGTCACGCGTGTGACCAAGCCCTATAAATAAGCAAGAGATGGAGAGAGAGAGTTCTTCTTCTCCTTACTTTTGCTTTTTTTAGAGTTTTTTCTTCAAAAACCCTAATTTCTTCTTGAGAGAATGGCTCCCAAGACACCTCGCGGCGGCGCCGGCAAAGGAAAGGAAAAAGGAAAGGAGCTTGTGACAGTTGTGGCGGCTGACGTCCCCCGTCAATGCCCAGATGCGCCGTCTTGAGGATCAACGGGCCCGACTCCAGTTAGATGCCGAATGTGTCCAGGCTGAACACGTAGCATTCAAGAAGGAGGAAGCAACCTTCACTCACCGAGCTCTTGCCCTGGCTCGGCAGCGACAACAGCTTGATGAGAAGCATGAGAATGATACTTCCGCTGAGGCTGTTGAATTGATGTGTCAAGAAGCTGAGCATCGAGTCCTGGCGACTGTGGAGACTCATGCAGCCGACTTAAGACGTCGAGTCAGAGAGCTCTCAACCAACCCTGGAGATGTTTAGGGACTGTAGCGTCTCCTTTTTATGTTTTTGCAATTCTTGCTGGGGAATAGTGTAGTTTTGTACTCTCTCTTTTTTTAGAAAATAAAGAAGTACGCAACTTTTTGGTGATGTGTTCATTTTTGTTATCATGAACTTGATGATTTGTGTGGACCTATTATCTTTTGCGCACCTTGGCTTTTAGGTACAGATAATAAGTTTGAAGGAACCAACATGTTTGCTCAGAAGTAATGCGGACGTGGCAATCATTGAGGTTCGAATGATAGAATCTTCCTACTCAGAGGTATTATGGACGTGGTAGGAATGATCCTGGGGAATACGTTGAACAACTCAGAGGTGATGTGGACGTGGAAGTTCTGCGATCAATGTACGACAACGCAAGGGTTGTTTGTACGAGATGTTTACTCAGAGAAAATGTGGACGTGGTAAACATGAGGGGTAGCGTAGGCTTACGAAGTGTAAGATTCTGCTTTGCTGGGTGTAGAGGAACAACTCAGAGGTGATGTGGACGTGGTTGTCTTTCTACTGGAGGGTGCTACGGAACAGCTGGGTTCCGGAAGCGTATGGTTTTGTCGGAAGGGAATTGTCTGTGAATCCTGATGATTGGATCCATAGATCCCCTTGTAGAAGCACATATCTGAAAGCTGTCAAGAGTAGTACTTCTTCAGGAACTTGCCGTTGATGGGCATCATGAACAAGTCCCCATTGGGTTTGGCAAGGCGATAAGCACCGTTTGAGTATACCGTCTCAATGATGAAAGGTCCTTCCCACTTGGGCTCGAACTTCCCTGGTGTCTTGTGAGTTAACACCATCGGTCTCCTGACTGCCAAAACCAGGTCGCCAACTTAAAAAGTTCTCTGTTTGACCTTCTTGTTGAAAGCCTGTGATATACGGGCTTGGTAGAGTTCGATACGTTGTTGAGCTAGGAGACGCTTTTCGTCAAGTGCCTCCAGCTCCCGCAGACGACGACGTTGAATGTCCTCTCCTGTGAGTTTGTTTGTGATTGCTACGCGGAGTGAGGGTATCTGGATCTCGAGAGGCAGTACTGCTTCACTCCCGTAGACCAGGAAGAATGGTGTGTTGCCTGTTGGGGTTCGTACCGTTGTGCGGTAGGCCCAAAGACATTCGCCCAGCTTTTTGTCCCAGTCACGTTTGTTGGATGACACAACCTTTTTGAGCAACCTAACGATAGTTTTGTTGAACGCCTCGGCCAATCCGTTTGCTGCCGGATTGTAGACGGTTGATGCCACATTTTGAATACGATTCTTGTCACAGAATCTGTTAAAAACATGGCTGATGAACTGAGGACCATTATCGTGGATGATCCTCCGGGGTACTCCGAAGCGGTAGATGACATGGTGTTTGATGAAGCTGACCACCCTGGAGCTCTTTACTTCCGCCAATGGGACTGCATCTGCCCAATTGGAGAAGTAATCGGTAATGGCCAGGATGAAGCGGTGCCCCCTTGATGAAGGAGGGGTAATCGGTCCTACAATGTCCATGCCCCAGGCTTCGAAGGGCCAGGAGGCGACTGTAGGATGTAATGGTTCTGACGACGTATGAATGAAGTCTGCGTGAAGTTGGCACGCATGGCACTTCTTAGCATAGTCGACAGCATCAGCGGCCATGGTTGGCCAATAGTAGCCCATATGTCACAGTCGATCCTGCAACTTAGGACCAGGTTGATGAGCTCCGCAAGTTCCGTCATGAGCTTCTCGAAGAGCCTCGGCCGCTTCTTCGTTGGACAGGCATCGAAGGAGAAGCCCATCGAAGGAGCGTCGGTACAGCGTTTTAGTGGCTGCATCATAGTAGAATCGAAGAGAACGTCTCCTGACTGAGACAGCTTCCTTCGGGTCCTCTGGGAGAATTTCGTAGATGGCGTAGTCGATGAACGGGAACCTCCAGTCTCGGACATTAACACCAGTACCTGTTGGCATGGTGTGGTCCACTCGTAAGCATAGGTTGTTTTTAGGACAAACCAAGTCTCGGCCAACCACCGTGACGTAGTGTTGAGTCCCAAGGGGTGCTGCTAACGAGGCCGCGAGGCCAGCCAGAGCATCAGCCTCTAGGTTTTGTAGACGAGGTACGTGTTCGATGAAGAACCCGGTGAAGATTGAAATGATGTTCAATGCAACTTCATGGTAAGGGATCAGATCTTCATGGCGAACTTCGTATTGCCCTCGGATCTGGTTTACGACGAGTTTCGAGTCGCCGTAGGCTTCCAGATGATCCACCCCCAGCTGTTGTGCCAGCTGGAGTCCCATAATGAGCGCGTTGTACTCGACAACATTGTTGGAGCACGGCTTCGAAAGAGAGTAAGCACGCTGGATGACTAGCTGATCGGGGGAGACTAAGACTACCCCCACTCCTGCGATGATCTGGCCTTTGGGGCCTGTTCTTGAAGCGCCATCGAAAAACATCCGCCAGACGGAGCCTTCTTCGGTGACGTTTGATTCTTGGACCTCATCCCGGATGTCTTCATAGAGTCTTGAGGACTCCGGGATGGGGTGTGCAGCTAAGAAGTCGGCCAGAGCTTGACCCTTAACAGCCTTCTGTAGAACGAACACCATGTTGTATGGCGTCAGCAAGATCGCCCATGTGGCTAGCCTGGAGTTCAGTGATCCTGGCTTCGTCATGAGGACCCTGAGCGGATTGACTCGGGAAATGACGTGAATTGTCTGGCCCGAGACGTAATGACGAGTCTTTTGGATGGCAAATACCAGAGCCAAGCACTCTTTTTCAACGGGATTATACCGGTGTTCGGCCCCGATCAGGGTTCGACTGAGGTAGTAGATTGCTTGCTCATAGCCTGTGTCGCTGTTCTGAGCTAGCAGGCACCGAGGGAATGATTCATGGCACGGACGTAGAACAGGAATGGTTTGCCAGCGACGGGTGCAACCAGAACTGGAGGGCTCGTCAGGTAGGCTTTGATGTCGTCGAAAGCCTTTTGGCATTTCTCTGTCCAGATGTAAGAGACTCCCTTCTTCATGAGCTGGGTGAAGGGTTGACATTTGCCGGAGAGGTTTGCTATGAACCTCCGGATGTACGCCAGACGTCCCTGTAAGCCCCGAAGTTCTCGAAGATTCTTCGGAGGGTCCATGTTGAGGATGGCTTTGGTTTTCTCGGGATCGACATGAATGCCTTTTGCCGTGATGACAAAGCCCAAGAATTTTCCACTAGAAACCCCTAGGAAGGATTTAGCGGGATTCATCTTGAGTTGATGTGCTCGCATGAGATCAAAGACTGTCTTCAGGTCCTGTAAGTGATCTCTTTTAAAGCGGCTCTTGATCGCGATGTCGTCAACATAACATTCGACTGTCTTGCGAAGATGTTGACGGAAGATGGTGCTTATAGCTCGTTGGTATGTCGCATCGGCGTTCTTCAAACCGAAGGGCATTACTGTGTAGCAGAAAATGCCCTTTAGAGTCCTGAATGACGTATGTTTTGCGTCATCGGGGAACATCTTGATTTGATTGTAGCCTGAATACCCGTCCATAAAAGATATACGTTCGAAGCCACATGTGTTGTCGATCATCACGTCAGTGATTGGAAGTAAGAATTCGTCCTTCGGGCAAGCAGAATTGAGGTCTCTGAAGTTGATACAGACTCGTATCTTCCCATTCTTTTTGGTAACAGGTACGATATTGGCTACCCAATCTGGGTGTTGCTCTTCACGGATGAAACCGCTAGTCAAGAGTTTATCTACCTCCTGATCGATGGCGTTCATGATGTCCGAACGGAAGCACCGCTGTTGTTGCTTGATAGGCTTGGCATCAGACAAGATATTCAACCTATGCATCGCAATCTGGGGATCAAGTCCCGGCATATCTTCGTAGCTCCAGGCGAAGACGTCGATATACTCCTTAGCCAGTTGGATTAAAGATTCTCGGTCTTCTCCTTCTAGGCTTTTGCTGATGAAGATGGGTTTGGAAGAAGACCCGTCTCCAAGGTCGTTCTGCTCGACTTCATCTTCGGTAGGAGGTTCACGTAATTCAAAATAGGACTCCCATTGTTGTCCCAGGCGTTGAGCCCAGGGTTCTTCTTCAAAGGGTTCCGGCGCTTGGTCTTCGTCTTCATCTTTTTTAGGCTGTGCTTATGTCATGTTAGCTGACAGTACTTTCCTGAAGACTGATCCGATACTGGTATCGGAATCCCAAGTCGATGCTTCGGACGAGTGGGAATGTTCTACGTCTTCTGCGTCTGAACTCTCTGGAGTTGATGGTGGCGTGACATAGCCTACCCCCCGTCGAGTTTTGTTGTAGTAGTCCTGTGGCTTTCCTTTGGGTGTTGGAAGCCGGAGAGGGAGACGTCGACCTATGCCATGGTTTAGGCCTTTGTCACTTTTTAGGTCGTAGCCCATCTTTTGGATGAGATACTTTGCCTTATCCGTGTACCGATAGAGTTGTATTCTGCCGGCATCTGGTTCTGGCTCGAGCGGCGGAAGGTCTTGACGACGCTTGCCTTTACCAAGGATGATGGATCCTTCGTCTCGACTTTGTGGAGGGACTATGTAGCAGACTCCTTGAGACGGGACTACTCGATTTACATGGATGGTCGTTATTTGTGTTTGCAACGACCGTAGAGCGTTATCTAATGTATACATGGCATTCCAATATGGAAGACAAGAATAATTAAAAGACACTCTATTATTGATGAAGTACGAGATTTTATCCCATGGGATTACATTGTCTAAGGAGGGTGCATCTACATCAGCAGAGATATATTCGCCGAGCTTCTCATCTGTAAGCACTGGGGTTGGATCAGGAGAGTCCACCACAGCTTTAGTTTTGGGGTCCAAGAGAGTTATGTGAGCCCTCTCTGGCGTCTTGGATGACTGCGGGGGTTTGCCCTTGAGACGCACCTTCAGTGGTGCCTCAGCTGCGCCTCCAATGATCGGTGCCTTTCCCCGTAATTTTACCACCAGGGGAGCCGATGTTTGAGGCGGCTTCCCTTTGAGGCGTATCTTCAGGGGAGCTTCAGGAGTTGGTGCTTTTCCTGATAGCTTGATGCTCATTGGAGGCACCTTCTGGGGCGGTTTGCCCTTGAGCCGGATCTTCAGAGGGGCATCGGGAGTCACCTCAGGCTCCATATCCGGCTCGGCTGTCGTATCTGCCTCATCATCAGCATCATTGGCTTCATTCTCGTCAAGTAATTTGTACAAGTCAGAATCGGTAAAGTAGGCTTCAATCCCTTTGAAAGGATCGATGTCTGCGAACTCCGTCCTGATAACGCCGTTGGTGGATACATATTTCATGCATTGGTGGAGCGTGAATGGCACCACCATGTACTCATGTAGCCATGGTCGACCGAGCAGGATGTTGTAATTGACCTCGACATCCACCACATAGCAAGTCACCTCAGTTTTGAGGTTGCCGATGTGACACTTCAGTCGGATCTTGTCCAGTGGCTCGCTTTTGCTAGCGTTGAAGCCACTGATGGTCGTATTGGAGGGCGCCAGCCGGTACATTGGGATCCCCAGTGTTGATAGCAGCGCCTTCGGAATGATGCTGAGGGAAGACCCTGGATCGATCTGAATCCGGCTCACCTTGACCGAACCGATATACCCTGTGTAATACAGCGGCCGGTTATGTCGATGGTGCTTGAGCAGCATATCTTGTTGGGTAAAGGTTATGTTTGGGATAACTTCATCCGCACAATGACAGTGCGTATAAGTAGTTGGGAGGTCTTCAGGCTGCTTGACTTGACTGAGAAAGGATTCGGCATCCTTCAGAGCTTCACAGAGAGCTTCTCGGGAGTCTTTGGAAAGACGCAGGAGCTCGAACAAAGACAAGCGTGCAGGAGTACTGGCCAGTTGTGCCAATATATCGAAGTTGTGGGGCTTGGCTAGCCCCGAAGCATTCTCCTTTCGTAGAGGCCTGTCGAAACGAACCTCCACCTGCTTTTGCTTATTGGCTGCTGAGGGCTTAGACGGGCCCTCTTCCTGGATAGCAGGGATGGTACAAGGAGGCACCACCTCGGCGACAGCTTCGCCGGGTTGGACGTTCTGTTGTGAACGCATCTGCACAGGAAGTGCCTCTTCTGTTGAAGAAGAGACCATGCGGCAAGACTTGATCTTCCTGTCTTTTGATTTGGAGGTAGAGCGTACCTCCGATTGAGTCACCTCGGAGACGAGGTCGGGGTGAACCCACAGGACCTCTCCTCGAGATGTGGTTAGTGGGATGAGTCCACTCATATTGTCACAGGTAGGTGGTAAGTTCACCACCTCCATTGTCGCCTTAGGGATGGGGACGACGCCATCTTGTGTGGTAGTCGGCAGCAAGGTGCCGAACTGAAGTGACACCATATTGGCTGACACCGTCTTCTCTTCGTAGTCGACGGAGATTACATCCGCATTGATCATGCACTGGATGTAATTTTTGAGGACATAGCAGTCCTTGGTCGGGTGTCCAACAAACCGATGGTAGTGACAGTACCTCGGGTTGTCCACTTTCCTGACTTCATCGGGCCGCTTCGGGTCCGGCAGCTTAATCTTGTCACCCTGCTTCAGTATTTCAAAGAGTTGCAGGGTGTCTTCGTCGTTGAACGAATAAACCTCCTTGGGCCTCGGTGCCAGTGGAGGCTTCTGAGTAGGCGAAGATGCGCCTTTCGAGGCATTAACAGTCAATGCCTGCTTCTCCATTGCTTTTCGTCCGGGGTTGTTGGCTGCAGACTTTTCCCCTTATCGTCAAAGTCGGGGAAGCTGACTCCTAGAAGACGTGCATTGGCCGCTTTCTTTTCTGCGGCTTCAGCTTCGATGATCAGGGAGCTCCAGTCGGGAGGGGGAGTAGAGTTGAGCCAGAGCTTCACTGCAGGCAGCATGTTCATGCTGCAAGAGGAGAGGAGCGCATGTTCTGGCATGCCTGGAGGTAGCCTGAAGCAGGCCTGTCGGAAGCGTTCGATGAACACCCGAACCGTTTCCTTCTCCTTCTGGCATATCTCTATGAGGGACGCCATCGTCATGTCCTTCCCGCCGTCGTAGAAACGGTCGAGGAAGAGGTACGTCAAGTCATCGAAGGATGATATGGGATTGTCGGGGAGGCTGTAGTACCAGTCATATGCCACTCCTTTTAGGGCCCCAACAAAGATGCTAGTGAGTAGCGCATCCTCCTTCGGGAGATGTCCCGTTTGGGACTGGAAGTATGTCAGGTAGCGACGCGGAGAGTCCTTCCCGTCGTACGGTGTGAGTGTTTATGGTTTATACTTCGGGGGATAAACCACCTTGTTCCACTCGAGGGGATAAGGTTGGGGAATGCCCATCTTCTGGCGCTCCTCTTGCCTGTTTTTGGACTCGAAGCGCTCCCGTAAGTCCTTGATCATTTCGACCACATCCTCCGTGGAGCTAGGAGCCGAGGAAGGTGGTACCATCTGGAGTGGAGCGTTTGAGGGCTCCGACGTCCGGGGTGCTTCTGTGTCTGAGGGTACCCGTTGAAGGGGTACACTCGACTCCCCATTGGCTCGTGGGTCGGGACCGGTTGAAGGTGCTCTGGTCAAGGCCGACCGTATCTCAAACACTGCTTGAGTCAGTGTTTGCATAGAGGCAGAGAGGGTTTTGAGTCCTCCCTCTAATGAGTCTATGCGCTGGACGATGTCCTGCGGCGGCGCATCTGACTCGGAATCACCCCCTGCCATGTATACTGTCATGACACGGCCAGGAGTAGATGGATTGGTTGAGGCTTCTTTCTCGACCTCACTCTCATGTGGGGTAGTCGCTTCTCCTGGTATTTAGCCACCCCCAGCCATGTTCTGGAGGTCATTCTCTATGAGTGCATCTGCAAGGGCCTGATTGCCCTCACCTCCGTCTTGAAGGGCCTCTTCGTCTCTTCCCCCAGCTGTGTTCTGGGGGACATCCTCGTTTTGAGGGGCTTCTGGGAGGCTGATTTTGCCTCGAGGATGAAGATCCGCCGCAGCTGTGCTTTGGACATCTTCATCTTCGGAAGGAGGCTCAACAAGGGTCTGACTACCCCCAGCTTCCTCTAAGAACTTCTTCCTCGATCGAGTGCCTTCGAACACTCCAGAGGTCGAGACAGCTGCCTTGGTTTTCCTCTACTGGCTTTTGGATGAAGACGAGGAATTGCCAGTCATCTTTCGGACTGACAAGGAGTTGGAGATCACATTGCATGAAGTAACCCTTGGCTCCTCTTCTGCTGACACCTTCGTCCCAAGGCGACGTCGGAGGGGTGTCGATGATTGCAGCCGCTGGAAGACTGACTGCCTTGGTGGTACTGCCGCCTTGCAACAACAGTTGATGGTGACCACCGCACAAGTATGCCCCGTGAGAGGTGCATCGTGCTTGCTGGTCGACTCTCCTGACCGGCGTTTGTGAGTGATCGCGTTACGCAGGTCGTTGGAGGAGAGTGTTACTTTCGCACCCCCTTCAAGCGCATGGCAAGGCCAAGCGTTGGGGTGGTCAAGTGAGTGCTGCACCCCCTGATCTGATACCAAACAGGTATCCCGATCGGTAGTGGAGGAACCACAACATTTGTTTGTCTTGTTCGACTTGGTTGCGTACGCAGCAGATGCGTCCAAGTAAGATAAGGGTTTTGAAGGTCGGCTCGTTCTCGGCGCCGCAGCACTCGAGCCGACCTTGTACAACTTACCATCAGCAGCGCGCATGATTGTGAGCGCATGCTTCTGGCTTGTTGCTGGCATAGCACGTTTGGGACGCATGGCCCGTGCTGTCTTGGACTTCTTTGTACCAGACCGCTGGGGCGCGTAGTACTCAGAATCTAAATTCTTCTCGCCACTACAGCGAGTGAGTCTGTCAAAGACAGAGATCTTCTGTGGCGCATCAGAGATGATGCGCAGGGCATCGACTGCGCCCCTGCTCCGTCGACGCATCTTCCTCGCCTGAGAGGGAGATGGCTGGAGAATGTGGTTAGCTGCACGTTTCCTCGAGAGATGCGCTGCATCAGCGGGCGCATCCTGGTTGCTGAGGACGTCAGCAGGAAGGGAGGGCTGGATTGGCGCATCCCCTTCGGTGGTGGTGCCCGAGGCGTCGACCTTGCGCACCCAGACTCGACGGGTCTTCTTCGGCTTCGACAGCCGCTTCGAAGGACTCGCACTGCCTTCAGATATGAACTCCTCATACGCCTGTTGATTGAGGCATACGACCAGCGTCTTATGGGAGGAGCCCACCTTCACGTCATCGGCTTGTGACACAACTTTCTCGGTGGAGGAGAAAGAGGTCCCCAGCAAAGTCGTCAGCTTGTTTGCCATTAAAATTGTTTGATATAAATTTCAATACAAACAGAACAGTGTTACAATATAGGACTTAGATGTAGCCCTAGAAGTACACTTTTGTTTAATCTGGGTCCCTTGTGCCGATGGAGTGAGTGGTAATACGTTGACTCCGTTGACGAGGTGACGACGGTTATCGGTTCTCTGAAGGTTTGGATTGCTCTGGGTGCTGGAGCTTGCTGAGAGGAGGAAGACATTGAGTGTCTGTATCAGCCTCTCTGGTGGTATGTTGGTTCGTATCTGTCTGTGTGTGTGTGTGAAAGAAGGAAATGATTCCTCTATTTATAGCTGGGCAGGTTGGCTGCTCATGCGCGCATATGTAGGATGCGCCAGTGCGTAGGAACGCCACGTGTTGATTGCTGATGGAGGCGCATGGGTGATGCGCCCTGATCGAGGGGTTGACTTTTTTATACTGCTGTTGTGAGCCAGCACGTAGCAGAGGAGAAGATCTTTCTGTTGCTGAAATCTTTGATGAGTTGAGTCAAAGGACACGTGTCGTCGACTCATGGCTCGGAGATCTCGGATTTGGTGGGGGATGATCTGGTGGGATGCGCCTAGGATTGGGCACATGAGGAGACTTTGGCTCATAACCTTTAGGAGTCACGAGCCATTCTGGGCGTATGGCTTTTGAGGCGCATACAGGCGACTTTCCTTCTGTCTTTTGGGATCAGAGAGCGGTCTAGGGCGCATGGCTTTTGAGGCACATACGGAGCTTCAGATGGAGACTTTCCTTCTGTCTTTTGGGATCAGAAAGCAGTCTGGGGCGCATGGCTTTTAAGGCGCATGCAGGTTTGGGCGCATGGCCGCAGAGGCGCATGCGGGTGGTTGGGTGGCCACGTGGCAGTAGCCGTCGGAGTAGAGTCATGATGATGCTGACGTTGCCGACGCTTCATTTTTCTGAAAAAGCTGTCAACTGTTCAGACTTTGGGAGATGTGTTGCCAACTCTGTCAGTTCAGCATTTAATGTTCCTGACATTCGATGGACAGCTGAGTGGGCACGTCGATTGGTATTCCATTAGGCATGGGAACGCATGGGGGCACATCCTTTGTGATGCGCCTGGTACTGAAGGGCGCGTCTGTGTGATGCGCCGTCTGGCTGGCGCATCCGACATGTCTTTTAATGATGCGGCTGTTTCGCTCCTCGAGTGCTTTAAATAGCCGTTTGGCTGAATTCGATGCGTCCGGTTCATCCATTAAATGCAAATTTATTGCACGGAATTCGGAGAGCCATCCACTTGGCACGTGGGTTTGATCTGCCCGGCCTATAAATAGTGGCATGGAGAGAAGGTTTGCTTCTCGTTCCCTCACGTACTTCCAACATGAACTTGGGTACTCGGGTGCATTCTGTTGACGAAGTTCTTCCGAGGGTGAAGATGAGACGCCATGTCGTCATTGATGCTCTTGAAGGTGACTGTTACATCCAAAAGGCAGAGTCGAGGGCTTCTGAGGCAGGCGGAAGGTGCATGTTGCATCCAAAGATAGGGATGCTCGGGCCTCGTCTCCGTTGTTTCGGAAGAGCCGCAGATCGGAATGGCGGTGCTAGGACCGTCTTCTTTTGGCTTTGGAGGCTCTTTCTCTGGATGGGGGTGTTAATTGCCACCCTCCTCCTGCTCGGCCAGGTGAGCCTGGCTGGAAGAGCAGCACATAACTGGGCTGCTGAAGGGATGCACATAACTGAGCTGGATGCACATAACTGAGCTGCTGAAGAGGATGCGCCGTGCTGAGTACGCATGGTGGGATGCGCCTGGTTGGAGGCGCATGGTATCTGCTGCACCTAACTGGCGGCGCATGGTGACTGCTGCGCCTATCTGGAGGCGCATGGTGGCCGCTGGCTGCTGGCTGTAGACTTAGGATCTTTCCTTTGTAGAAATTCTCCTTTGTACAACCTTTTCTAGACATGTAATAGACTTTTGTATATAAATAAAAAATCCTTTTTCAAATGTCTATACTCATTGACTTTGCTGTGGAGTGTTCTGTCCGAGTTCTGGCGCATGTAGTGTCTGGCGCATGGGCTTTCTTGGTTGTGAAATTCCATGCTTCTACAACGACTAATATGGTTTCTCTTCAGTTCGGAGATTTTCCTCTACAGCAAGTCCCAGATGGAATTATCCCAATTCCGAAGGCGACGATGAAGATCATGAATATCCCGCCTGCCAGAGAAGAAAATACAGGATTGCTGCCACTCACACTAAAGAATGGTGAAATCATGTGGGTACATCCTGACTTAGTGCCTGAGTTGGAAAATGAAGGTAAAACTTTAAAATCCAAGAAAGGCAAGAAAGTTAAAACCTGCAATATGATTTCTCATGTTATCTCAGATCCTGATAACTTGGATCGGCTATGGGATGGCTTTCCTTTAGAAGATAGATTGAGAGGACTGAACATCTGTCCTCCAAGTCTAGCTTCTCCTACCAAGCTCAAGCTTACTCATCAGCAGTGGCTAGCCATGAATAGTATTCCCTTATACCAGGCACAACAAGTCTTCGCTGCTTATGAAAAAGCTCCGACAGGGATTTTTCCTCGTATTCTGAATCCTTCTCCTCCTGTAGCTACAGAGACATCTATTCTTCATTCTCCTGTGGTTACAAAAGGACCTGCTTCTTCCTCTTCTGTTGAAACACCCGTTAAAAGTCCGCTACCCACTCATTTATATAGTCAGCAATTTGTTCATCTTATGAAGAAGATGGGTTATGACTTTCAAAAGGCAGAAGGTTTGAATTACGATAAAGGAATACGACTTCCTTTACAAATTCAAAATCAAAATTCCACTGTTGGATTGGGTTCTGAAGCTCCTTACAATAAGAAGGCTAAAGGGAAGTAGACTAAATTCTGTAATATGGTACTTCCTTCTCCTGAGTCCGAAGAAGAAACTTTTGCTGGTACAAGATCTGGGAAAGAGTACCACAAAGATTATGAAGGATCTTCTAAAGAAGCAGAAGACGTAGTGGAGACACTACCAATTCAACCTTTTTTTGTTCCTGCTAAACCATCTGTGGTTGAAAAGGGGAAACAGAAAGCAGTACGCTTTGACATCCCATTGAAGTCTGCTTCCAGTCAGGGGGTAGTGATGAAACCCTACAAATTTGATATTCTAGCTCAGTTGGCCAATACTCCGGCTAGACTTTCAATATTTGAGCTGCTTTGTCTTTCTAGAAAAAGCAGGGAGACTTTGAGTGAAGCCTTACTTCAAGCAGATTCATGCTTGGCTCAACTCAAGAGTCCTGATAATACTCCAGTTTCATGTCCGCAATGTCATAGTGTGATGGAAATAATTCCCAACATCATCTTTACACAAGAAGATATGCTGTTGAAGCATAACAAACATGACAGGCCTCTGTGCTATACTGGGTATATTGGATCTACTGAAATTGACAGGATCTACATTGATCCTGGGTCTTCAATTAGCATAATTCTTCAGAGTATGCTAAGACCCCTGAGGATTCCTACTAGTGATCTGACTTACACTAGTACTACGATAGTCGGTTTTAACTCTGGCAAGAGTAAACCACTGGGAAAGATTCGTCTGCAGATTCAGTTTGGCGATCTCCGAACTATGGTAACCTTCTATGTTATCAACTCAGACGTATCTTATAATATCCTTCTTGGAAGACCATGGTTACATGAGCATAATATCGTGCCTTCAACTCTCCACCAATGCTTCAAGTATGTGGATTCCCAAGGAGTTGTGAAGACTGAGTTTGCTGATATCAATCCTTTCAAGGGTGTCGAAGCCTATTTTTTTGATTCAAGGCTTTATAAACAAGAGCATATAAAAGAAATATCAGACATAGCTGAGGATCAATCATCTACTGAGGATCAGTCTCTTAATGAAGATCCGCCAGAAGAGCAACCTTTGAAGATCATAGTCAAGGGACGAATCCAATCCCAACCTGTCAATGATCAACCTTTGATAATCAAGGTTAAAGAAAGAACTCAGGCTTCATCTGAGGAATCAGTAAATGTTCCTGTTAAGAGCCAAATTCAACCTTTTATGATCAAGGTCAAAGGGCGTACTTCTTGTACGAATGATCCAGAACCACCATTGATTATCAATCTTGGCAAAGCTACGCAGGAGACGGATAATGGTCCACTGATGATTAATCCGAAGCGTAGCAGTCAAATTGTAAATGATGTAAATATTGATCATTCTGTACCTTTTGATATCAATGAAGATTTCCTTTTCGAGTATATGGCTGTCAAGTTTATTGAAAGAATGACTTTATCTTCGGATAAGCAAAGTCATCAATATAAAGGCGACATAGAGCCAGAAGAAACTTTATACATTGATCATAAGAAAAATTCTTTTCCTCCTCATGTAGATGTTTGACCTTATGCTCAAAGGTTCCTGACATCTTCTCCCTATCTTCTACCTGTAGCCGCTTCATCACAAGCTTGAGTAACTTTTAGACGTCACGAAGAATCTTATTTCGTGGTTCCGTCTAATAAGAAAAACAAGCACCAAATCGTGTTTGGTCTGGCTAGAAATATCCCTGTTGCTCAGGCAGATGAGCTGAAAGATAAAGACAAAGGAAGAATCCGAATTGACAAGTATAGTCAACAATCTATCAAGATTATCCAGAATATGGGATATGATTTGAAGACTATGCAAGGTCTCAATCAAGGCAAGGGTAGACGACTACCATTATGTGGTGATCCATTTTACCAGAAGACTCGTCATGGGTTGGGATATGATCCGTCTCACATGTTTAATGACGATATACAAGAAGAATTCTCTTCTAGCTCTTCGCAATCATCGGATTCAGAAGAAGTCCAATTCATTGAATCTGATATGTCTCGTTCCTCATATGATAAATCTGAACAAGTATTCTCAGTTAATATGGTTCAAACTGATGATGAATCTAATCATTTGAGAATGATCCTTGGGCTCAACAAATGGACACTCAATGGGAACTTCGTTTTGAACAGCGACAGCCGCCTACAGAGGATGAGGTTGTCCAGATTGATGTTGGAGATGAAACTACGTCCAAACCAATATTCATCAGTAAAAACCTTTCTGAGGATGAAAAGGAAGAATTGATAAAACTGATTAAAGAATATATCGACATCTTTGCATGGAGTTATGAGGATATGCCGGGTCTAGATCCTAAAGTTGCTACTCATAAGCTCAATATTTTGCCTAATGTCAAGCCTGTAAAACAACAGCAACGGCACTTTAGACCAGATATGATGGATGCAATTGAAGCAGAAGTCAAAAAGTTGATCACATGTGGCTTTGTTCGTGAAGAACAACACCCGGATTGGGTTGCTAATATCGTCCATGTTATGAAGAAGAACGGAAAAGTCCGAGTTTGTATAGATTATCGAGATCTTAATGCAGCTTGTCCAAAGGACGAATTTCCACTTCCAATTACTGATGTCATGATAGACAATACATGTGGTTTTGAATGCATGTCTTTCATGGACGGATTCTCAGGATATAATCAGATCAAAATGCATCCAGAAGATGAGAAGCATACTGCTTTTCGTACACCCCTTGGGGTTTATTGCTATATGGTTATGCCGTTTGGCCTTAAAAATGCCGGCGCTACGTATCAACGGGCTATGAGCAATATCTTTCAAGAACATCTGCGGAAAATAGTTGAATGCTACGTAGATGACATTGCTGTTAAAAGTCGGTCAAAGAATGATCACATTCAGGACTTGAAGACAGTATTTGAATTAATGCGCTAGCATCAATTGAAAATGAACCCTACTAAGTCTTTCTTAGGGGTTTCTAGTGGCAAGTTTTTAGGATTTGTCATTACTTCTCAGGGTATCCATGTTGATCCTAATAAAGTTAAAGCAATCCTTGAAATGCGTCCTCCTCGTAGTCTGAAAGAACTCTGTGGCTTTCAGGGTCGTATTGCTTATATCAGAAGATTTATATCCAATCTCTCTGGGAGATGCCAACCTTTCTTCCGTTTATTGAAGAAAGGTGTATCATTTGTTTGGGATGAAGCGTGTCAGAAAGCCTTCAATGATATTAAACAATACCTTACAAATCCACCTGTTCTGGTACCTCCAGTAGTAGGAAGACCATTTTTATTATATGTTCGAGCCTTGGATCATTCACTTGGCGCTCTTCTTGCACAGAAAAGTGATATGGGTCATGAACAAGCAATATATTATCTGAGCAGAATGATGGTCGGAGCTGAACACAGGAGTGGAAAAGGAATGTCTAGCCTTGGTTTTTGCCGTCCAAAAGACAAGACATTATGTGACAGGACAGACTATTCATGTCATCTCCAGAATAAATCCCATTCGGATATTGATGAGAAAACCAAGCATTCTTAACTCCAGGTTAGCCACCTGGGCGATGTTGCTTACTCCCTATGACATGGTTTATGTACCTCAAAAATCAGTGAAGGGACAAGCATTAGCTGATTTCTTAGCTGCTCACCCTATACCTGAAACATCGAAGTTATATGAGGACATTCCAGACGAAGTCGTAGATTGTAACATGACTTCGAAGAATGACATCTGGCAATTATATTTTGATGGAGCATCACGAGTAGGACCTAAAGGCAATATTGTCTCTGGGGTAGGAATCGTCTTAATTTTTCCTGACAAAATGGTTATATACCGTGCCTATTCTCTCAATGAACCGTGTTCCAATAATAGCAGAATATAATGCTCTATTGATTGGTCTCCAAGTAGCAAAACAATTGGATATTGAGTTCTTAGAAGCTTATGGAGATTCTCAATTAATTGTTAATCAAGTTTGAGGGACTTATGAAGTCAGAAATCCTGATCTCATCCCTTATCATCAAGTGGTAGTCGAGTTGGTCCTTTCATTCAAAGGATTCTTCATTGAATTTGTACCACATTCTCAGAATGTGGAAGCTGATGCTCTTTCTAGCTTAGCTGCAGACTTGGTTGTTCCAATCCGAAGGCAAAATACAATTACTTTGTTGGACCGAGATCTATGCTGTATCAAGAATAATCTGCATATTGAACAAAGTTATACTACAGAGTCAAGTTCCCAACAGAAGGATTGGAGAACTCCATTCATTGATTATGCAGTTCATGGGATTTTGCCTGAATATCCAAAAAAAGCTGCATCAATCAAGAGACGATCGTTTCGATTTTATTATGATTCGTCTTTACATATGCTATACCGTCGTTCATATGATGGGCTCTTGCTTCGATGTCTCTCAGAAAGTGAAGCCAAACAAATATTACGAGAAGCTCATGATGGTGTCTGTGGTGCTCATCAACCAGGTCCTAAATTACAAGACCGTATTCGAAGGATGGGATATTATTGGCCTTCTATGATAGCAGATGTTGTAGACTATGCCAGAAGATGTAAAGCATGTCAGATTCATGCTGATTTTATTCATCAACCGTCTGAATTTCTACATCCCACAGCAGCCTCTTGGCCTTTCGAAGCTTGGGGTATGGATGTCATTGGTCCTATTAACCCTCCTTCTGTTAAAGGACATTGGTTCATATTAGCTATAACCGATTACTTTTCTAAGTGGACAGAAGCAATCCCCCTGGCTGAAGTGAAAACATCTAATGTGATCAGCTTCATCAAGCACCATGTCATTTATCGCTTCGGGATTCCTCGACGAATAATTCATGACAATGGTCCGCAATTTGCCAGTCAGGCATTTTATCGATTCTGTGATAAGAATCGAATTCAGAATCTGGCTTCTACGGCTTATAATCCAGCTGCTAATAGTTTAGCCGAAGCTTTCAATAAGACGATCATCAAACTTCTCAAAAAGTTTGTCTTTTCTAATAAACGTGATTGGAATGAGAAACTTGAAGAATGTTTATGGGCTTATCGAACAACAGTCTGAACTCCTACTGGATTTACACCATTTTCATTGATTTATGGATGTGAGGCTGTTCTTCCCTTGAAAATCCAGATCCCATCTCTACGAATAGCTATTGCTAATGAGCTAACTACAGAGAATAATGATCGCTTACGACTTCAAGAACTTGAAGGATTGGATGAGAAGCGTCTTCAAGCACAACAGCATATTGAGCTATATCAAGCCCGTATATCTCGAACTTTCAATCGTAAAGTTAAAGAGAGGGTATTCAAGGTTGGCGAACTGGTATTAGCTGTTCGAAGACCGATGGTGATGACTCATAAAAGCAAAGGGAAATTCTAAGCAAAATGGGAAGGCCCTTATGTAATTGAGACTGTGTTTTCCAATGGCGCCTATCGGTTATCAAAGCCTAATGGAGATCTACTCATGATGCCAATTAATGGCAAATTTCTTAAGAAATACTATGTATAAAAAAAAGACAGAATGAAAATAAAGTTTCTTTTATTATTATTTTTTCAAGACAAAAGATTAAGGACGAGGGCCACTCCCTTCCTTATTGAATACATAGTCAGCCAATGCATAGAAGGCATCGTTTCTTGAACTCATAAAAAATTTGCAGACAGCCATCCTCGATGCTTCTTCTTCAGGAGTTTTCCCTGGCTCTACTAAGAAAGCAAGGATGTCTTGGGATGGCTTGAGCGTAGAAGAGCTGTTGTTTACTTCAGTCGGGCCTGTCACTATTGGCTCAGCAGGGCATGTCTCAATGATGTCCTCAACTTTCCCGGAGATTTCATTCTTTTGCTGCATATCCTCGGAAGACATTTCCAATAGAGGAATGGAAATAAGAATGAAATGATTACAGAGAGTTCTCACCTATTTATAGAGGAGGATTATTAATGAACTGGTCTTTGAAATTGAAAACAACCTTTCATTCCGGAAAAGACCTGTTCGTTCGTTCTATCAGGTTCATTCATTTAATTATGGAATTGAATCAATGTTTTCTTTTACCGAAAGTTATGTTGATTCATTCATACATTAATATGGACCTATATGCTCATGATATCTGTCTATTTATTCTCCAGCTACCAAGGTTTGGTTAAGCTGATTTCTTGTCTCCTGGGAGAGGAATTTTAAATCTTCTATTTTATCAATTGATTAAAAAGTGGGATTCGTTATTTATCATGTTTCTATGACCTCTGGATAAATATTAAATCTACTTACTTTTCTTATCTATCATTTTCATTTGACCTCTGCATAGATATTAATCTAATTTTCTTTTGAGTTTTTACATACTGTCATGTCCATATTACCTCTGATAGTATTGTATACTCTAAAAACAGAAAACAAGATTTTATTATCTATCATGTCTGTATTACATCTAGATAGATACAAATCATTGAGCATAGAAGACTTATCATTTCCATTCTCATATCATAAAAGTCTATTACATTTCTTAGACTTTCTTACAAATCATAATGGAAATCTATTACATCTTGGATTTTCATTCTATACACACAACGATAACCTAATGGAGATCTATTTCTTCTTTGGATCTTCTTCGTCGAATTCGTTGTTGGTGTCAACTCCTTGCTGTCTGAGCCTCAGTGGCGACCAGAACAGTAGGAATCAAACTCTGGTCTTCTCTCTCAGACGAGAGGAGAATCCCAGAGTATGGCAGCCCAAAGGCGTGTTGCTGCCAATACAACTGGTGGAGTAGGGGCGGCCTTTCAGAGAAGATGGGAATGTATCCAGCATTGGGATACGATTCCTAGTTCCGCCGTGAAAGGAACTCTACTACCCGATTTCTCGGGATAGAGTTGACTCCACCATCCAACTCTCCGTGTATAAAGGCTCTTCCTACCAACAGAGGAAGACCCTTCTATCCTACGAAGAGTTCTGAGTTGTCTGATTTGCGCGTCAAAAGCGCATGAGCTCCCTGATGTTGATGTCAGAAGAACGCTCTCCACAGCATCAAAGTCACCAATGCCGGTCCTGGAAAAGCTCTTCAGCCGAACTTCTGCAGAAAACAACAAAGAAGAAGTATTTTAAAACAGAAATATCATCAGATGCGTATTAAACGCTAACTAAAAACAGATGACAAGGCTTTTACGCCAGTGCTTCAGGTGTATCACTATTCAGCAAGGCTTTTTACGCCAGTACTTCAGGTGTATCACTATTCAGCAAGGTTTTTTTTAAGCCAGTGCTTCAGGTGTATCACTATTCAGCAAGGCTTTTTTTACGCCAGTGCTTCAGGTGTATCACTATTCAGCAAGGCTTTTACACCAGTAATTCAGGTGTATCACTATTCAGCAAGGCTTTTACGCCAGTGCTTCAGCAAGGCTTTTACGTTAGTGCTTCAGCAAGATTTTTTACGCCAGTACTTCAGCAAGACAGTAATTTTACGCCAGTGTCTCAGGTGTACCACCATTCAACAAGGCTTCTACGCCGTTGCTTCATGTGCACTTCATTAGCAAGGCTTTTTATGCTCATCAAGAATTTACGCTCATGAGCAGCTGTTTTCAACAAAAAATTCGAAGGCAGATAATTGCTTACGATCGGACTTACCACTTAAGTCAAATGGTTTGGCTCTAATAGTGGTTGAATCTACGTCCGGTGACTGGGCGTACAAAGGAACGCTGTTGGAAAGCTTCGCCATTGTCACTTGTTGGAGAACGACATTGCAAAAAGTTATCTTCAGAGGAATGAGAATGAGAATATATGAAACATTCTCGGCTATTTATAAAGACTGAAGAAACTGTTGGTGTGAGTCTATTTCGGGAGAAGATCCTATTAAAAAGCTCTCGTAACCACAAGACAGATGCCACGTGTTGGTTTGTTTCTTGGGAATTAACAACCATAGAAGCAGTCAAAAGAAGTGCTTAAACAATTCTGCGCATCAATAGATGAGATCAACAGCAAAATTTTATTTATAAGGGGAGGAGTGGCCCCTACAGATAAAAGAGTCACAATACATAAAACATTATTTTTCGTCTCCTTCGTTGGGCTGACGAAGGGAGGCACCTAACTCGCGCATATTGCGAATCCCAGAGCGACGCATCAGATTAAGAAATGCTTCTGCATCTCCTGGCCCTTCGTACGCAGTTGGGGGACCACCATCGATGCGACTAAAGACTGCAGGAGTTACTCCAAAGCACTCTAAAAGGTTGCGTGCTCGCTCAAAATCTAGCCTGGAGCTCGAAGCCTCTTTGTTGGTAATCTCATTCTTGGGCGCCATGTCACTATGAGGATGAATGACAAAAGTGAAGAATTTCCTTCTTATTTATACAATTAAATCAACTCTTCATATTCCTCGTTGGAAACTGCTCATTATTAATGCAAACTCGGGGAAACGAAAAGGCAATCGAAAGTTTCGTGAAAAAAATTAATTGTGACGGTTAAGTGTTGACCGACACTATTGAAAATTACGCCGACTGTTGGATATCCCCGCTTTTACGCGGATGACTGTTGCGTATCCCAAATTTTACGCTGACTGGTCAAAACTCAACTTTTACGCTTCTGTTCAAAGTGTTCCAAATTTTGGAGATATTTGAAAACTTTGAAGGGGGTCTTGTAGGAGCATAAAAAGTACTTCAAAGAAAGAGTCAAAGTGATAGATCATTCCACTCAAATTGATCTACTTTACGCCGCAGAGAGGCTAAATACTTTACGCCCAAGACAAGGCTAATCGCTTTATGCCTAAGCTGGCTGATCATTTTACGCTCGGGTCTACACCCATGGTTTTTATGCTCAGGACAAGCTAGCCACTTCTACGCTGGACAAAGCTGTCAAGTCTCGCATTTAATGCAAACTCTGACATGGAGATATTAATGATGGCATATATCACAGAATTCAAAGGGATTTATTTTTACACAGAGACCAATATTGTCGTTTAGTATGTGGATTGAGCTACTTTACGCTCACACTATGGCTTCTTTTACGCATGAAAATTATACGAGCTTTACGCTCAACAGTTGACGTGTGCGTAAAGTCTATTTGAGCTACTTTTATGCTCAAGGTTATTTAACAACCACTTTACGCGGGAAGTCTATGTCAGGGCTATTTTACGCCTAGTCTACTGCTTTACGCTCAGAGTACATTGGGGCTATTTTACGCCCTATTCTTTCTGACCAGCTTGGAACGTGGTTTGCCTACATGGCTTTTATGCCATACATCCCGAAGAACGTGTGTACGTGCATCCTATTCTTAATGAAATGATGGGACACGTGTCAACGTATACAGAGGATGACTTTGGTCGTGGGTAGCGGTTGTTGGCATAAAGACGAAACTTTTGCTGAGTTTTTACGCACAAGAGCCCAAGTCTATAAATGGACTTATTTTTCTCAGAGAGACAGGGAGAGACAGGGAAGAATACAGAGATCAGAACTCAGAGATTCCGATTCTCCAGAGCATTCTTCTTCAACCTTTCTTTCAGAACAGAGTGAAGCAAAGCAGGAAAGCATTCGGCCTCGCCATCAGTGCCCAAGTGCGTCGATACCTTTCTGGTGACTTAGTTCTTCCAAATTGTTCAACTTCAAGCAGCAATCTTCATCATCATCGTATGGTCCAAGGAACAAAGTGATCATTTACAGATCAGACTTCTATAGCAATACTTTTCCAGAATCAAATTTGTACTTCTTGTACTTTTTTCTCGTTTTATTTTCAAAAGCCAATTTTTTCTGGCATTTTGTTAAGTGAAACAGTTGATTTTGAACGTTTTTTTTTTTCATTTTTGTTGCATTTTTTTATCGTTTATGCCCATTTTTGTATTTTCTTAATCATTTTTTGTCGTTTTTTGCATGTTTTTATTGTTTTTGTCGTTGTTGCTCGTTTTTTGTCGTTTTTCTCATTTTTGGACTTTTTAATCGTTTTGGTCATTTTTTATTTCTGCTCGTTTTTTGTTCCTTTTTTCTTCTCATTTTTGCTCTTTTTTGATTTTTTTTTTCTCGTTTTTGCACTTTTTGTCGATTTTGCACCCTTTTTTGTCCTTTTCCACGTTTTTGGTCATTTATTCTTTTTTTGGTCGTTTGTGTTCCTTTTTTCGTTTCTTGTAAGTTTTTTGCAATATTTTTTGTCGTTTTTTGCTCATTTTAATATCCTCTTGTTTTATCTTTTTTTATTTTTTGTCATTTATGCTCTTTTATCGCTTTCGTTCTGTTTTTGTTTTTCGCTCTCTTTTTTTATCATTTTGGTCATTTTATCCCTTTTTTGTCGTTTTTGACCATCGATTGTCTTTTTTGTTTTAGTCGTTTCTTCATTTTTAGTCTTTTTTCATTTTTTTTTGGTTTTTCGTTATTTTTTATTTATGGTCATTTTTTATCATTTTTCATCACTTTTGATATTTTTTTCCTTTTTTGGTCATTTTTTTTATTTTTTTATCACTTTTTTCGTTTTCATTTTTTTGGTTTGTTCTTTTTGGTATTTTTTTAATTTTTGCCGCTTTTTCATTTTGGCTATTTTTCGAAACCATTTTTTCCCTTTATTTATTTATTATTTATTTTTATTTTTTCTTTTTTTATTTATAAATTTTTGAGATTTTTTATTGGTCTATTTTTTTTATGTTGTATTTAAAAAATGTTAAATTGGAAACTCAATTCCGTTACATGGTAAACTAAACCTATGAATGTAATTGGCATTACATTACATGATTTGATTACATGTTTCAACCAAACATAGTAATATAATTATAATTCTATTATATTACAAATTACATTACAAATATGTTAGTCCCGGGGCTTGATCAAAGATGGTAAACTCGATGTCGAGATCAGAGGTTCAACAAACGTTCACCTTCTGATTATTCTCGAGATCCAAGAGGAACACTATAATATAAATCTGATTACAAAAGCAACAATAATCAGAAGTAAATCTCATGTTCTTTCTCGCAATCGCAGTTGCTGACGGACAAAATAGAGTTCAGAAAATAAATCTCACGTTCTTCCTTGCAATCACAGTTGCAGACGGACAGAACTGAGTTACAACTCAGATGAAGGAAAAGAAAGAAGAAAGAAGAAGAGGAAAGGTTCTTGCTGGGGTGATTAAGATCACCATTGCTCAAAGCAAGATTCGCCCGAACACGATCTGCACCCAGGAACCAGCAAGTTCACGAAGAACTTCTGAAACGCTCGTAAGTCAATATTTGAGACTTGAACGGACTTCCTGGACTTTACAGACTCCCTTAACTCTCTTCTTGGTGCATCTTTCAAAAGAGGCCAAGGGGATCTATTTATAGAGTGGAGTTGAAACTTCACCTCTTCTCCTATCCGATGTGGGACTAAAATACCAATACTCAAAAATAGAGTTTGATATTTTAGATCATCCCACAATCAGCATAGAAGTGTGCTAGTCCACGCCTACCCCCCGAACACTCCCGTGCATGCATGAGACATCCTGGAGTCCGTGTCGGAGTCCGAGTATGCACAACAAAAATCAACTTACATCCTTGTTGGATTTAATCTTTTTTCCTTCTAGGAAAATACTCCCACATGGCACAAACTTGTGCCCCACTACACCTCATGTGCACAACTCAACACAAGCAATGCATTATATTGAGATACTCACCATTTGGTGTAGCCGATGTGGGACTATCTTTTCTAGTCCAAAGGCAAAAATACCAACAATCCTCCATATATCTCAATATATGGGTTGAGCGTTCCCCACAGTGACTGTCCATCATGCATTAGGAGAGATGTTGCTACGACTTGAATCTTTCCGCATAGGTTAAATAACATCATGATACAAGAATGGACTAAACCTTGAATTCTGCACCATAACTGCAATTCTTCCTACTCACATAATGACATCAACTATGCTTCTGGCTGCACATTGAAGGCCTTGTGCCAGCCTGGTTTCAGTATATAATTTTTGGGCGTCTACAAGTTTACCCTCAAGAGACGGCCTGATATCTCTATCCATACACTATAGGTGAGTTCTTTATAAAGAGTCATGGCATGAAACATTACGCTTCTTTGCGGTGCTATGCCGCTATGACATGGCTTAAAGCCGAGGCTTTACCCTACCTGGGTACCTCATCGTAGTGTCATACTACTGTAGCATGAGGTCACAGGCCTCTTTGTAGTGCCAAACTACCCAGCATGAAGCATTGTGCTTCCGTGCGGTGTTACGCCGCTATGACATGGCTCGCAAAGCCGAGGCTTTACCCTACCTGGTACCTCTTCGTGGTGTCATGCCTCTCTTTATTACGATTATCATACAACATTAGTCTACCTGCCTATTTGCGGTGCTACTCCGCTGTGACTTGGCTTACAAAGCTGAGGCATTACCCCTACCTGGGAACCTCATGGTGGAGTCACCCTACTGTAGCATGGAGTTACACTCCTTATAGTGTTGCGCTACCGTGCTTCCTGTAAAGCACTCCAGGCATTCACTTTGCCTGAGAACTCATTAAGGCATTTAAGCCAACATTCCCACAGGATTCGTTTTCCGCAGAAAACAACAGTAGACAACAGTGGTTGTAGGTCCGTAACCTCTTCATGTCACAGAGGACAAGTACCCACCGTTCCTGATATTCTTCTGGTTAATAGTACTCCCTTGAACCAAAAAATAGATGCCTAGTAGATTTTTCTTTGAACTAATAGCATAAAACTTTATGGTAGGATTGTAATAACACAATATCAGAATGCCTTCAAGCCCATTTTACAAGCTGTGTCATCAACCAGCTGACGCTTGAGGCCCTTGGTGAACGGATCCGCCAGGTTCTCCTGACTCCGAACATCAATCACTGCAATAACACCCCTCTTGATGAGATCGTGTACTGCCATGTGCTTCAACCGCACAGTCCTCTTCTTCCCGTTGAAGAGGTCATTTGATGCCACCGCCGTAGTCGCCTGGTTGTCGCAGTATATCGGTATCCCTGGTATTTACGCCCCAACCACTGGAAGATCATACATGAGCTTCCAAAGCCATTCTGCTTCCTCCGCTGCGGTATCAAGTGCAAAGAACTCAGATTCCATGGATGACCGCGAGAGCATAGTTTGTTTCTTCGATTTCCATGATATAGCAGCTCCACCCATTGTGAAAATGTATCCACATGTGGACCTCTCGCTCTCCACTTCTGAGCACCAACTGGCATCACTGAAGCCTTCCATTACCAGCAGATCTTTGCTGTAGTACAGTGCATATGTCTGAGTCTTCTTGAGATATCTTATAACCCGTTTCACAACTTTCTAGTGCTCAATGCCTGGGTTGCTCGTGAAATGACTCAGCATTCCCACAGCAAAAGCTATGTCAGGTCTTGTGGTAGTAGTAGCATACATCAAACTCCCGATTACGCTTGCATACTCCAGCTGCCTGACACTTTTCGTGGAATTAGGCTTCAGTTTCATATCACACTTGTACAGCGTATCGATCCCTGGAAGATCCTGATATCCGTAACGAGTGATCATCTTCTCAACATAATGAGACTGTGACAGCGCTAGTCTAGTGTCTGTCCGGATGATCTTGAGTCCCAAGATAACATCAGCATCCCCCAAGTCCTTCATACTAAACTTCGTCAAGAGAAACTTCTTTGTCTCCGTGATAGTGCTTATATCCGTACCTAGGATTAGCATGTCATCCACGTATAGACAAACGATGGCTCATCTTCCGTCAGCAAACTTCGTATAGACACACTTGTCTGTTTCACTGACCCTGTAGCCATTTGACCTTATGACTTTGTCAAACTTCTTATGCCATATTTTGGGAGCTTGCTTTAAACCGTACAGATATTTCACCAACTTGCAGACTTTGTCTTCAAGTCCTTTGATAACAAATCCTTCTGGTTGTTGCATGTAGATCTCTTCGGTCAGCTCACCATTCAGGAATGCCGTTTTCACATCCATCTGATGTATCACCATCTTATGTATCACTGCGAGAGCAATCAACATTCTGATGGTGGCCATCCGGGCTACTGAAGCATACGTGTCAAAGTAGTCGATCCCCTGCTTCTGAGAAAACCCCTTGGCCACCAACCTGGCCTTGAACTTATCAATAGTTCCATCTGCTTTCATCTTCTTCTTGAAGATCCATTTGCATCCGATGGGTTTCGCTCCTTCAGGAAGATCAACCAACACCCAAGTGTTATTTGAGGTGATGGAATCAATTTCATAGTCAATCGCCTCCTTCCAGAAAATATCATCTATGGTCTTCATCGCCTCATCATAGGTAAGCGGATCTGCTTCCACATGATAGGTGATAAAGTCATCTCCGAAGTTCTTTGGCCTCCTCGCTCGCTTCGACGACGGCTCAACGAGTTCTGGTTCAACCGTTGTTTCAACAACAACATCTTCTTGGACTACTTCTTTATTGAAAACTTTAGTTTCTTGTGCACCCTTATTGTTCTCCGGTTTCTCCGTAAAAACAACATTCTTATGCCTTGTAAATTGCCTTTACGAAATTCGATGATATAATTTGACTTAATATCAAGAAATCTCCGAGCATCACTCTTCTCGGCATACCCCAAGAAGATCATCTTTGTAGTCCTAGTCCCCAGCTTCTAAATCTTCAGATCTGGAAGCTTCACATAAGCCAGAGACCCCCACACTCGAATGACATTCAAGTTAGGTCTGACTTTGAACTAGTGTTCATGAGGAGTTACGTCCGAAGTTGCATACGGCACTCTATTTAGAATAAAAGTGGTCGTCAATGCAGCTTCTCCCCATTAGCATTTAGGAAGACCCGTAGTTAGCAGCATTGAGTTCATCATTTCTGTCAACGTTCTGTTCTTCCTCTCCGCTATCCCGTTAGATTGAGGAGAATACGGAACAGTAGTCTCATTGATAATTCTATGTTCTTTGCAGAACGATGCGAATTCATGAGACCTATACTCTACATCTCGATCACTTCTGAGTAGTTATAGATCGGTTTAACGTTCTGCTTCAGCCCTGAAGTCTCTGAACTACTCGAATGCTGCATCCTTCTACTTGAGAAGTCATGCGAACGTGTACTTCGAGAAACACTTCGAGCCGGCCTCTGTGGAGAATTGATAAGTCACAGATATCTGAGTGTACTAACTCCAGATGATCAGTACTTTAGTTCAATCGTCTGAGCAGCTTCCCAACAGTCTTGTATCTGCACAGACCTTAAACTCCTCCACCTTCTTACCCCTATATTCCGAAGATAAGGTCCCGGTAGGACAGCTTGAGTCTGCTTCTGTCATAGAACAACTCTCAGTCCACTCAATGAAGTAACTTCATCGCCGTCAGTAGAAGTTCGAACATTCCTTCAGCACCGAACATCTTTTCGAAGCATGTTCCTTGCCAAGAAATTACCATCTGGCTAGTACGAATGTCCATCTTTCAAGTCTGTATTAGATAACAGACTTTCTGAGATCAAATCGCCAAAAAAATCTCTGGTACATGTAACAACGCATTCCAGTTTCCTTGTCGGTGGTTAATAACCACTGTCTCGATCTTCAGAACTTCTGCTAGATATATGTTTGCCATCGAGACCTTCGTCATAACATGGCTCGTCCTTGGTGAACAGCTCCTTTGAGAGCACACGTGGTCGGATGCACTAGTGTCACACCACTAGTCAGCTACCATGCTAGATAACTCAACCTGTGCAATAATAGCAACCAAGTTAAGTAATCAAAATAACCAAGTTTAGCTATACCTGCTATTTTGGTTTGGCTTAGATTTGCATTCACTCATGTAGTAGCCATTCTTGTCACAGTTGAAGCAAGTCACGTGGGACTTGGACTTCTGTTGCTTGAACGAAGGACCGTTCACTTTTATATTAGTGGAGTCCTTCTTCTTGTGATGAGAAGCCACCTGCTTTCCCTTGAACTCTCTTGTCTGCACCAAGTTGGGCCTTAGCCAGTTGTTTGGACAGAGAGTCCATCTTCTGTTGAGATCGCATTTCGTCCTCAACGTGGATCTCTTGTAGAAGATCTTCCAAGCTAATGTCCAGCTTCTTCCGATGCATTCTAGCATAGAAGTTGCTCCAACCAGCAGAAAGTTTCGAGACTATCCCTCCAACGACAAACTTGTCGATGAGGGGCATCTTCTCGTCATCTAACATCTGGCGCAACTTCAGGAATTCCTTTACTTGAGGTAGCATCGCCATCTCCTCTTCGAAGAGCCACTTGTGGTACTTCTTGACGATGAAGATTTTGGACCTGTTCTCATCATCTTCATATAGCTTACCCAAAGAATCCCAGATCTCTTTGGTCTTCACCTTCTTGGAATATGACTCTGCCAGAGAGTCTTCCATAGAATTGAGAATCAGCAGTTTACAGATGTTGTTTTCTCTCTTCCATTTGCTCTGCTTAACGAGTGCAGCAGCAATAGCATCGCCAGTTCCTCCTTCTGGAATCGTCGGTTCATCCTCAATCAATACATGGTCTACGTCCACGAGTTGAAGATTAAGGGTGACCTTCCTCTTCCAGATTTGGAAATGTTCTCCGTCGAATTTCTCCAACTTGTTAAAGCTGGTATCGATGAGAGAAGCACGAGAGTTCTCCATCTACAAGGATCTTGCTTTGAGATTGTTAGTCCCGGGATTGATCAAAGATGGTAGACTCGATGTCGAGATCAGAGGTTCAACAAACGTGCACCTTCTGATTATTCTCGAGATCCAAGAGCAATACTATAATATAAATCTGATTACAAAAGCAACAATAATCAGAAAGTAAATCTCACGTTCTTCCTCGCAATCGCAGTTGCTGACGGACAGAACTGAGTTCAGAAAATAAATCTCACGTTCTTCCTTACAATCGCAGTTGCAGACGGACAGAGCTGAGTTACAACTCAGATAAAGGAGAAAAAAGAAGAAAGAAGAAGATGAAAGGTTCTTGCTGGGGTGATTAAGATCACCGTTGCTCAAAGCAAGATTCGTCCCAACACGATCTGCTCCTAGGAACCAGCAAGTTCACGAAGAACTTCTGGAACGCTCGTAAGTCAATATTTGAGACTTGAACGGGATTCCTGGTCTTTACAGACTTTCTTAACTCTCTTCTTGGTGCATCATTCAAAGGAGGCCAAGGGGCTCTATTTATAAAGTGGAGTTGAGACTTCACCTCTTCTCCTATCCGATGTGGGACTAAAATACCAATACTCAAAAATAGAGTTTGATATTTTAGATCATCTCATATTCAGCATAGAAGTGTGCCAGTCCACGCCTACCCTCCGAATACTCCCGTGCATGTACGAGACATCCTGGAGTCCGTATCCGAGTTCGAGTCCGTACAACAAAAATCAACTTGCATCCTTGTTGGATTTAATCCTTTTTTCTTCTAGGAAAATACTCCCACATGGCACAAACTTGTTCCCCACTACACCTCATGTGCACACCTCAACACAAGCAATGTATTATATTGAGATACTCATCATTTGGTGTAGCCGATGTGGGACTATCTTTTCTAGTCCAAAGGTAAAAAACACCAACAAAATAATCCAATAACCATTACAATGAACCAAACGCAGCCAAAGTCTTTAAGAGTCATCCATCAACATCGACAAGGAGTTGTATGTCCACCATTTTTTGACTTGATAAGGTGATGGAATCCAATCTGGAGGACAAGGCTTTGTATTTTGTCGGCAAGGCGAGGAGTCTATGATCCATTTATTCTTCAATTATTCGGCTACAAGGTCACACCTATGGCAGATGCAACATATCAAGCTAAAACTGGATAATGGTGGCTTTCAAGGGATATAAGCAGTACCAGAGGAGATCATACATGCTAGAGGCAGGATTCACTTTGGTACGAAGAAGCACATATCAGACTATCGGCGCGATACTGCATAACACTGAGCATGATGCAATAGATATGGGCGCACGCGCACACACATGATAATAGTACCAATATTTCCCCATGAGAATCGATCTTCTATCATTCAGATTGCATGTCTCCCATTACCATTAGGCTATATGAGCCATTGAATACACACACACACAGGATGTTTGGAGGAGGAGAAGGACGAGTGTCAGACAATTCATCCATTTTTGGATAAAAGTCATTGGCGGGAGAGGAAAGGACAACAACGTGTTTTGTAATGACTCATTAATGTTACAGCCGTCAGCGTACTCTAGAGCTCATGCACCTACATCTTCAGCTCCGCCGTCATAGGATCTTGGCTTAGCTGTCATCATTAGTGGACTGCAGTCCGACATGGCATAGTTGAAAACTACACTTGACCAACGGTTGCGGTCTAGAGATACTGCAATGCTTTTTTTAATTTGTAGCCTCAAATCCTATACATGTCCCTGGTGTTGATGTCCCTATCCTTTTTTTTAAAAACCCAAGCACACACACACAATTGAGGGACTTGAACCTTGTCGGCCCCTCCGGGTGTCCGCTCTAATACCACTAGGCTAGAGAGCTCAGACATGTCCCTATCCTATTCGAACTGGTTAGAGCGGTCCTCACCATGCTTTTCCAGATGAGATTATATGTTGTTACTTAGGAGTGTTTTGTTTTGTTTTTCACTTTGTTATCTATGGTAGTTTTTCCAAATGCCTATTCGAATATATATATATATATATATATATATATATATATATATATATATATATATATATATTTCACTTTGTTATCTATGGTAGTGTTTTGTTTTGTTTTTTTTTATTATCGATCGTAAAATTTTTATCTATCATATAATTAGTTGTACTTTTTTATGCATTGGAGATGATGTTGACTTATGTAAACATGTTTCTTTCTGGCATCATGTATTTTATTCAAAAAATTTTATTGAAAGCATATAAATTTTAGACAATTATACGTAAAATATAACTTTCAAGAAATTCTAAATAAAGCATAGAAACGTCTTTCTGTAGGACATTTTGCTAAAAATTATTTTTTTAAACGGACGTTGTTCACGCTTGGGGGCGAGAAAAAACGAGTGGAAAAATAATATTTAAAGGAAAACGCCCTTAGGAAAGACGTTTTCCTTTAATATATTATTTTTTGCTCGTTTTTTGGGGTTAGCATCAATAGATTTAAACAATATAGTATGTAACGTTCAGCAGTAAGTTTAAATACCTAACGTTCATTTGGTAGGATGAGTACATGCTAGGGTGTAGATCAATCTACTGTTGAACATAAGTTACATATTATACTGTTTAAACCTATTGCTACTAACCCCAGAAATAGAATTTTTTTTAATATATATATAGCCTAGTGGTTAAGAGAGATGCATGCGGCCCGAGTGGTCAGGAGTTCGAATCCCAGTTGGAACGATTACAGAAACAATTTACCTGGTTCCAAAAAATATAAATATATTCCTTTTTTTATGTCCATTTCTTGAGACCATCAAGCTTTTATTGCTATTTATCGTAGTAATTTTCATAAATAAATATAAACAATTGTTATCCAACAACTTTTATTGCTATTTATCAAAAGTAAAAAAAAAAACATGCTTTCTACTTGTTATGACATTGTCCTATGTTCATAACTACTTTGATTAAGAATCAAACACTGACACTGAATCGACAAAGTATAAAATTATAAATTATCTATGGAGATCTATGCATTTAATAGGAGAGGAGATGGATCGACCATCATATATATATTTTTCAAACACTATCAAATTAGTCTAAAATATTTATTAAAAATAGTTAAAAAAGTGATTAGGATAGGCCTTTACTAAACTCCCAATCCATAAATAACAAAGGTTTTTTTAGGGGCACCACAACTTCTACTAGGGGAGCCCTTACTTAGGGGGCAGTCCAAAAAGTGAAGATTTTACTAGGGGCAGCCCACATTTTACTAGGGGGCAGCCCAACCCCCCAAACTCTCATTTCCTCCCCAAACCCCAATTTCCTCTCTCTCTCCTCCAAAAGAAAAAAAAAAGAAGAGATCTCTCTCCCTCTCCCAAAACCCTAGTCTCTTCTCCTCCACCACTCTAATCCTAATTCCTCTACCAAATTTCTTTCAAGAACACTCCTACATTCAACGAGATGACACGCAAGTCGAATAAATCGGATTCTAGGTACGTTTTTCCCTAATTTTTTCTATAATTTTCTACATTCTATTCGAAACCCTAGAATAGTTTAAATTGTCTAAAAACTTTTGATAATTTAGGTTTAGAATATCTTTAGGGTTTATGAATGGCATTTTCGAACACGACAAACCCACAATTTTTCTTCAAACTCTAACCCTAGAAAATGACAAACTAGCGAGTCGTTTGTCTGTTGGCCCTGAGTACAGTAGGACTGCCAAGCATGTGGCAGTCCTTGTGTGCAATTGGACTGTCACATGCCTGGCAGTCCTACTGTACTCAGTTTTAGTTGTGATCTGTCAATCATGTTACAGCCCGTAGGCAGACAGTAAATAAAGATGCAATACGAGCTAACACGTGCTCGCCGGCTAAACGCCTCAAAAGAATAATTTTTACAATAAAGTGGAAGGACAAAAAGAAATCCACTCGTTGCCAGGGTTACGCCTGGTTTGTCACCATCTGGCTGGAAGACAGGTGGATCCTCTGGTGCTGCTCCGATATCTGGCCACATAAAACCAGCTGGGTCAGACCCCAGAAAGAGCAAGTGCCACAAAGGAGGCTTCACTTAGGAACTAAAACCAGCATATCATAATAGAATAATAAAGATAGTAAATAAAGAATTGATAATAATAGAGATAACTACAGTAAACTGAGTACGAGGAAACCATTCAAGTAGCCAGGTCACAACCCTTAAACCAAACAAGGACCGGAGCTGTAACCTTTCAGCTGAATAGAAATCCGTCTCAAATACTATTGGTACAGTGAAGATAATAAACGAATAAAGGACACAGAACTGTTCCGGGAGCCAGGTTACAACCCTTAAACCAAATAAGGACCGGGGTTGTAACCCTTCGCCTGAACAGAACTGGACCCCTGATCTTTATTGTTAAGGCCAGTATAAATAATTAATCATGCTGTTGAAGTAAGGTAAAACATGACGAGCATGGCATGGGGTGCAATAAGACAATAAACGAAGAGAGGACACATAACTGCTCCGGGAGCCAGGTTACAACCCTTAACCAAACAAGGACCGGGGTTGTAATCCTTCGCCTGAACAGAACTGGACCCCTGATCGTTATTGTTAAGACAAGCATAATTAATCATGTCATGTCACAATCTTGTACAGGATCAAAACAAGACTAAGCTGGGATAAACTCCATCCAATCAATCACGGCTAATCAAGAGTACGGCTTGATACTTTTAACTAACTAGGGTTATCACATGCCTAGTTATTACCAAGATGCAATGAGATTATCCAACAGCCACAAGCCCTGCAGACCATCCGTTATCCGGGTCGAATGTCCGTTTATGAAGAATGCAACACGTGACTGTGTGCTGGAAATGTGCCCTACTCATCGGTAGGCTACAAGTCCACTTAATGCGCCCAGATAACGGGATTGCCTGTAGCTGGGAATCTCTTCATGTCTACTGAATTATTCTAGTTTATTAGCCTTAGTCAATTACTGTAGGTATCCCTGACCGTGGTACTCAGGAATCCCTATCCTAGACATGATGCAAGACAGTACTGGTTTATTTTGTACAAACACAATCACCCACGGTGTCTAAGCCATTCAATTTTGTCATGATATGCTAGTCGTCGCAACAGCATTCGAGATATATATCATGTCAAATTCACTACCAAGAGTGCGCCACGACGGGTCACCATTATGTCATGGAACATATTTAAAATTAATATTTAACAAGGTATAAGCATATATGCAATAACTAAATATAAACAGGGTACAAGAGTTGTGGAGGAATCATGCGGCTCAGGGGAGATGGGGCACAACTTCCACGTACGAACTCAAAATGATGTGCTCCAAAAATATTCGGAAAGGAAAGACAAAGATCTGAAACTTTCATGTTTTAAGTTTTTGAAATTCTGGCTAGAAAATAGCTAAACTTGGCAAAAACAGTCATTATGTGCACTTTTTATGCCAAAAATTTAATTCTGCGTAAGATACATAAAAGGGGAGGGTTCCAGTGTAAAATTTTATATTCTGGGTACCATCCAGCGTAAAATACACAATTTCAGGATTTCCTGCGTAAAATCTTACATTCTGGATAATATCCAGCGTAAAATACGCAATTTTAGGGTCCCTAGCATAAAATTTTACATTCTGGATGATATCCAGCGTAAAATACGCAATTTCAGGGTCCCTAGCGTAAAATCTTACATTCTGGATGATATCCAGCGTAAAATACGCAATTCCAGGGTCCCTAGCGTAAAATCTTACATTCTGGATAATATCCAGCGTAAAATACGCAATTCCAGGGTCCCTAGCGTAAAATTTCACTTAGCCGACATGAAAATCCATAAAACTTATTTTGGCCATAAAAACTTCATTTTAACTCGAAATGAGGTGAATCAAAAACCAAATTCACACAAAATTTTGTGCTCTTGCTCATGGAAGTATTAGTTTTCGAAAATAACAAGTTTTAGTAGATCAAAACTAAGAAAACTCCATGAACTAAAAGTTATAAAGTAGATCTAGAAGAATCTATCCATCAAAATTAAAAACTCCAAATTCTAAAGAGGCTTATAATCATGTAAAGAAGAGAATGGGACAATAAAACTTGAGATCCATCATGAAGCAAGTTGCACTTGCCTAGGGCTCTTGGGTGTAGGTGGAGAGTAATGGTAAGGAAGAAGAAGAGTGAATGAGGAGAGAGAAAGAGTGTTGGTTAATAAATGGGGATGGTGGTGGTAGGTAAGGGTTCTCCCCTTGGTTCATGATGAACCAATAAGCAACCCAAGCCGAACCAAGGCAACCCAAACAAGCCGAACCAAGCCAGGAGACATGCAATACGAGTCAGATACGTACACGTATTCCAAAATAAGTATACGTATTCTAAAATACGTAATACGAACCACGGTCATTACAACTCTACCCACCTTAAAAGAATTCCGTCATTAGAATTTAATTAAGAGGCTAGGGAGGCAATGACAAGCTATATTCAAGCAATTTACCATGCAATCATTCATTTCAAGCAAGGAATTTAGAACGTAAGGCATAAGAAAGACATTATACCTTACGAGTCAAACAGGTCGGGATATCGCAATCGGATATCATCCTCACGCTCCCACGTTGACTCACCCAAAGAGTGATGACTCCAAGCAACACGGACTAACTTGATAGTCTTGTTCTTGAGTATCTTCTCTCTCCGGTCAAATATAGACACGAGCCTCTCCTCATACGAAAGGTTGGTACCCGCAACCAATTTCGAATGATCCAGGATGTGGCTCGGGTCCGGGATATACCATCGCAGTTGGGATAGATGGAATACGTCATGCACCTCACTCAGAGACGACGGAAGAGCAAGACGATAGGACACATCTCCTACTCGCTCCAGAATATCGAACGGCCCTATATACCTAGGACTAAGCTTTCTCCGTACGCCGAAATGAATGACGCCATGGTTAGGCGAGATCCTCAGGAATACATGGTCACTGACAGAAAATTCAAGGGGACGCCGATGAGAATCGGCCCAATGGCGCTGACGATCTTGTGCAACGCGAAGATGATCTCTGACTCTCCTGACCACCTCAACTATCTGAGTGATCATCTCGGGACCAAGCATCTGCCTTTCTCCAACATCGTCCCATGCTAGTGGGGATCTGCACTTTCTACCATACAGTGCCTCGAACGGTGCCATCTGGATGCTAGCTTAGAAACTGTTGTTGTACGAGAACTCCACCAGGTGCAGGTGATCTTCTCACGAACTGCCGAAGTCGAGTGTACAAGATCTCAACATATCTTCGAGAGTCTGGATCGTACGTTCTGACTGGCCATCTGTCTGTGGGTGATATGCTGAGCTGAACTGGAGGTGAGTTCCCAAACTCTCTTGCAGACTACGCCAAAAGTGTGACATAAATCTTGAATCTCTGTCCGAGGTGATACTGACTAGTACTTCGTGCAATCTGACAATCTGCCGGAGATACATCTCCGCTAGCTGAGCCGTCGACTGACCAACTCTGAATGGGAGAAAGTGAGCCACCTTCGTCAGCCTGTCAACTATCACCCAGATAGCATCTCTACCAGCTGGGGATCTAGGCAATCCAGTCATAAAATCTATGGTTATATGCTCCCACTTCCATTCTGGAATTGGTAAGGGCTGAAGTAGTCCAGCTGGCCTCTGATGTTCAGCTTTAACTTGTTGGCAAACCAAACATCGAGAGACAAATCGGGCTATCTCCCTCTTCATGCCATTCCACCAAAAGTGCTGACGGATATCTCGGTACATCTTCGTGCCACCGGGATGAATCGAATACTGAGAACTGTGAGCTTCGGTCATAACTTTCTGTCTAATATCTCCACTGGGTACACAAAGACGCTTACCATGTCGAAGTGTACCGTCCTCATGAATGCATAATCTGGTCTTCGCCCTGCTACACATTCTGTCCTAAACCACTGAAGCTTAGAATCGGAGGACTGAGCTATCTTGATTCTCTCAACTATACTGGGCTAAACTTACATGCTGGCCATCAATGCCACGCTGGTAGAAAGGACAACTTCTATACCCATCTTCAGAAGATCTGCTAACAATTCTGGTTGCACTGTCAGAAAGTAAACTCCGGCTCTCCTGCTCAATGCATCTGTAACAACGTTGGCCTTCCCAGGATGGTACTGCAGGTTGATATCATATTCCACAAGCAGCTCTAGCCATCTCCTCTGACGCATGTTAAGATCCTTCTGAGTGAACACATACTTCAGGCTCTTGTGGTCGGTGAAAATCTCTACCCTATCTCCATACAAGTAGTGTCTCCAAAGCTTTAGCGCAAACACCACGGCTGCCAGCTCCAAGTCATGGGTTGGGTAATTCCTCTCATGATCACAAAGTTGTCGTGACGCATAAGCTATTACCTTCCCATGTTGCATCAAAACACATCCTAAACCTCGGCCTGAAGCATCACAATATACTGAGAATCCTCCGGTCCCATCTGGAAGTGTAAGAATGGTTGCCGTCATCAAGCCTCGTTTCAACTTCTCAAAAGAATCCTGACATTCTGATGTCCAAGCAAACTGCACATCCTTGCGGGTTAACTGCGTCAGTGGTGCTGAAATCCGAGCGAAGTCCGAAACAAATCGCCGGTAGTAGCCGGCCAATCCAAGAAAACTGCGAACTTCTGCAACTGTGCTGGGCACTGGCCACGTTTCGATAGCCACGATCTTCTGGGGATCCACTTCTACTCCTCCTCTGGTGATGATATGACCTAAGTACGAAATATGATCGAGCCAGAACTCGCATTTACTAAACTTGGCATACAACTGGTGCTCTCGGAGAATTTGGAGGATAACTCTAAGATGCTGCTCATGCTCCGCTTCACTCTTACTATAGACCAGGATGTCGTCTATGAACATAATCATGAACTGATCCAAATAAGGCATGAAGATGCGATTCATGAGGTCCATGAATACAGCCGGCGCATTGGTTGCTCTAAATGGCATAACAAGGAACTCCCAATGTACATATCTAGATCTGAATGTCGTCTTCGGGATGTCCTGCTCTCTGACTCTGATCTGGTGGTACCCTGACCGCAAATCTATCTTCGAGAATACTACTGCTCCTCTGAGTTGATCAAACAAGTCATCTATCCTTGGGAGAGGATATCTGTTCTTGATTGTTACTGAGTTCAAGGTACGATAGTCAACACATAATCTGGACGTACCATCCTCATTTTCATAAGAAGTATCGGAGCTCCCCAAGGCGATCCACTAGCACGAATGAATCCCTTGGTCCTGAGTTCTTCAATCATTTTGTACAATATCTCCAATTCTGACGGCGCCATCCTGTAGACTCTCTCTGACACAGGTGCGACCCCGGAGATCAAGTCTATGGTGAACTCGATCTCTCGCTCTGGCAGCATTCCTGGAAGCTCTTCTGGAAAAACATCTGAAAACTCCTCGATGATCCGGGATAACTGTATTGCTGCTACTGCCATTCGCAACACTGGAGGAGAAGGTTCAACTTCGCCTCGAGAGAAGGAAAACTCCGGCTCGCTTGGGATGCTAAAAACAACCCTGCTAATATGGCAATCTATCCTGGCATACTGGTCCCTCAACCAATCCATCCCTAAGACTACATCATAATCGGCCATCGGGAATTCTATTAACCTAGCGAGAAACTCTCTACCGCTAACTACGACCCGACACAAGGAAAACACTCTATCTACTCCCACAAGACCGTTACCAGTAAGTATATTGAGCCTTACTGATAATGACTCGGGTTCCAGTCCTATCCGTGTCGCGAATCGTGCAGACATAAATGAATACGAGGCACCAGAATCAAATAATACTGAAGCTGGAAAGGTGTTGACGAGAATAGAACCTGCCACTACCTCACCGGGTGCTATTCCTTCCTCTCCCATGGTCAAGGCCAGCACTTGACCATGCTCTCTGGGTGCGGGTCCCCTCTGCTGAAAATTCCTCTGCCTGCTCTGGATCAGGGCTTGGGCTTGGGCATACTACTGCGGTCTCTGCTGCTGGAATGCCTGGGCCTGCGTCGGCAATGGCCTTGGGAACGGATAATATAGCTACTGCTGCAGCTGCTGGACTGGTGCTGGTCCTCTAACTGAAGGACTAGAGAAGGTCGATGAACTCCCCCTGTTTGGGCAGTTCCCAACCCTGCGGTCTGGGCCACCACAAACCAAGCACAAACCATGTGCTCTGCGACACTCTGATACCATGTGCCCCGGCTTCTCGCAGTGTGAACATCCTACTGCGCAAGATTGCTTCTGCTTCTGCTGCTGAGGGTGTGTCGGGGTGGAATGCTGAACCGACGTCACTGAGGCCGCCCGCCTCGGAGCTCTAATGGTCAAAGCCCTGGCTGCCGGGGCTGGGGCTGCCGACTGATTCATCTGGCTTTGGGATCGCTTCCGACCTCCGGTCCTATCCATGATCCTCTGGGAGGTTTACTCATGCCTCCTAGCTGCTCTCAGCACTGCATCAAAAGTCTGATGCTCAAACTGCTCCACTGCTAACAAGATCTCGAGGTGAAGCCCTTGCTGGAACTGCTGGGGCCCTATCGAACTCGGTCGCCACCAATGTGGGAGCAAACCGACTAAGCCTGGAGAACTCGGCCGCATATCCATCGACCGTCCTGCCCATCTGCTTTAGATTGGTGAACCTCATCTGTAGATCGTACCGAGCTACAGCATCAAAATACTTGGTCTGGAATCTCTTCCTGAATACTGCCCATGAAATAGGGGCCACTAATCCATCGGCCTGCGCTGCCTACCAGCTGCGGGCAAGATCTAGTAACTGCAGGCGCACTACGGCCACCTTCTCTGCTTCTGGGGTCCTGGCTGCTTCTAGAATCACCTCCGTGTCCTGAAGCCAAGCATCTGTAGCGATCGCATCTTCACTGCCGTCGAAGAATGGAGGGTTCAGGCGCTTGAAGCTGTTGGTCGCGCTGTTACCCTGATGACCTCCTCTGGTCAAGGCGTCTGCCACCGCCTGGTGTAAGGCATCTCCCCGACGATCCTGGAAAGCTAATAATGACCTGATGAGACCCACTAAAGTGCCATCATCAGGCTCTGCAGGCTGGACGGGCTGAACTGGTGGCTCTCCTCCAATAGGCATAACTCTGGAGGCTACCTCTGAATGTTGGGCTTGATCTCCAGGTTGCAGCTGGTCAACGGGAGGTGCTCCGTCTTGCTGATCGGCAGGTCCAGGAACAATACCGCTGAAGAAGACGACATAGGAACAATAAGAAAGGACCATGACAGATCAACGATACAAGCATGTGATCAGGTTAAGAATCTAAGGGATTAGAAGATACGGGTAGAGATCAAGGACGAGTACTGATTGAGACATCTATTCGGTAAACCCTCACATATCTTGATTCACAAGACCTGCATAGGCCACCACTAAAATCATGTAACGCCCCAGAACCAGAATACTGGAGAGCGGGGGCGTACATAGCCAGCTACGTATATTGAAGTATAACCCACCTCGCTATACGGTCATGGCTATTTAGATACATAAGGGTTTAACTACAAGCCAATAGTCTCCTATGGTCATGAACAAGCCTATTGTCTTAATCTCAAGCAAGCAATAATAGTTACAAGATATCAGAGCACCAAATATATAATAGCAAGGCGTCCCATACGTTATATATTGGATGATCATGAAGCTAGTCATACAAAATGTCAAGACTAGCAAGAGTTCAGTCGTACATGATCAACCCTAGGATCTGTCAATCATGTTACAGCCCGTAGGCAGACAGTAAATAAAGATGCAATACGAGCTAACACGTGCTCGCCGATGAAATGCCTCAAAAGAATAATTTTTACAATAAAGTGGGAGGACAAAAAGAAATCCACTCGTTGCCAGGGTTACGCCTAGTTGTCACCATCTGGCTGGAAGACAGGTGGATCCTCTGGTGCTGCTCCGATATCTGGCCACATAAAACCAGCTGGGTCAGACCCCAGAAAGAGCAAGTGCCACAAAGGAGGCTTCACTTAGGAACTAAAACCAGCATATCATAATAGAATAATAAAGATAGTAAATAAAGAATTAATAATAATAAAGATAACCACAGTAAACTGAGTACGAGGAAACCATTCAAGTAGCCAGGTCACAATCCTTAAACCAAACAAGGACCAGAGTTATAATCCTTCACCTGAATAGAAACCCGTCTCAAATACTATTGGTACAGTGAAGATAATAAACGAATAAAGGACACAGAACTGTTCTGGTAGCCAGGTTACAACCCTTAAACCAAACAAGGATCGGGGTTGTAACCCTTCGCCTGAACAGAACTGGACCCCTGATCTTTATTGTTAAGGCCAGTATAAATAATTAATCATGCTGTTGAAGTAAGGTAAAACATGACGAGCATGGCATGGGGTGCAATAAGACAATAAACGAAGAGAGGACACATAACTGCTCCGGGAGCCAGGTTACAATCCTTAAACCAAACAAGGACCGGGGTTGTAACCCTTCGCCTGAACAGAACTGGACCCCTGGTCGTTATTGTTAAGACAAGCATAATTAATCATGTCATGTCACAATCTTGTACATGATCGGAACAAGACTAAACTGGGATAAACTTCATCCTATCAATCACGGCCAATCAAGAGTACGACTTGATACTTTTAACTAACTAGGGTTATCACATGCCTAGTTATTAGCAAGATGCAATAAGATTATTCCAACAACCACAAGCCCTGCAGACCATCCGGTTATCCAAGTCGAATGCCCATTTATGAAGAATGCAACACGTGACTGTGTGCTGAAAATGTGCCCTACTCATCGGTATGCTACAAGTCCACTTAATGCGCCCAGATAACGGGATTGCCTGTAGTTGGGAATCTCTTCATGTCTACTGAATTATTCTAGTTTATTAGCCTTAGTCAATTACTGTAGGTATCCCTGACCGTGGTACTCAGGGATCCCTATCCTAGACATGATGTAAGACAGTACTGGTTTATTTTGTACAAACACAATCACCCACAGTGTCCAGGCCATTCAATTTTGTCATGATATGCTAGCCGTCGCAACAGCATTCGAGATATATATCATGTCAAATTTACTGCCAAGAGTGCGCCACGACGGGTCACCATTATGTCATGGAACATATTTAAAATTAACATTTAACCTGGTATAAGCATATATGCAATAACTAAATATAAACATGGTACAAGAGTTGTGGAGGAATCATGCGGCTCAGGGGAGACGGGGAACAACTTCCACGTACGAACTCAAAATGAGGTGCTCCAGAAATATTCGGAAAAGCAAGACAAAAATCTAAAACTTTCATGTTTTAAGTTTTTCGAAATTCTGGCTAGAAAATATCTAAACTTGGCAAAAACAGTCATTCTGTGCACTTTTTATGCCAAAAATTCAATTCTGCGTAAGATACGTAAAAATGGAGGGTTCCAGCGTAAAATTTCACATTCTGGGTACCATCCAGCGTAAAATACGCAATTTCAGGATTTCCTGCGTAAAATCTTACATTATAGATGATATTCAGCATAAAATATGCAATTTCAGGATCCCTAGCGTAAAATTTTACATTCTGGATGATATCCAGCGTAAAATACGCAATTCTAAGGTCCCTAGCGTAAAATCTTACATTCTGGATGATATCCAGCATAAAATATGCAATTCCAGGGTCCCTAGCGTAAAATTTTACATTCTGGATGATATCCAGCGTAAAATACGCAATTCCAGGGTACCTAGCGTAAAATTTTACTCAGCCGACATGAAAAATACAGAAAACTTGTTTTGGCCATAAAAACTTTATTTTAACTCGAAATGAGGTGAATCAAAAACCAAATTCACACGAAATTTCGTGCTCTTGCTCATGGAACTATTAGTTTTCGAAAATAACAAGTTTTAGTAGATCAAAACCAAGAAAACTCCATGAACTAAAAGTTATAAAGTAGATCTAGAAGAATCTATCCATCAAAATTAAAAACTCCAAGCTCTAAAGAGGCTTATAATCATGTAAAGAAGAGAATGAAACAATAAAACTTGAGATCCATCATGAAACAAGTTGCACTTTCCTAGGGCTCTTGGGTGTAGGTGGAGAGTAATGGTGAGGAAGAAGAAGAGTGAATGAGGAGAGAGAAAGAGTGTTGGTTAATAAATGGGGATGGTGGTGGTAGGTAAGGGTTCTCCCCTTGGTTCATGATGAACCAATAAGCAACCCAAGCCGAACCAAGGCAACCCAAACAAGCCGAACCAAGCCAGGAGACATGCAATACGAGTCAGATACGTACACGTATTCCAAAATACGTAATACGAACCATGGTCATTACAAGGGCGGTCCTTCTGAGCCGCATGTCCGTCCGCCACGTCAAGGTGGTTCTGCTCCATCTGAGGAGGCCGATCCTTCTGAGCCGCATGTCCGTCCGCCAGGTTATTCAATGTTGGCTTCTTTTGAGAACCATATTGCATATGCAATATGGAAGAATCCGGTATGTATATTACTTTTGTAATCTACCAGTTTAGTATATGATATCTATATGTATTTCATATTTTTTATGTTTTTATATGTTATTTGATATACAGAGGACATATCGTATCCTTAGGGTTGTGAGTCACGGGAAGAAAACCGTGTCTTGGCCGTTTAGAAGCTTACGGAGGCCGTCCAGGTTAAAATCGTACCGAGCGGTTTGCATAATTTGGCAGATTATGCGTATAGGACAATGGATAGTGCCCTGATATCCGCCTTTGTGGAGAGATGACACCCGGAGACCAACACGTTTCATCTTCCATGCGGGGAGATGACCATTACACTTGACGACGTCTACCAGATACTGGAGCTACCAATTACCGGTTGCATCATGACCAAAGAACATTACAGAAATGAAAAATCCATAAAATGGTACTCGAAGATCGTCAAGTTTGTCTCAAGTAACCTTGGACTTGAGGAAACTAGTTTTATAACTCTCCCCGGCTTCAAGAAATCATATGGAATTCCTCTGTCATTTCTGGTAGAGATGGTGAGTTCCGCATTAGTAATTAGTTTGAGATTTTCATGTTTGTAGACTAAATTCAATTATACTTTCATTTACAGTCTAGAAAGGCGAAGGAACTGGCCAAGACACTTCGGAGCGCTTGCCAAAGTGACACTAGTGTCTTGGTCGACACTAGTGCCTTGGTTGCCAACGAGCTTGAGCGCATCGACGACGAGGTTGAGTTTCCATTCATGCGTAATGCGGAGTCTCGTTCGACTGGGTGACCGACTTTTACTCCGAGTGGCAACGACATGTACTTCGAGAATCTGAAAGACGACCGATCACCCTGATGGCCGAATGCAGCGACGACTATATGTCGTACTTCCTGGGGGTCGGACATCCTAAGTTGTCAAACCCTACAAACCCGGGTCCCATGGCCGTCGGAGCAATTGGAGCTCTTCCTTCCAAAAATGTCTTGTATGCTGGGTTGGTGAGGATGGTGAGTTCCGTATTTGTAATTAGACTGAGATTTCCATGTTTGTAGACTTAATTCACTTATACTTTCATTTATAGTCTCAAAAGGTGAAGGAATTGGCCCAGACACTCCGGAGAGGTTGCCAAAGTGATACTAGTATCGCGGTCGCCAACGAGCTTGAAGAATATATTTGTTGTTTGGAAACTTATGTTGTTGGGCAGACTTTTGAATGATATGTAGTTGACACTTATGTTATTTTTTTGAAGTTGGATATTTTGTCTGATATGTAGTTGTGATTTATGTTGTTATTTATGTACATGTTGGATATGTAGTTGTCTGATATGTAGTTGTTATTTACGTACATGTTGGATATGTAGTTGTCTGATATGTAGTTGTTATTTACGTTTGGAAACTTAAGTTGTTGGCCAATTCCTGATATTCTTGATTTAGTATCAGAGGACTGCCACCCCCCTGGCAGTCCTCCTTTTGTATAGGACTGCCAGGGGGTGGCAGTCCTATTTATAACTCTCTGTGATGAGAGTTTGAAACTGAAATTCTCTGTTACAGATAGTTTCAATTAGGAATGCCACCCCCTGGCAGTCCTATACAAAAGGAGGACTGCTAGGGTGCTGGCAGTCCTTCATAAGTGTAGGACTGCCAGGGGGTGGCAGTCATTGAATTAATATTTGTTTGCGATTCTAAAATTTCGGCAAAAGTGCTAAAATGGAGGTCCAAACATCATTTTTTGCGATTCTAAAATTTCGGAAGGCCGTCTAACGGTGAGGCGGTTACTTTCAGGCTCCTCGAAAATGCTCTCATTTTAGAACAAACCGGGCCTCGTTTCGACCTCCCAGTCAAAAGTTATGGCCCTCCAAAATTTCAACTGACCATAAAATGCAGGAGAATGACCATTCTCCGTGTAAATTAACACGGAGAATGGCATTCTCTGTGTTTCTAACACGGAGAATGGACATTCTCCGTCTTAATTTACACGGAGAATGGTCATTCCAGTGTTAAAACGCAGGAGAATGACCATTCTCCGTCTTAATTTACACAGAGAATGGCCATTTTCCGTGTAATTTAGCACGGAGAATGGTCATTCTCCGTGTAATTTTCACGGAGAATGGCCATTCTCCGTATTAATTTACACAGAAAATGTCATTCTCCGTGTTAATTTACACGGAGAATGGTCATTCTCCTGCGTTTTAACACTGGAATGACCATTCTCCGTGCTAAATTACATGGAGAATGGCCATTCTTCGTGCTAAAACACAGGATAATGGTCATTTATATAACAGCAAGTTTCAATAAGGACTGCCAGAACCCTGGCAGTCCTCCTCTTGTGTAGGACTGCCAGGGGTGTGACAGTCCTAATTGAAACTCTCTGTGATAGAGAGTTCAAAACTCTCATGTCACGACCCGCACCCACTGTGAGGGTACGAGAATGTAACAACGCCCAGCCTACGTCGTAGTGTCGGCGGTAGAACGCTGTCCTAGGTCAATCATCTAACAATAAAAAGGTACCTGTACAGTATATACACTCCGAATGGAGGTGACATAACAGAACAGTCTCAATCACATCTAAGGCAGATACAGAATAGTAAAGGTAGATAGAGAGATCAAAAGCACAATGTAATACAAATAAGAGGGAGAAAGTCTAAGTGTCTAAGATAACAACTCAAGAACATCCAGCTCAATACATATCTCTAAATATAACGACATCTCAGAAGAACAACTGAAAATCAAATAACACAATATTGAAAGAAAAACTAAAGCCTAGCTATCTAGTCTAGACTCTGGGAGTAGCATCCTGTGCTGCAGCTGGGTCCTCCAGAGGAACCAGGTCGCAGGTGTCGTCTAATCCTGCTCCGTAATAGGTGGTACATAGGGCCTCCTCCTCATCCTCTGTAATATTTTCAACAGGTCCAGTCAGGACAGGAGCGAGTACAGTACATCTCAACATATCATAGCAGGTTAGAAAATATGATCATGCAGTAAAGTAAGATATAGATACTGAAGAAATGCAGTATGTAAATAGAGAGAGAAAAACTGTAATGGAAATATCTACTATAAGTAGAGAGCTAATAGTGACTACTGAGTCAGAGTAAAATATAAACATGTGAATGGCATAGGAGGTTCATGACTACAGCTAAGAGAGTGATTCATGACTACAGTTACTTGGATAATATTCACATGTCTATTTCTACTCCCCCAACCCCAATCAATACACAAGGATCCGTTCAAGTTATGTTAAGGTTCGTGAAACTTCATATGGCTCATAAATGAGTGGTACGTGAAGGTGATTCATGGGGGCTCTGTGAACATGAGAGTACATGTGTCACAGGCGATTCGTGAATCAGAGAAAGCATAGAGATACGTGATGATTCATGAAACGCACAAAACATGTTGTATCTGATGCTCCTGAGGGGGATAACATCTCATGAAAAGATCCATATCGTACCAATCCGTGTGACCAACGTGGCAGTATCAAGTAAAGTAATTTAAAGCAGGAAAATAATTCTAAGCAGGATATAAAATGATCAGAGAATGTACTCGCATGTATCTGAGTGTCCAAAATGAAACGTACTGTCCAAGGAGTGGTGTCTGGCTCCTAATCAGAACAGCACAAGTCACAATAAGTCCAGAATAGCAAAATGGAGTCCTACTATGCATTCTACATGATTCTAAGTCAATCTAGGCCAAAGTCAACTCTTGGTCAACTTTGGTCAACCCTAGAAGTCAAACTAGGTCAACCTTGTCTAAACTAGGCTATATTAAGTCTAATATAGTACAAGCCTTATCTAGACTTACCAAGCTGTACCACACTGCCTAGGCCTATTCTCAACATAAATGCATATATTGCCTAATCTAGTAGCATCCAAGAATACACACATGGCACAACATGAACTTGCAAAGACCCACACAATCCTCAAAGCCTACTATCATGGCATTCTCTTAGCAATACACAATGCAACCACCTCTATGAAACTATATACATTTATATAGAGACCTATACATCACAAGCATATATTAATTTACAATCATACCATACATTGCATTACATATGTATATAGCCACATATAGAGGCTGCATTAGGTAGGCACATAGGAATAGGAATAAATGTAGGTGTGTGTGTGTCAATGTGTTCAGGAAATACAAGGCATGAAAATATAACAGTAAAGAAGTGTGTGTGGTGTAAACTGTGAGCAGCTAACAAGGTGATGTGTGTGTCAATGTGTCCAGGAATGCAAGACAGTGAGGAGGGAAATGTGTGTGTGACATGATAATGTGAAAATCTGGGACTTAACCAACAGTCCTAATGATTCAGTTAACAACAAAACTATAAATGAACAATTTAACAGTCCAAATCATATAGAAGGAAAAACAGTGAATGAATGAAGGAAAGGGCAATACAATCATCAAGTTAAAACTGGGATTGTTCATCTTATTTCAGATTAACAGTAGAAGAATGGCATTCATAATAAATTAACCAACATCCCAAATAAGCATTCAACATGGCAGGAACATGTATTAGTGAACATGGGTCACACAGGTTCTTGGAACTAGAAAACAGTGAAGAAATAGGCAGTGCACATGTGTCTAGTGTGCAGGAACTACAGTAAGGAAGAAGGGAACAATCCACTACAATCAAAACTGGAAATCAGTTCACATAATCTCTAAAGTTCAGCTCTACCCAATCCCAGGTTCTTAACTGTCAACAATAAGACTATTGACAGGTAACCCCTGTCCAACAACAGTTCAATACCTGGGTTTACAACTTCAACACAGGTTCTTTATAAAACAGGAAATAGATCAAAACCCATACCAATCCTCTTGTTAACCCAAGACTAAACTTGCAATTCAATAACTTAATTGACAAGGGAAACATCATGCAGGAAAGATCAAATCATTGACATAACCAAACCAAATCTGGAACTTAACAGTGTAACAGTTAATGCAATTGAGCCAAAAACTCCACATAACACTTGAACAATTGTAATCCTATCATATCAGAGGTTAAACCTGATGTTTAGAAACTAATTAACCAATAAAACATCATTTAAAAACATTTAAAGTGATTTAATTAACAGAATACTATTTACAGGGCAATACAGTGAACCATTCCTCGTGCACGTGTGCATGCGTGTCGTGTGCACGACACGACACGAACTGGGTCGAGTCCCTTTGCAGGGTGGTTCGCCTAGGGTCCCCCTAGGTCTGTGTCATCCTGGTTTGGGTCAACGTGTCCTGTGTCGTGACTGGTATAGGCGTATCAGAACCAAAAAACTACTGAAATCAACTCAGGCAAAAACCAGTGTACTCATCCGTGCGTGTCCGACACGACACCATAGGTCATGCCACTTGGGGAGTGTCATGACAGACACTGCCCCAAAGTGTCCAGTGAAATTTACGTGCTCTAGTGTCTTAACCAGTGAGCAGTCGTGCTCGAGTAGCAGGGGAAATGAACAGTCCCGAGCCAGTGCACAAACTCGTGTCCAGCCCGATTTGCACCCGACACAGACACAAAACGACTATGGTTCCTTCACAAAAATCAATGAGCACACATAGATCTACATTCCTATTCAAACAGAATTTAAAAACAGCAAAGTTGATCTCTCAGAGGCATTCTGTCGAACACCCTACACACATGACTGATACGTGTCCGATACGGACACAAAACGAACTCGAACCCTAGGTTTAGCCTATCCTACAGTTGGGGTAGGGCTAGGGCCTTCCTAAAATGCAAACCAACAAGAAAATCATGGGTTTGAATTGGTTTTACCTATTGATGAACAATGGGTGGAAAAGTCCTCAAATGCAATGAACTCCTCAAGCCTCCAAGTCCCATAAATTGTTTCTTCCTGCAACCAATTTATTCCAGCAGCAAGAGGATGAATTTTAGGTCCTAATGGAATTGGTTTGGGGAAGAAAGGATTTAAAATGGATTTTTAATAAATTTTGGAAGATAGAACTCACCTCTTTCCTTAGAACTTTTGAAAGAACCTTAAAAGAGGCTAGCCCTAAAAACTAGGAGGGATTAAATAGGGGGAATCCCTAGGTTGGCTGGACAAAAATGTTTGGGGTTAGGGTTTGGGCACTTGACTAATGGGCTTTGGGCCTATTTGGCTAACTATTGATTTATTGGTTAAACATAAGTCATGGCTTATGACTTAAAACTCTACTTAAGTCAAATAACCATACTTTTAGTCAACTATAGTCTAACTAGGGTGGCATGACCTAATCAAGACCAAACTCAACTAGGGTTAGCTCCTAGGTTAGTCTACCATGGTCATTGCTAGTCAAAGTCAACCTAGTCAACCCTCATCCAAACAATTCCAAAATAAATTCTAAAAATTCCCATAAATCATAATAAATTCAAATAAATCCTAAAATGCCCAAAATACCCTCTAGGCTAGAATGTACTAGTCAAACATCCTAATCATATGACTAGGCTCTAAGATTACACTAGTCAAACACTAAAATCATAAGTCATAATTTAAAACAGTTTTAAAATGATTAAAAATTACCAAAAATCATATTATCATTTAAATATCATAATTAAATAAATTAAAATATAAAATTTCAAAATTACCCTCATTTTAGAAACTGGGTGTTACAAGTCTACCCTCCTTAGAAAAATTTCATCCTCGAAATTAAAATGGTAGTAGTCTTCTAGGTCAAACACCCCACAATCAGAGTCTCAAACATACCGTCAGATAATCATATGCGTCTGTCCAAAATCATGATACTCAGAATCTTCGTCGTGCTAGTGAGCAAGGCTACGATAATCACAGAGTCCTCGACTAAGGCACATACCTCTAGAATTATGGTATTTAAAATTTTCGCATTGCCGCATGCTTGGCAGCAAAAATCTTAAATTCCCATACCCGAGAAATACGTCCTAAATCTGACTATATGTCCTCACTATGCCAGCTAAACACGACTGCCGAAGATTCTAGATTCCATAACTGGGTGACCTAGCCCATATGATTCATCTCAGAAGAAAACCAAATCGAAAAGAAATGCCAGATCAAAACTTATCAACAGATAAGAAAGCAGATAAGAACAGATGGAATTGAATTTCAAGATAGATATAATGAGGCAAGGTGGGAATGGAATCGAAAAGAACAGAACCTGCAAGCACCTCTTCCACTGCCTGAGCATCCTCGACTGTCATGGCGTAAGCTCGCCCCTGCTGGCCTCCTCCAGTCTGATGCTGATACTGCACAAATCTCTGCTGCTGCGTCGGTAACGGTCCTCGCTGCTGACCTACCGGAGCCTTGGCTCCTCCTCCTGGTGCGGCGCCTATGTACTGGGAACACTTCCTCAGCTGGTGGTCCGCTGCTCCACATAGTAGGCACCTGCCTAGCCTCCTCCTGCACTCACCCCATCCATGCCCCGGCTTCTTGCAGTAGGGGCAACTGACTACCTGCTGTCTCGGTGCCTGATGCTGTCTGGGCTGCTGCTGTCCCTGCTGATGGCCGTGACCCTGGAACTGCTGCTGAAACTGCTGCTGAACGTGCGGCCTCTTGGCCGGTCCTCCGCTACTGCTGCCTCCTTGGGAGTCTCGCCCCCTCTTGAGCCTAAGCTCAAGATCATCCTCTGCAGCTAAAGCGTCCACCAGGATCTCCTCAAATGTAGTGCTGCGGGCATTGTTGGTGTAGGACTTGACCTCCTTTACCAAGCCCTTCCGGAACCTCCGGGCCTTCGTCGTCTCTGACAAGTCATCCATAAATCTGCTCAGGCGGCAGAACTCTCCTGCATACTCCTCCACAGACTGGTTCCCTTGGACTAGGGCCTCGAACTGGGTCTCGAGGGCTCCCAGCGCTGCGTCTGGAAAGAACTTCTCCTTGAACAGCTTCTTGAATGCTGCCCAAGTCTGTCCTGCTGTACCGACCCTCGGGTCGGTCTGGTACCATGTACGGGCCAGATCCTGCATCATGCTGGCCGCTGCCTCTATCTGGAGCCTCGTCGGGATCTCAGCCAACCTGAAAATCTCCTCCATATGCTCGATCCACTCATCGGCATACAAGATCCCCTCTGTCCCTCGGAAGTCTCTCGGGTGCATCTTCTGGAAATCTTGGATGCCCTTCTCCCGTGGCTGGTACGGCTACGGGGCTGCCGCTGGCTGAGCTATGACTCTCTCTACCGCAGTCATTGCCAGCTCAATGCCTCGTGTGAGCTCTGCTGTCTGGCCCTGCTGCTGGGTCTGCTGACCCTCCATGTACTGCCGGAAGAAGGCTAATAGCTGAACGGCGTCAATTATCCCTGCAGGTGGCTACTGCTGCTGAAGAAGTACATTCGGAATCACCGGACTCGGCTCATGCCTCACTGCTGGTGGGGCTCCTCCAAAAGCTGCTGAAACGCCTACCCCAGCTGGCATGACTGGGGCTACGACACCAGGGGCTGACTGCTGAGCATGAGAGGTGGCAGACCTCTCATCGACGTCCCCCTGGTCCTGGCGATGCGATCGCGTCTCAACCATCCTGGAGACACAGATCAAAAGGAAACAATTGCTGAGAATGAGTCGAAATACCAAAGGAGGACAGTTTAAATTCAAGGAAGACAATAAGCGACAAATTTAGATATACGGAATCTGAATAAGAATCTTTCCTATTTGTGATTGAGTACCCTCAAAAATATCCTAATCCTACTGCAGGCTGTAGTGATACTCTAGTTCGAATACCACTACATAAACTAGACCTGCATGGGCCACCACTAAAAACGTGTCACGACCCGCACCCACTGTGAGGGTACGAGAACGTAACAACGCCCACCCTACGCCGCAGTGTCGGTGGTAGAACGCTGTCCTAGGTCAATCATCTAACAATAAAAAGGTACCTGTACAGTATATACACTCCGAATGGAGGTGACATAACAGAACAGTCTCAATCACATCTAAGGCAGATACAGAATAGTAAAGGTAGATAGAGAGATCAAAAGCACAATGTAATACAAATAAGAGGAAGAAAGTCTAAGTGTCTAAGATAACAACTCAAGAACATCCAGCTCAATACATATCTCTAAATATAACGACATCTCAGAAGAACAACTAAAAATCAAATAACACAATACTGAAAGAAAAACTAAAGCCTAGCTATCTAGTCTAGACTCTGGGAGTAGCATCCTGTGCTGCAGCTGGGTCCTCCAGAGGAACCAGGTCGCAGGTGTCGTCTAATCCTGCTCCGTAATAGGTGGTACATAGGGCCTCCTCCTCATCCTCTGTAATATTTTCAACAGGTCCAGTCAGGACAGGAGCGAGTACAGTACATCTCAACATATCATAGCAGGTTAGAAAATATAATCATGCAGTAAAGTAAGATATAGATACTGAAGAAATGCAGTATGTAAATAGAGATAGAAAAACTGTAATGGAAATATCTACTATAAGTAGAGAGCTAATAGTGACTAGTGAGTCAGAGTAAAATATAAACATGTGAATGGCATAGGAGGTTCATGACTACAGCTACTTGGATAATATTCACATGTCTATTTCTACTCCCCCAACCCTAATCAATACACAAGGATCCGTTCAAGTTATGTTAAGGTTCGTGAAACTTCACACGGCTCATAAAATAAGTGGTACGTGAAGGTGATTCATGGGAGCTCTGTGAACATGAGAGTACATGTGTCACAGGCGGTTCGTGAATCAGAGGAAGCATAGAGATACGTGATGATTCGTGAAACGCACAAAACATGTTTTATCCGATGCTCCCGAGGGGGATAACATCTCATGAAAAGATCCATATAGTACCAATCCGTGTGACCAACGTGGCAGTATCAAGTAAAGTAATTTAAAGCAGAAAAATAATTCTAAGCAGGATATGAAATGATCAAAGAATGTACTCGCCTGTATCTGAGTGTCCAAAATGAAACGTACTGTCCAAGGAGTGGTGTTTGGCTCCTAATCAGAACAGCACAAGTCACAACAAGTCCAGAATAGCAAAATGGAGTCCTACTATGCATTCTACATGATTCTAAGTCAATCTAGGCCAAAGTCAACTCTTGGTCCACTTTGGTCAACCCTAGAAGTCAAACTAGGTCAACCTTGTCTAAACTAGGCTGTATTAAGTCTAATATAGTACAAGCCTTATCTAGACTTACCAAGCTATACCACACTGCCTAGGCCTATTCTCAACATAAATGCATACATTGCCTAATCTAGTAGCATCCAAGAATACACACATAGCACAACATGAACTTGCAAAGACCCACACAATCCTCAAAGCCTACTATCATGGCATTCTCTTAGCAATACACAATGCAACCACCTCTATGAAACTATATACATTTATATAGAGACCTATACATCACAAGCATATATTAATTTACAATCATACCATACATTGCATTACATATGTATATAGCCACATATAGAGGCTGCATTAGGTAGGCACATAAGAATAGGAATAAATGTAGGTGTGTGTGTGTCAATGTGTTCAGGAAATACAAGGCAGGAAAATATAACAGTGAAGAAGTGTGTGTGGTGTAAACTGTGAGCAGCTAACAAGGTGATGTGTGTGTCAATGTGTCCAGGAATGCAAGATAGTGAGGAGGGAAATGTGTGTGTGACATGATAATGTAAAAATCTGGGACTTAACCAACAGTCCTAATGATTCAGTTAACAACAAAACTGTAAATGAACAATTTAACAGTCCAAATCATATAGAAGGAAAAACAGTGAATGAATGAAAGAAAGGGCAATGCAATCATCAAGTTAAAACTGGGATTGTTCATCTTATTTCAGATTAACAGTAGAAGAATGGCATTCATAATAAATTAACCAACATCCCAAATAAGCATTCAACATGGCAGGAACATGTATTAGTGAACATGGGTCACACAGGTTCTTGGAACTAGAAAACAGTGAAGAAATAGGCAGTGCACATGTGTCTAGTGTACAGGAACTACAGTAAGGAAGAAGGGAACAATCCACTACAATCAAAACTGGAAATCAGTTCACATAATCTCTAAAGTTCAGCTCTACCCAATCCCAGGTTCTTAACTGTCAACAATAAGACTATTGACAGGTAACCCCTGTCCAACAACAGTTCAATACCTGGGTTTACAACTTCAACACAGGTTCTTTATAAAATAGGAAATAGATCAAAACCCATACCAATCCTCTTGTTAACCCAAGACTAAACTTGCAATTCAATAACTTAATTGACAAGGGAAACATCATGCAGGAAAAATCAAATCATTGACATAACCAAACCAAATCTGGAACTTAACAGTGTAACAGTTAATACAATTGAGCCAAAAACTCCACATAACACTTGAACAATTGTAATCCTATCATATCAGAGGTTAAACCTGATGTTTAGAAACTAATTAACCAATAAAACATCATTTAAAAACATTTAAAGTGATTTAATTAACAGAATACTATTTACAGGGAAATACAGTGAACCATTCCTCGTGCACGTGTGCATGCGTATCGTGTGCACGACACGACACGAACTGGGTCGAGTCCCTTTGCAGGGTGGTTCGCCTAGGGTCCCCCTAGGTCTGTGTCACCCTGGTTTGGGTCAACGTGTCCTGTGTCGTGACTGGTATAGGCGTATCAGAACCAAAAAACTACTGAAATTAACTCAGGCAAAAACCAGTGTACTCATCCGTGCGTGTCCGACACGACACCATAGGTCATGCCACTTGGGGAGTGTCATGACAGACACTGTCCCAAAGTGTCCAGTGAAATTCACGTGCTCTAGTGTCTTAACCAGTGAGCAATCGTGCTCGAGTAGCAGGGGAAATGAACAGTCCCGAGCCAGTGCACAAACTCGTGTCCAGCCCGATTTGCACCCGACACAGACACAAAATGACCATGGTTCCTTCACAAAAATCAATGAGCACACATAGATCTACATTCCTATTCAAACAGAATTTAAAAACAGCAAAGTTGATCTCTCAGAGGCATTCTGTCGAACACCCTACACACATGACTAATACGTGTCCGATACGGACACGAAACGAACTCGAACCCTAGGTTTAGCCTATCCTACAGTTGGGGTAGGGCTAGGGCCTTCCTAAAATGCAAACCAATAAGAAAATCATGGGTTTGAATTGGTTTTACCTATTGATGAACAATGGGTGGAAAAGTCCTCAAATGTAATGAACTCCTCAAGCCTCCAAGTCCCACAAATTGTTTCTTCCTGCAACCAATTTATTCCAGCAGCAAGAGGATGAATTTTAGGTCCTAATGGAATTGGTTTGGGGAAGAAAGGATTTAAAATAGATTTTTAATGAATTTTGGAAGATGGAACTCATCTCTTTCCGTAGAACTTTTGAAAGAACCTTAAAAGAGGCTAGCCCTAAAAACTAGGAGGGATTAAATAGGGGGAATCCCTAGGTTGGCTAGACAAAAATGTTTGGGGTTAGGGTTTGGGCACTTGACTAATGGGCTTTGGGCCTATTTGGCTAACTATTGATTTATTGGTTAAACACAAGTCATGGCTTATGACTTAAAACTCTACTTAAGTCAAATAACCATATTTTTAGTCAACTATAGTCTAACTAGGGTGGCATGACCTAATCAAGACCAAACTCAACTAGGGTTAGCTCCTAGGTTAGTCTACCATGGTCATTGCTAGTCAAAGTCAACCTAGTCAACCCTCATCCAAACAATTCCAAAATAAATTCTAAAAATTCACATAAATCATAATAAATTCAAATAAATCCTAAAATGCCCAAAATACCCTCTAGGCTAGAATGTACTAGTCAAACATCCTAATCACATGACTAGGCTCTAAGATTACACTAGTCAAACACCAAAATCATAAGTCATAATTTAAAACAGTTTTAAAATGATTAAAAATTACCAAAAATTATATTATCATTTAAATATCATAATTAAATAAATTAAAATATAAAATTTCAAAATTATCCTCATTTTAAAAACTGGGTGTTACATCTCATCACAGAGACTTACAAATAGGACTGCCACCCTCCTGGCAGTCCTAATTTAATGTAGGACTGCCACGGGGGGTGGCAGTCCTGATACTGGATCGGATAGACATTCTCCGTGAAAATTACACGGAGAATGTCCATTCTCCGTGAAAATTACACGGAGAATGGACATTCTCCGTGCTAAATTACACGGAGAATGGCCATTCTCCATGCTAAAACACAGGAGAATGGCCATTTATATAACAACAAGTTTCAATTAGGACCGCCAGCACCCTGACAGTCCTAATTCAATGTAGGACTGTCGGGGGGGGGTGGCAGTCCTGATACTGGATCTGATACTTTAACAAATTGGTATATTTTGCCACACATACTTGCACACAGGTAAACACATATAACACAGATAACACACATGTAAACACATAAATAGCACACAGGTAGACACATATAACACAGATAGCACACAGGTAAACACATATAACATACTGAATCTCATATTTCACTGTATACAAAATTTACTCCATATATATTACTGGACTTCATATAACATACTGGACTTCATATATATTACTGGAACTTAACGTAATGATTATCGGCAAGCAACTTTAGCACTTCTTGCATCGCCATTCTTGATTTGGTCCGGATAACGCTCGAAGAAGATAGGGCGTTGTATATTGACCTCATTGTAGACATGTTCTTCTCATCTTCATGCCGTATGACTGAATATATTTGTCTCGATGCAACACCGGAAGTGGACAAGTCTTCGGCTATCTTCTTCTCCGTAGGGTTCAACCGTCTGACATACGGATGACCCAATAGTGTCTCGACAATCTCATGATTGTGGGTTCCATTCTTCACTTGTACTGACCACTTTCCTTCTTTTTCGTTTCTAATCTGGATCGTGAATGGACAACCACATTTCCTCGTTCCAACTTTCTTTCTTGGAACTTTATTTTGGATAACTGTGTTTTTCTTGTGCATGCGATCTCAACACACCACCTCTTTCACAGCCAACCATCACACTGTGTCGTCCCGGGCGATTTCGGCACGATCTAGATATCACTAGAACTAAGTTATTTTCCCGTCCAACTTCTCGACACCATTGTACCGCATCATCGCTTGATTGAAACGAAAGATCGGTCCAAAATAAATGTCCTACATCGGTTGCAATTGGAGCATGTACCGAAGATCGCAACTCCTACAATAGAAGTTAAAAGTCAAAAGGACTGCCACATCTATAGGACTGCCACATATGTGGCAGTCCCTCACATATATAGGACTGCCACATCCCTGGCAGTCCAATTCCATGAGAGGGACTGCCAGAGAAGTGGCAGTCCTCTGTGTCAAAATTCGATTTTTCATCCGAAATAAAGTTAAAGTGTAGTTACCACGAGGTCTTCCGATACATCAAAGTGTGCTTCGGACGTTGTGGGAGGAGAGTATCCAGCATTTGATGGTCCGGGTTGTTCCATTTTCTATTTCTTTCTACATTAAACACAAAATTCAACTTTTATATCTAAAATTTAGGTTAAAACATTACACAAAAATAAATTCGACGACTTACAAATAAATGGGAGAAGTGATTGACACTATTACTAGATATTTCACCAAAAATCTTTAACAAATTTAGGTGGGGGGACAATTTCATCTAGGTTAGGTTAATTCTAGGTTTCTATGAGGAGGAGAAAAAAAGAGTGGAGGAAGAGAAGTAAAGAGTGGAGGAAGAGAAGAAATAAAAGAAGTTTGGCTTTTATAGTCAATTTTGGGCTGCCCCATAGTAACAAAAATTTATGGCAAACTTGTAATTTTTTCAAAAAAATTTGGGCTGTCCCCTAGTAGAAGTATTGTTGCCCCTAAAAAAAACCATAACAAATGAAGTACAAATAGGGGTGAGCATATAACGGTTGAAAACCGAAAACCGAATCGAACCGAATCAAAATATGACAAACGGTTCGGCTTTTCGGTTATCGGTTCGGTTTTCAGTTTGGAAATTTAAAATTTTAAAATAACGATTTGGTTTTCGGTTCTTGATCCGGATAACCGAACCGAACCGAAAACCGATTTAGATTTAATAATTTATCAAACTATCCTCAATCTACATATACTAATATTTTGTAACCCTTAGCCGATGGCACTCTCCTCTTATTCTCTGTCGGTACTTTTTTGAGTACTCTCTCTCTACCCTCAATCTATATATATATACTGATATTTTTCACACTATGTAATATATAATTCATTAATACAATAATACCATTTTTTTAAAATAAATTGTTATTTAAATAGGTATATTTTGCTAAAAATTGAAGGTTCGACACATTGGCCCATGAAACCGAACCGAACCGAACCGAACTAATTCGGTTCGGTTTTTATAAAAACAGTTCGATTTTCGGTTTTGAGAAATACGATTTACGGTTATTTCGATTTTCATATATACGGTTCGGTTTGAACCGAACCGAACCGTTGCTCACCCCTAAGTACAAACGCCAAGGCCTATTTGCTGAGCTTTCACACTCGTATAGGGTTTATAAGGGTTTTGCAAATAAATTAAATTTTACGTAAAGGCAAGATTTATGGTACGAAGTGCAAATATGTTTTCACATCAAATATTAAATCGGAAAATTCCTCCCGCAAGAAAGTACTAAAATGGAAAAAAAGCACCATCGGCTCGGCGCCTATATAAAATCCAAATTCATTCATTACTTCCCATTTCCCGTCTCTCTCTCTCTCACTCAAGAATCGGGGGATTTTTTTTTTGAAGAAATCGTAAATTTTCAGGTGTTTATTTCTTAAACTTCTCATTTAATTTGCTATTTCGCTTCATTTTTAGGAATGCAATTAGAGATTTTGGTTAATATTTCAATTTATTAGAGTTTTCTTGCAACAATCCGAGGAATTTGTGAGTGACTACTGAAGTGAATGCATTTTCTTGAAAATTTCAGGGTAGTTTTGTATAAGCTTCTTGTTGTTTCTATGATGTTATTAGAACAATTTCCGTTCTTGATCGGTAGCATGTTCTTTCATTAAGTGAATTTTTTATGTGGCGAAATTTCCTTCTTATTGATGCCGGCTATATATTGCACGAGCACCGCGACACAGACAAGGCACTGATTTGATGTGGCCTAGTGTGCATTTTGGAGTGTCTGTATTGAGTCCGACACAACACGGACACGGCACGGATTTGGGGTGCGGGTTCCTAGGATGCCAGCGTTCGGTGTTGCTTTCGTGAATCCAATCTCTAGTAAGAGAAAGAAAGGAAGAAAAGTATACTACTTCTTTTTTCCTTCTTTTTTCTGTTAGGGTTACTGCAATTCTTGTTTGGATAATTATTTGATACACAGTAGAGATTTTAGACTCCACTGGGGAACTTCAAAAATAGTTCCACGTGTCACTGTTAAATAGGGGTGGGTGCAATTCGCGGATTTTTATTTGATTATCTATAATGGAATCTTGTCCGGAATATAGATATAACTTGGTAAGTTGGGATATGATTGCATAATATATCGCATAGACACAATTATGACACGATACAGACACAAAAACATGGGAATGACATTGATTTGGTGTGTCCCAGTGTATTTGGAGTGTCTGAGTCGTGTTGATACATGTCTGACACGATGCAACATGGGCATGTGACAGATCTTTGTAGTGTCTGTGCTTCCCAAATTGCACCTGGCTGAACTATATGAGGGAGGAGCGATCACAATCCTGCAAGGAAGAAATTAGAGAGTTGGGAAAGAGAGATAGAAGCGGATACCCTATGTTACACAGACAAGAGTATGAGACGCCGAGATATAAACATGGTGTCCTTTTGTACTTTGAGTGCCTGTGTTATGTCCAATACGTGCTTGACACGATGCGGCATGTACACGGCTCAACTTTTGGAGTGTCTGAGCTTTCCTAGCAGATACCACTGCATTGCTATTTAGCATGGTTTAAAGTATCGGCTGATACCGATCCGATACGGCCGATACCGATACGGTTTGGCATGTCCCGATCCGATATCGACCGATACCCGATACCGACATTGAGGGTCTATTTTCCCGTCAATTCGGCAAAGAAATTAAACGAAAAGACAAATCAACAAGGGTTAAAAGCATAATAAGGTTATAAAAGCATGCAAAGAAGAAAATCAAACTATTGTATGTAAACTAATCGGTAAGGGTGACTAATATTTCATTTAATTTCAAACCTACTAAGAAATAACACTAAAAATACTTAAAATTATGCCTAAATGTATAAAATATATATATTTTTAAATGTAAATAATTTATTAATAATTATTTGTTTTCCGGTACCAACAAATCTAATACTCCGATCTGAAACCGCTGATACTACCGATATCGCCGATACCAGGAACTGGAAATCTGGGATCAAATCCTGTCCATACCGATTTTCTGTAGTTTGGTTCACTAATTTCTGAGATTTTTTATTACAAGACATCAGACAAGTGTTTACAGTCCTGGACAATCCAAGAACTTTTAGTTGAAGTCAAAATCAAATATCCAGTCTGTTTTGTAAGGAACTATGTCACTCTATGTAAGACTATGTTTCTTCTTATGGCGTATACATTTCTATTCTATTAGGACATTTTTACTAAAAGCGTTTTATCCAGTCTGTTTCGTAAGGAACTTATTTTGTGTGGTATTCCACTGAAAAAGACTCCCTAAGGTCTAGAAGATAGTGTTTTGGGTTGACATCTTGTAAGCGATAACAACGGCCCAGGGTCAGGGGCGGATTTACTGGTGGGCTGGGGTGGGCTCCAGCCCACCCAGCCAAAAAAAAATGTATTTACACAGGTTCAGCCCACCCATGACCCATCCAAAGAGCAGCCCGTCCAGCCCACCCTGGCCCCTGCCAACAGTCCAATTGAATTGATTTTTAGGGCTCCCCCATCAGCCGCATGCACCCTCTCTCCCCTCTCTCTACAACTCTATTGTTTAGTCTCATCCTTGATGGCCGATGGGGCACAGCCGCGAGCGAGTCCCATCCATCTTTCAAGAGTCGTCTGTCTCTCTCTCTATATATATAAGAGGATGTTAACCGGTCTCTCAAGAACATCTCCGCCGCAAGGCCAAGGGGGTGATAAGTCCCTGTTTTCTCACTAGCTAAGCCATAAGTTGGGGGAGCAGTATCAAGGAAGGGAAGTATCAGAGCAGAAGTAGCAGTCAAAGCCAGCTGCCAGCTCAACCATGACTTGTCCAGATCAGCCAAGCCAGCTCATCAAGACTTGACCAGATCATCAATCTGTTAGGAAACGGTTATAGTTGATACATTTGATAACTGGTATAAATAGTGAAGAGAGGGAAGAAAGAAGTGTGTAAGAAATATCTGCTTATTTTTTCTTCTTCTTGAAATTCTGTTCCCCTGTACTCTTCTTCTTCCCCAATTCTTCTCTGATCAATAAAACCCTAGAAATTTTCTCGGCTCTTTTCTCAATTTCTTGTTCATTAATGGCAAATCAAGGTTCCTCTTCCTCAGTTCAAGGTTTGTTAGGAAAGGCTCCTAACAATTTGGTATCAGAGCCGGTTGTGGATGCCCTAGCCGAAGGAGCGGAGGACCAGCGGAGCCACCATGGATCTTTCCATGGCTCTCCACCGGATCATTTCATCTTCAATGGAGAGATCAGAATGCAAACAATGGAAGGTAAATTCGATCAACTCTCTTATAAGGTTGATAGAATCTTGGATGAATTGGTAAAAATTAGGCGCGATGGAGGTCAAAATGTCACTTCGCATGCAGCAGTATATGCTGATGCTTCAATTGCTACTCCTAACCCTAATTCTCCAGTCAATGAGATGAATGTCCCCGGAATTGTGCACTATGTGAATCCCAATTCTCCTGTCAAAATGTGTCTACTCATTCTTCTCGATCTCTAGTGCCTAATAACATTGTACAGAATACTCAAATTCACAAACAAAATGTCCCAACTGGAGTACAAACCAAGGGGGTTCAAGCACAGGGAGCGAGCTATCCAACCTTGAGACTAAAGATACCAGATTATGATGGAAATTCAGAAGTGGAAGAGTGGTTGTTGCGAGTAAATAACTAATTTAATAACTACAATGTGTCGCTGGAGGATAGAGTCAGGGTTTGTTCTGTACAGATGAAAAGCACAGCTGCCTACTGGTTCGATTGGACCATGAAGACAAAAGGAGGATCTATGAGTTGGGATGAGTTCTGTGAAGCAATTAAAAGGGAATTTGGACCTTCCAAATTTACAGATCATGTCATTGAGATGAAGTTCCTTAAACAGGAGGGAAGTGTGCAAGAGTATGACTCTCAATTCCAGAAATTAACAAAAAGGATATATGGGATCAGTGAAGACTGTTTAGTGAGCCACTACATGGGGGGACTCAAAGAAGAAATCAGATTTGAAGTCCAGATAGCTGGTCCAGCTACTCTTCAGTTGGCTATGCAATTAGCTAGATTGTATGAAGCTAAGTTGTTAGCTATAAAGAAAAGTTACAAGGCACATTCTTATTTTACTAAAACAACTGGTTATAACACTACTCCAAGTTCCCGGAAAAGTTTCCAAATCCAGGAGGAAAGCAAGAAGACTAATGCTCCTGCAACCAGTGTGGCTGCCTCAAAATCTTCTCAGGCTTCCATAAACCAACCTACTGCTGTGATTTCCCCTAGTGAGTTGTCAAAAGGAAAAACTTAGGCCTTTGTTTTCTGTGTGAGAAAAAATGGTTTAAGGGGCACAGATGCAAGGAGAGGAAGCTGTATATGATATCCAATGATGAAGAGTGGGAAGTTTCACCAGAAGAAGGGAAAGAACTACAAGAAGAACCTGCGTTTGGTGCTAAGCCAGGGACATTTTCCATTTCTCTTCAAGCTTTATCTGGTACACTACACAACACTACCATGAAGATGAGGGGAACCTTAAACAACAAACATGTTCTGATATTAGTAGATTCAGGTTCTACACACAATTTCATAGACAGTAGGTTCAGCTCTAGAATTGGTCTACTGGTCCATGACAAAGAAGGCTTTGAAGTGACAGTAGCTAATGGTGAAAAGTTGCAAAGTCAAGGACTAAGCAAAGGTGTGGTTATTGATTGCCAAGGTAAAAAGATCACTGCTGACCTAATGCACCTACCCATCTCTGGTTGTCAGGTTGTTTTAGGGGCCAGCTGGTTGAGCATATTGTGAGATATAATATGGAACTTCCAAGAGTTAACATTGAAATATGAAGTCCAGGGAGTTACTTATCAGTTCAGGGGAATTGAGTCACAGGAGGAGGGTTGGGCAGAACCTGCGAAGAAGGACCTGAGGCAGAACCCACAGATATTCCTGATCCAATTATGTTCAATTCAGGAGTCTAGACCATACAGACATCCTTACCTACCTACAGAAAAATGAAATAGAAAGGCAAGTTCAGGAAATGTTAGCTGCAGGAATAATTAGACCCAGCTCTAGTTCATATTCATCCCCAGTGATTCTGGTCAAAAAAGCATATGGGAGTTGGAGGATGTGCATAGACTTCAGAGCATTGAACCAACTCACAGTTAAAGACAAATTCCCTATACCTATCATAGAATAGTTGTTTGATGAGCTTCATGGGTCTAAGATCTTCACCAAACTGGACTTAAGAGCTGGATATCATCAGGTTAGAATGGCAGACAGAGACATTCCAAAAACTGCCTTCAGAACTCATGAAGGTCATTACGAATTTTTAGTAATGCTTTTGGTTTAACTAATGCCCCCCTCTACTTTTTAAGCCATGATGAATGATGTCTTTAGAGAGTATCTGAGGAAGTTTGTCCTAGTTTTCTTTGATGATATATTAATCTACAGTACAAGTTGGACAGAGCATTTAAAGCATGTAAAAATGGTTTTTCAAAAGCTAACAGAACATCAGCTGAGAATTAAAAGAAGTAAGTGCTTCTTTTTCCAGAATAGGGTGGATTATCTGGGACATGTCATATCAAACAGGGGGTGGAAGTGGATAACAGTAAAATCCAAGCTGTAGTGCAGTGGCTTAAACCAAAATCCTTAAAAGCGCTAAGAGGCTTTTTGGGTTTAACTAATTATTACAGGAGGTTTGTAAGGCACTATGGGAGCATAGCTAGTCCTCTTACTGCCTTGTTGAAGAAGAATGTTTTTTGTTGGAATGAGGAAGCACAAAAATCTTTTGAGAATTTAAAATCTGCCTTGACTGGACCTCCGGTCCTTATTATGCCCAACATGATCAAAGTATGATGCCTAGCATCAGACCTGGCGAAGGGCAATGCACGCCTAAACTAGAGTAGCGTGACATCAGAAGGAGACTATCTCTACGCTCTGGGCCAATCGCGCCCCTCTAGGGCACGCCCAAATCTTCTACTCGCGCCTCATAGACGCGCCTGATCCTCCACGTCAGTTCCTCCCATGCTGCATTAAATGAATCGAGATCTTTCTCGAGACGTCAAGTCAGATGCTTCGACTCTCGTACTAGAAAGAGTAGAGTACATCCACCTTGGAAGCAGTGCAAAAACGAGCACGCGTCCCAGGCGCGTGTTATCTAGGCGTGTGGCGATCTCCTGGCGCCTTATCACTTTAGGCGCGCCTGAGTCATCATGCCTCTGTCACCATCTTCGAGATAGCATTGAAAAAAGCTTAACGCCTCTCGAAGACAACAAACGACGCTTCGATTCTCGTGCAAATGATGAATGCTGAAGTCAAAGTTCATCCCTTGGGAACAATGCAAGTAGGCGTATGTCGCCATAAGCTTTCCTATGCGTGGGTGCCTACACATCTATAACCTGTATTGTGAGCAAAAACTGAAGTTCAGTACTAGAAACCTCAAGTTCTTTTGTGAATCTACAGGTGGTAACTACTCAATGCTATATTGCTCGTGAAATTTGTGAGTTCAACCCAATTGTTGAGATGTAACTACTCAATGCTATATTGCTCGTGAAATTTGTGAGTTCAACCCAATTGTTGAGATGGTAACTACTCAATGCTATATTGCTCGTGAAATTTGTGAGATTCTATAGATATTTCCTTCACCAAGAAATAGAATATATTGTTTTTAGGATCTAATGACAAAGTTCTGAATTCCGACAATCCTTGTATAATATATATATATATATATATATATATATATATATATATATATATATATATATGTTTGAAGGAAGACAAGATATTGTAGAATAGTATTTTTATTCCCCTCACTTCATCATATGGCAAGGGCCATATATATAGGGCTAATGGGCAACCCAAGGGTCATGAGTTACATAACCCAAGGGTCATGAGTTACATGACTCCAAGGGTCATGTGTAACTCATGACATAATAGTGAATCCCATTAGCCCTATATATATGGCCCTTGCCATATGATGAAGTGAGGGGAATAAAAATACTATTCTACAATATCTTGTCTTCCTTCAAACACGTTATCAGCACGATTGCTGAAGCAAGGTGAATCGACGTCCAGATCTCGACGTCATCCTCCCTTTTTCCCTAGTCGATCCGACTGATAAAATGGCCAAAATAGCGAGTGTCGATTTCGAAGTACTAGATGCTGCTGGGAAAATTTATTTGAGCTGGCACGTGGACCTGAAGTTCCACTTACGTGCCCAGGGCTTATTAGCCACAATTTCAACTCCTCTTCCATCGGCTCCGGCCACTGGTACGGAAAATACAGCAGACACTGCTGTGGTTGTTTCTACAGTGAACGTCTCTGATATAGATAAGGCGAAAGCCATTATCTACATCAGGAGACACATTGATCGGACCCTGAAGGCCGAATACCTCACTGTAGAAGACCCAAAGGAATTGTGGACTGCACTGGAGGACCGCTATAAACATCAAAAAGATATAATCCTCCCACGTGCAAGGTATGAGTGGGAAAACCTTCGACTTCAGGACTTTAAGTCCGTAGCTGAGTACAACTCAGCTCTCCATAATATCACCTCACGCCTGAAGTTGTGTGGTGAAGAAGTCTCGGAGTATCGCATGTTGGAAAAAACATATACATCCTTCCACGAGAAGGACGCAATCCTCATGCAACAGTACCGTGAACGAAAGTTCACAAAGTACTCTGAATTGCACTCCACCCTGATGATGGCAGAGCAAAACAGAGAACTTCTCTTGGCCACTCATAACCTACGTCCTGCAGGCTCAGCTCCTCTCCCAGAAGCTCATTTTTCTTCCAAGAAGCAGAAGAAAAATAAGGACAGATCTAACATAGGGAATGCCCAGAAGAGGTCGGCCAGAAGTCCACCCAAGAACAACTTTCATCCCCAGAGCAGCAAAAGTGGGGCAAAGAAGAAGTGGAAGAAGACCACAGAACTGATATCCATTCCCAAGAAAAATTGGGAGGACAAATGCCACAAATGTGGCATGACTGGACACTGGTCCAGAAACTGTCGCACCCCACGACATCTACAAGATCTGTATCAAGCGAGCCAGAAGTCTCAAATTGAAACAAATCTGGTAGAAAAGCAGCCGTCTACTCAGTTCTCGGCGGAAGACTTCGAGAACGACGACCTACTCGACTAGAGCCATTATCTTATTTCCTGTTTTTAAAAAAAAAAAAATTGTTGCCGCATTTTCATATTATGCTTCTCTTTTAAATTTCTTGAAAAATGATATTTATTCTTACATTTGACAAAGAAAATTTTACGAAGTCTCTCCGAATAGGCTCACCTATTTGGGTATGATGTCAGAAAGAACTTGGGGCTTGGTTCTTAAGAGGTCCCTGGTGACCCTCCTCCCTCATTTTCCCGCCTGGTCATATTCACGTAGAGCTACCGAAAGGGGATGACCGAATATTATTATTTTTTTTTTGCTCAAATTGTATTTATAAATTATGCATTTTTGCAAGCAACTTATTGACCTTTCTATATCGGTCCGTCGATCGATATAAGAGAATTTTTTTTTCAAAACTGTTGTTTTAATTACAATTGTTTGTTGTTATTTTTTTTTTCAATAGATCTATAGATGAAGTGTGAATGCCTTGTGGACAGCGCCTCGACGCACACAATCCTTCGAGAAAAAAGCTATTTTTGTAGCTTATATGATTATGACGGTCCTGTTATTACGATATCAGGACTATCAAACATAATAGAAGGATCTGGTGAAGCAATTATATTGCTCCCAAATAAAACAAGACTAATAATAAAAGATGCACTATTCTCTCCTAAATCAAATAGGAACCTCATAAGTTTCAAGGACATTCGTTTAAACGGATATCACTTAGAAACAAATGAAATAAATGAAACAGAATATCTGTATGTTACTCGTCTAAAAGATGGTTCAAAAACTATCTTAGAACGATTCAAGGGACTCCCGTCGGGTCTCTATCATACTCATATTCAATCAACAGAAGCTAACATGATTGTGCACCAGAAGTGTCATTCATCGCCAAAATTTAAACTTTGGCATAATAGACTGGGTCACCCAGGATCAGCTATGATGAAACGAATCATGAGCCAATCCAGTGGACACAACCTGCAGAACCTGAAGATTCTTCAGAAGTATGATTACTCGTGTCTACCTTGTTTTCAAGGAAAACTTATAACAAGACCATCCCTTTTGAAAGTGGGACTAGAGTCTCCTAGCTTCTTAGAGAGAATTCATGGAGACATTTGCGGACCTATTCACCCCGCAAGTGGTCCATTTAGGTACTTTATGGTACTTATAGATGCATCTACTAAATGGTCTTATGTGTGCCTTTTGTCCACCCGCAACTTAGCTTTTTCTAAGCTATTGGCACAAATAATTAAGTTGCGGGCTCATTTCCCCGATAACCATATCAAAAAGTTAAGACTTGATAATGCGGGTGAATTTACTTCACAGGTTTTTCAAGACTATTGCCAAGCAACTGGCATCGAAGTTGAACATCCTGTAGCTCATGTTCACACCCAGAACGGGTTAGCAGAATCTCTTATTAAGAGATTACAATGGATTGCTCGTCCATTGTTGATGCAGTCACAGTTGACTGTGGAAGCTTGGGGTCATGCTATATTGCATGCCGCATCACTTATTAGAATACGGCCTTCTGGAGGTCATATTCTATCTCCGATGCAGCTCGCTTATGGTTCACCTCCAAATATCTCACATTTGAGAGTTTTTGGTTGTGCTGTTTACGTCCCCATAGCTCCCCCACAGAGGACCAAAATGGGTCCACAACGTCGATTAGGTATCTATGTTGGGTTTGACTCACCCTCTATAATTAGATACCTAGAACCCCTGACGGGTGACGTATTTAAGGCACGTCTTGATGACTGTGAGTTTGATGAAGGATTATTTCCTAAACTGGGCACACAGTCTAAGAAGCCAGAAGCTTCTAAGACAATTTCTTGGGACACAAAAACTGTCTCATTTTAATTCGCGTACAAGTCAATGTGAAGATGAGATCCTGAAGATATTACATCTTCAGAACACTGTACATCTACTTCCGGATACATTTACTGACAACCAGAAGATTGTCAAATCACACGTCCCTGCTGCCAACACGCCAGCTAGGATTGACATCCCTAAAGATGGATGCAATCCGCCGGCAGCAGAAATGGCAGTACCTCAATTAAAAAGAGGACGCCCACCAGGTTCGAGAGACAAAGTCCCTCGTAAAAGAAAAAACCCTGGAGAAATTAAGAAGATCCCAACACAGGATGCTGAGCTCAGATCAGCTACCTCTCCCCTCCTAGTTTCCCCTGAAGAGGAACAAACAGGAGAAATATCATTAAATTATGTACGTACTGGAGAGGTACTGAACAGAAAAAGCACAGTCGTCGACGACGATTTTTCGTTCAATATTGCCGTTCACGTCACTGAAAATGACGATGACATCGATCCACGGTCTCTAGCGGAATGTAAACGCAGAGGCGATTGGCCAAAGTGGAACGAGGCAATAGGAGTAGAGCTGGACTCACTCTTGAAACGCGAAGTCTTTGGACCAGTAGTCCAAACACCTGAAGGTGTAAAACCTGTGGGATATAAATGGATCTTCACAAGAAAAAGAAATGAACACAACATAGTTGTGCGCTACAAAGCACGCCTTGTAGCGCAAGGTTTCTCCCAGAAACCGGGAATAGATTATGAAGAAACATATTCTCCGGTCATGGATGGGAATACCTTCAAATTCCTGATCAGCCTCTCTTCTCTGAAAAGCCTAGAAATGCAGCTCATGGACGTTGTGACTGCATATCTTTATGGCAATATAGATAAAGATATCTATATGAAACTCCCTGAAGGATATAAAATTTCACCAGAGAAAACAGATAGACCTCGGGACACCTATTCTGTAAGGTTACAAAGATCATTGTACGGTCTTAAACAATCAGGAAAAATGTGGTATAATAGACTAAGTGAGTTTCTTGCTACGCAAGGATTTACTAATGATAAAGTCTGTCCGTGTATCTTTATAAAAAGATCGGGAACAGGATTTGTTATAGTCGCCGTTTATGTCGACGACTTAATCTCATTGGATCTCCTGCAGAGATCACTGAGATATCTGAAAGCCTTAAGACAACTTTTGAAATGAAAGACCTAGGCAAAACAAAGTATTGTCTTGGCTTACAGATCGAACACCTAAAGGGTGGTATCCTGTTACACCAATCTACATATACACGAAGATTACTTAAACAATTCCACATGGATAAATGCCATCCCCTTAGTACACCAATGGTCGTTCGATCATTGGACGTAAAAAAGGACCCTTTCCGTCCACTGGAAGAGGGGGAGGAATCATTAGGTCCTGAAGTACCTTACCTAAGTGGATCCAAGGAAATGGATGAATAAGGGGGAGTGTTGTGAAACCCATTTTATTTACCATTATGTCATGAGTTACACATGACCCTTGGAGTCATGTAACTCATGACCCTTGGGTTATGTAACTCATGACATAATGGTGAATAAAATGGGTTTCACAACAATATATATATATATATATATATATATTATATATATATATATAAACCCCGGAACTAACATATATATATATATATATATATATATATATATATATATATATATATATATATATATATATATATATATATATATATATATGTGTGTGTGTGTTAGTTCCGGGGTTTGATCAAAAGATGGTAGACTCGATGTCGAGATCAGAGGTTCAACAAACGTTCACCTTCTGATTATTCTCGAGATCCAAGAGGAACACTATAATATAAATCTGATTACAAAAGCAATAATAATCATAAAGTAAATCTCACGTTCTTCCTCGCAATCGCAGTTGCTGACGGACAGAACTGAGTTCAGAAAATAAATCTTACGTTCTTCCTTGCAATCGTAGTTGCAGACGGACAAAACTGAGTTACAACTCAGATGAAGGAGAAGAAAGAAGAAAGAAGAAGAGGAAAGGTTCTTGTTGGGGTGATTAAGATCACCGTTGCTCAAAGCAAATTCGCCCCAACACGATCTACTCCCAGGAACCAGCAAGTTCACGAAGAACTTCTGGAACGCTCGTAAGTCAATATTTGAGACTTGAACGGGCTTCCTGGACTTTACAGACTCCCTTAACTCTCTTCTTGGTGCATCTTTCAAAGGAGGCCAAGGGGCTTTATTTATAGAGTGGAGTTGAGACTTCACCTCTTCTCCTATCCGATGTGGGACTAAAATACCAATACTCAAAAATAGAGTTTGATATTTTAGATCATCCCACAATCAGCATAGAAGTGTGCCAGTCCACGCCTACCCTCCGAACACTCCCGTGCATGCACGAGACATCCTGGAGTCCGAGTCCGAGTCCGCACAACAAAAATTAACTTGCATCCTTGTTGGATTTAATTCTTTTTCCTTCTAGGAAAATACTCCCACATGGCACAAACTTGTGCCCCACTACACCTCATGTGCACACCTCAACACAAGCAATGCATTATATTGAGATACTCACCATTTGGTGTAGCCGATGTGGGACTATCTTTTCTAGTCCAAAGGCAAAAACACCAACAATCCCCCACATATCTCAATATATGGGTTGAGCGTTCCCCACAATGATTGCCCATCATGCATTAGGAGAGATGTCGCTACGACTTGAATCTTCCCGCATAGGTTAAATAACAGCATGATACAAGAATGGACTAAGCCTTGAATTCTGCACCACAACTGCAATTCTTCCTACTCACATAATGACATCAACTGTGCTTCTGGCTGCACATTGAAGGCCTTGTGCCAGCCTGGTTTCAGTGTATAATTTTTTGGCGTCTACAAGTTTACCCTCAAGAGACGGCCTGATATCTCTGTCCATACACTATAGGTGAGTTCTTTATAAAGAGTCATGGCATGAAGCATTGCGCTTCTTTGCGGTGCTACGCCGCTATGACATGGCTTAAAGCCGAGGCTTTACCCCACCTGGGTACCTCATCGTAGTGTCATACTACTGTAGCGTGAGGTCACAGGCCTCTTTGTAGTGCCAAACTACCCAGCATGAAGCCTTGCGCTTCCGTGCGGTGTTACGCCGCTATGACATGGCTTGCAAAGCCGAGGCTTTACCCTACCTGGTACCTCTTCGTGGTGTCATGCCACTGTAACATGAGGACATCGTCCTCTTTGTAGTGCTGTCTACCTCTCTTTATTACGATTATCATACAGCATTAGGCTACCTGCCTATTTGCGGTGCTACTCTGCTGTGACTTGGCTTGCAAAGTCGAGGCATTACTCCTACCTGGGAACCTCATGGTGGAGTTACCCCACTGTAGCATGGAGTTACACTCCTTGTAGTGCTGCGCTACCGTGCTTCCTGTAAAGCACTCCAGGCATTCACTCTGCCTGAGAACTCATTAAGGCATTTAAGCCAACCTTCCCACAGAATCCGTTTTTCGCAGAAAACAACAGTAGACAACAGTGGTTGTAGGTCCGTAACCTCTCCATGTCACAGAGAACAAGTACCCACCGTTCCTGATATTCTTCTGGTTAATAGTCCTCCTTTGAACCAAAAGCTAGATGCCTAGTAGATTTCTCTTTGAACTAATAGCATAAAACTTTATGGTAGTAATGTAATAACACAATATCGGAATGCCTTCAAGCCCATTTTACAAGCTGTGTCATCGACCAGCTGGCGCTTGAGGCCCTTGGTGAACGGATCCGTCAGGTTTTCCTGACTCCGAATATCAATCACTGCAATGACACCTCTCTTGATGAGATCGTTCACTGCCATGTGCTTCAACCGCACAGTTCTCTTCTTCCCGTTGAAGAGATCATTCGATGCCACCGCTGTAGTTGCCTGGTTGTCGCAGTATATCGGAATTGCCGGTATCTGCGCCCCAACCACTGGAAGATCATACATGAGCTCCCGAAGCCATTTTGCTTCCTCTGCTGCGGTATCAAGTGCAAAGAACTCAGATTCCATGGATGACCGTGAGAGCATAGTCTGCTTCTTCGATTTCCATGATATAGCAGCTCCACCCATTGTGAAAATGTATCCACCTGTGGACCTCTCGCTCTCCACTTCTGAGCACCAACTGGCATCACTAAAGCCTTCCACTACCGGCGGATCTTCGCTGTAGTGCAGTGCATATGTTTGAGTCTTCTTGAGATATCTCATAACCCGTTTCACAGCTTTCCAGTGCTCAATGCCTGGGTTGCTCGTGAAATGACTCAGCATTCCCACAACAAAAGCTATATCAGGCCTTGTGGCAGTAGTAGCATACATCAAACTTCCGATTACGCTTGCATACTCCAGCTGTCTGACGCTTTCCCTTGAATTAGGCTTCAGTTTCAGATCACACTTGTACGGCGTATCGATCCCTGGAAGATCCTGATATCCGTAACGAGTGATCATCTTCTCAACATAATGAGACTGTGATAGCGCTAGTTCAGTGTCTGTCCGGATGATCTTGAGTCCCAAGATAACATCAGCATCTCCCAAGTCCTTCATACTGAACTTCGTCGAGAGGAACTTCTTTGTCTCCGTGACACAGCTTATATCCGTACCTAGGATTAGCATGTCGTCCACGTATAGACAAACGATGACTCCTCTTCCGTCAGCAAACTTCGTATAGACATACTTGTCTGTTTCACTGACCCTGTAGCCATTTGACCTTATGACTTTGTCAAACTTCTCATGCCACATTTTGGGAGTTTGCTTTAAATCGTACAGAGATTTCACCAACTTGCAGACTTTGTCTTCAAGACCTTTGATGACAAACCCTTCTGGTTGTTGCATATAGATCTCTTCGATCAGCTCGCCATTCAGGAAAGTCGTTTTCACATCCATCTGATGTATCACCATCTTATGTATCGCTGCGAGAGCAATCAACATTCTGATGGTGGCCATCCGGGCTATTGGAGCATGCGTGTCAAAGTAGTCGATCCCCTGCTTCTGAAAAAATCCCTTGGCCATCAACCTGGCCTTGAACTTGTCAATAGTTCCATCTGCTTTCATCTTTTTCTTGAAGATCCATTTGCATCTGATGGGTTTCGCTCCTTCAGGAAGATCAACCAACACCCAAGTGTTATTTGAGGTGATGGAATCAATTTCATTGTCAATCGCCTCCTTCCAGAAAATATCATCTCTGGTCTTCATCGCCTCATCATAGGTAAGCGGATCTGCTTCCACATGATAGGTGATGAAGTCATCTCCGAAGTTCTTCGGCCTCCTCGCTCGCTTCGACGACGGCTCAGCGAGTTCTGGTTCAACCGTTGTTTCAACAACAACATCTTCTTGGACTACTTCTTTATTGAAAACTTCAGTTTCTTGCGCACCCTTATTGTTCTCCGGTTTATCCGTAAGAACAATATTCTTGTGCCTTGCAAATTGTCTTCACGAGATTCGATGATATGATTTGACTCAATATCAAGAAATCTTCGAGCATCACTCTTCTCGGCATACCCCAAGAAGATCATCTTCGTAGTCCTAGTCCCCAGCTTCTGAATCTTCAGATCTGGGAGCTTCACATAAGCCAGAGACCCCCACACTCGAATGACATTCAAGTTAGGTCTGACTTTGAACCAGTGTTCGTGAGGAGTTACGTCCGAAGTTGCATACGGCACTCTATTTAGAATAAAAGTGGTCGTCAATGCAGCTTCTCCCCATTAGCATTTAGGAAGACCCGTAGTTAGCAGCATTGAGTTCATCATTTCTGTCAACGTTCTGTTCTTCCCCTCCGCTATGTCGTTAGATTGTGGAGAATACGGAGCAGTAGTCTCATTGATGATTTCATGTTCTTTGCAGAACGATGCATATTCATGAGACCTATACTCTACATCTCGATCACTTCTGAGTAGTTGTAGATCGGTTTAACGTTCAGCTTCAGCCCTGAAGTCTCTGAACTACTCGAATGCTGCATCCTTCTACTTGAGAAGTCATACGAACGTGCACTTCGAGAAACACTTCGAACCGGCCTCTGTGGAGAATTGATAAAAGTCACAGATATCTGAGTGTACTAACTCCAGATGATCAGTACTTTAGTTCAATCGTCTGAGCAGCTTCCCAACAGTCTTGTATCTGCACAGACCTTAATCTCCTCCACCTCCTTACCCCCACATTCCGAAGATAAGGTCCCGGTAGAACAGCTTGAGTCTGCTTCTGTCATAGAACAACTCTCAGTTCACTCAATGAAGTAAACTTCATCGCCATCAGCAGAAGTTCGAACATTCCTTCAGCACCGAACATCTTTTCGAAGCATATTCCTCGTCAAGAAATTACCATCTGGCTAGTACGAATGTCCATCTTTCAAGTCTGTATCAGATAACAGACTTTCTGAGATCAGATCGCCAAAAAATCTCTGGTACGTGCAACACGTATTCCAGTGTCCTTATCGGTGGTTAATAACCACTGTCTCGATCTTCAGAACTTCTGCTAGATATATGTTCGCCATCGAGACCTTCGTCATAACATGGCTCGTCCTTGGTGAACAGCTCCTTTGAGAGCACGTGTGGTCAGATGCACTAGTGTCAGACCACTAGTCAGCTAGCACGCTAGATAACTCAACCTGTGCAACAATAGCAACCAAATTAAGTAATCAAAATAACCAAGTTTAGCTATACCTGCTATTTTGGTTTGGGCTTGGATTTGCATTCACTCTTGTAGTGGCCATTCTTGCCACAGTAGAAGCAAGTCACGTGGGACTTGGACTTCTGTTGCTTGAACGAAGGACCCTTCACTTTCAGATTAGTGGAGTCCTTCTTCTTGTGATGAGAATCAACCTGCTTCCCCTTGAACTCTCTTGTCTGCACCAAGTTAGCCTTAGCCAGTTGGTTGGACAGAGAGTCCATCTTCTGTTGAGATCGCATTTCGTCCTTAACGTGGATCTCTTGTAGGAGATCTTCCAAGCTAATGTCCAGCTTCTTTCGATGCATTCTAGCATAGAAGTTGCTCCAACCAGCAGGAAGTTTCGAGACTATCCCTCCAACGATAAACTTGTCGACGAGGGACATCTTCTCGTCATCTAACTTCTGGCGCAACTTCAGGAATTCCTTCACTTGAGGTAGCATCGTCATCTCGTCTTCGAAGAGCCACTTGTGGTACTTCTCAACGATGAAGATTTTGGACCTGTTCTCATCATCTTCATATAGCTTACCCAAAGAATCCCAGATCTCTTTGGCCTTCACCTTCTTGGAATATGACTCTGCCAGAGAGTCTTCCATAGAATTGAGAATCAGCAGTTTACATATGTTGTTTTCTCTCTTCCATTTGCTCTGCTTGACGAGTGAGCAGCAATAGCTTCGGCAGTTCCTCCTTCTGGAATTGTCGGTTCATCCTCAATCAACACATGGTCTACGTTCACGAGTTGAAGATTAAGGGTGACCTTCCTCTTCCAGATTTGGAAATGTTCTCCGTCGAATTTCTCCAACTTGTTAAAGCTGGTATCGATGAGAGAAGCACGAGAGTTCTCTATCTATAAGGATCTTGCTTTGAGATTGTTAGTCCCGGGGCTTGATCAAAGATGGTAGACTCGATGTTGAGATCAGAGGTTCAACAAACGTTCACCTTCTGATTATTCTCGAGATCCAAGAGGACACTATAATATAAATCTGATTACAAAAGCAACAATAATCAGAAAGTAAATCTCACATTCTTCCTCGCAATCGCAGTTACTGACGGACAGAACTGAGTTCAAAAAATAAATCTCACGTTCTTCCTTGCAATCGCAGTTGCAGACGGACAGAACTGAGTTACAACTCAGATGAAGGAGAAGAAAGAAGAAAGAAGAAGATGAAAGGTTCTTGCTGGGGTGATTAAGATCACCGTTGCTCAAAGCAAGATTCGCCCCAACAGATCTGCTCCCAGGAACCAGCAAGTTCACGAAGAACTTCTGGAACGCTCGTAAGTCAATATTTGAGACTTGAACGGGCTTCCTGGACTTTACAGACTCCCTTAACTCTCTTCTTGGTGCATCTTTCAAAGGAGGCCAAGGGGCTCTATTTATAGAGTGGAGTTGAGACTTCACCTCTTCTCCTATCCGATGTGGGACTAAAATACCAATACTCAAAAATAGAGTTTGATATTTTAGATCATCCCACAATCAGCATAGAAGTGTGCCAGTCCACGCCTACCCTCCGAACACTCCTGTGCATGCACGAGACATCCTAGAGTCCGTGTCCGAGTCCGAGTCCGCACAACAAAAATCAACTTGCATCCTTGTTGGATTTAATCCTTTTTCCTTCTAGGAAAATACTCCCACATGGCGCAAACTTATGTCCCACTACACCTCATGTGCACACCTCAACACAAACAATGCATTATATTGAGATACTCACCATTTGGTGTAGCCGATGTGGGACTATCTTTTCTAGTCCAAAGGCAAAAACACCAACAATATATATATATATATATATATATATATATATATATATATATATATTGGAAAAGGTAATTGATTTTATTCATGTCTCAAATGCTAATACATTTAGTCCACTCCCAGAACCATAATTTGGTCCCATCATTTGTACATCTCTCTCTATGTTGTGAAGTATACCTATATTAGAAGTTTATAGCCCTTCAAAAATTCTATTATTCCGCCCCTTCCAAATGTGCCAAACTGCCGCGGATAGACGGAGATGTGCCTCGCTGTACCACTGGATGCCCCTGGGCTTCAGGTGTCTGATATTGTCGATTACTTCTAGTATGGAGTGATCGTTTCTCCAGTTGATAGTAAATTTGCTGCATTGTGCCTCCCATACGTTCTTCGTTAATACACAATTGAAGAAAAGATGTTGCATGTCTTTATTTACTCGGTTACATAGGTTGCATAACTGATCCCCATCCCGTACGCCAAACCTTGCCAACCTGTCCTTCGTTATTAGCCTCCCCAACAATAGCCGATACATACAATATTGCATCTTCCTACTTGCCTCCTTGATCCATACGAAGTCTGCAAAAGGAAATTTTGGATGTTTGTTTCGAACAAGTTCATAGCATGAACTGGACTCGAATTCTCTTGTGGACCCACGATCCCACATCCAGGAGTCCTCTTGGATGGTTGGGTCTATTTTTACATGCTGGATCTCGCATGAGAACCTGCGAGTGTGAATATACGCGTCTGGCCGCCAAGTGCCATTAACCAGAATGGTACTAACCCATTCATTTCCCCTCCGAGTTTGCCTATCGATGCCAGATAGCTCTAATAGGCTATGATGGTTTATCCAGGGATCTTCCCATAGCTCGGTTTTGGCACCGTTCAACATTACTCGGCTGATAACCTGTTTCATGGCATTTCTATGGGAACTGTTTTGAATGTAACAGAATCATTGTTGCTATACTTGTACGACCAAAAGTTCATACCTTTTAGGTATCTGTTCGCCATCCATGTAGCCCACAGAGAGTCACCTTGTATGAATCTCCACGTAAGGCGCATACCTGCTACTGTTCGTAGAGTTTGTAAGGAGCGCAACCCTACTCCTCCTTCCTCTGTCGGCGCACATAATTTCTCCTATGCAATTGCATGCATGCCACCCTTCCATATAAAATTTGCACACATCTATTCCACCCGTCTTTGGAGCCATCTTTTTATAGATGCTTTTACATGTTTGAGACGATGGGCCGGCATATATTGCTTGTTCCCATTCACTTCAGCATGAAGGCCTTCATTCACTGCTGAGGAGTACCCCTCCATGAGGTGCCACATGTTATTATATCGGAACGGTCGCAATTTGTCCGCCTTTGGATGATGGAGTGCCACCCAGATCGGAGAGTGATCGCTTGTACCTGCTGGCAGACCTTCGGCGACAGTATCGGGGAACATATCGAGCCACTTGCTATTGCCAAGTGCTCGATCTAGTTGACATATGACTCTTCTGTGTCGCCTTATTATTCCATGTCCAGATGTGCCCGCTTCTTTCGAGGCCAAGGAGGCCAGATTGGACCAGGCATTGTCGAAAATCTTGTAAAATGTTCTCCGCGATCCTCTTGCCACCTATCTTCTCATGATTGTGTAGTAGCGCATTGAAGTCGCCCATGAGGAGAAGTGGGGTGTTACCTCTGGCCTCCGCCAAAGCGCTCACATGATTGATCTCTTGCCAGAGACCCAAACGTCGGTTCCTATCATTGTGCCCATATAGCGCCAAAGAGGAAATTGAGACCGCCTTTGTTTTTGAATTCGATGAGGATCATTTTTCTGACTTATGAACCTCATGTCCGTCCCAGCTGTTGACGTCCCATCGAATCCAGATTCTGGCCATGCCACATAAGTCAAGGTTGTTAACTTGCTTCCATTTACTACTCGTCCTACGCTTCAAAAGCTCCTCATATTTAATCTTCGATTTCAGTAGGGTAATGATCGAACATTGATTTCTTCCGACTGTCTGACAAATCTCCTTCCACCTCCCTAACGCACATGCTCCCCGTACGTTCCACGCGATGATCGACATTAATGTAAAGTCGAGTCACCCTCTATTTCGCTCGACACAACAGCGGGTGGGTTTCCTGTGTTTGTCCGTTCCATCATCTCTTCAATACATGTCATCATTTGAGCATTCATATCTCCCCGGATTAGTGTCCTCCAAGCTGGGTTGTCGTGGCATACGGCCTCTGCGTGCATGTCAGGTTGGGTCTCCCTCACTCTGGCAGCAGACTTGCCTCTCGTCACCATACCACCTTGTCCTTGAAAGATCACCATTTGGCCACTCTCCTTTCTCAACATAGATAGTTGATCCTCCGTCACCCCTTCCTTCTCTACGATGGTAGGATCCGTTCCAGGCTCCATGCCCTCCATACCCAACTCCATATAGGCTCCATTTCCACCCTCACCTGCTGGTATGGCTCGAATGGCCACATTAGTAGTGTAAGTTTGTCTATTTAGGCTACTTCCAGGGGCTTCTTTGTAAGGCAATTCCACATCTACTTCTTACATGTCCTCTCTGCTGACAGCAGCCATCTTGCATTGGCTATCAAGGTGGCCGAAACATGAGCATTTGCCACACGCATGAGGGACCTACTCATATTCGACTATCTGGTGATTCACCTCGCCCGATGGAACTTCATATTCCAACCATCTCGGAAGCGGCTTCCCCGCCTCAATCTCAACGAATATTCTTGCATACATCAGTCGTGTGCGAGAGGCAGTAGCTTCATCCGCTTGCAATGGCTTCCCCACAATACTGGCTAGTTTAACATAGAGTTACTCCAGTATTGTATCGGAAGTCCCGGTAGACGGATCCAGACATGTAGTATGAAGAACCTCTTTCTCACATCTGGACTAAGGCGTCCATTCTCGCAAGATGATAAGGCGTCCGTTGAACGTCCAAGGTCCTCCTTTCAGTATCCGCTCCACGTCTTCCAACAGATCAAACTTGACGAAGTAGAACCCATTCTCTCGCGCGAACACTTCCATCCCGCCCTTCGGCCGCCATACTCTGTTGGCGTATGTACGTATTTGTCCGTAGAAAGGTTTGTCGCCTAGGACATACAATACCATCGTGTTTTTCCAGTATCTCGCTGTCTCCCCGATCTCCCCCTCCGTGAAAGAAGCCCGATATCCTTCCCCCACCTTCTTTGGTTCCACAAACCACATGGCCGTGTTGTTCTTCGGAACACCAGGTCGACATATATCTGCCCAGGATTTGCTCTCCCGGGTCTCGGTGACGGAACTTCCATTATTGGGTGGTTGCGTCTGCGCTCCCCTGTTCGTGCTAGTCCATGCAGTCTCTTTTGATACGATAGGTTCCTTTCCTTTGCTGTTGGTACCTTCGTTCGTCCTCCTCATAATCTTCTGTCGGTCTCCGGCATTTGGTGGCCTGTTGTTAGGCCGAATCTGTTCTCCTCCGACTCTTTGCCATATGAGCCCCCGGCCCTCTCTTTGACCACCCTCCCGTCTCCCCACTGTAGTGGTCCGAGGAGGCAGGACGACGCGTCTTCCCCCCTTCCTCCGCGTTACCGTCGTCCACCCCCCTCCTTCCTTCAGTAGGCCATCCTCTTTTCCCCCACCCCCCTGGCTCCTCCTCCTGCCGAAGATCCAGGGTCCCAAGTCGGCGAGGTGTCAAACCCTAGGTCGCCACTCCTGACATACATACATACATACATACATACATACATACATACATACATACATATATATATATATATATATATATATATTAGAAAATCCCATAAAAACCCTCTCACTCTCATCCGTAATTTAATGTTAATATTAATGTTAATGTTAATATTAATGTTAATATATTTTTTTATATTAATGTTAATGTTAATGTTAATATTAATTTTAATGTTAAGTTTAATGTTAATTTTAGTATTTAATGTTAATATTAATGTTAATATTAACATTAATATTAACATTAATATTAATATTAACATTAAATTACGGCCGAGAGTGAGGGGGTTTTTTAGGGGGTTTTCTAAGGGAGGCTTTTGATCCGCTCCCATATATATATATATATATATATTAATATGTTAATATTAATATTAATATTAATGTTAATATTAACATGAATATTAACATTAAATACTAAAATTAGCATTAAACTTAACATTAAAATTAATATTAACATTAACATTAATATTAACATTAACATTAATATAAAAATAAAAATAAATATTAATATTAACATTAACATTCAAATTAAAATTAACATTAATATTAACATTAAATTACGGATGAGAGTGAGGAGTTTTTTAGGGGGTTTTCTAAGGGAGACTTTTGATCTGCTCCCATATATATATATATATATATATATATATATGAGGAAGGATCAACATTTCTACACTTTTTGCATCCCCATGCATCCCTCATATTTGATATATATATATATATATATATATATATATATATATATATATATATATATATATATATATATATATATATATATTTTTTTTTTTTTTTTTTGATATATATATATATATATATATATATATATATATATATATATATATATATGAGGAAGGATCAACATCTCCATACTTTTTGTATCCCCATGCATCCCTCCTATTTGTACCGTTGGATGGTGTTTTAAGTCATTTAATCTTAACCGTTGATTTACCAATGGTTAAGATTAGATGACTTAAAGCACATCCAACGGATGTGAACATGGGGATGTATGGGGATGCAAAAATTGTGGGGATGCCTATCCTTCCTATATATATATATATATATATATATATATATATATATATGGTCCGGCTATTGACACCCCAAGCATTTCTAAGTACACCCCAAGTGACTTAAGTTATAAAATATGTTAATGTTCAAAAACAAAAATATCCCTCTGTCTACTTAGCACACCCCCAGCAACATTATTCTTTCCTCTAGTCTTCATCAAGCTTCTTCCTCTACTTAGTACACCCCACCTTCTCTTCTCCAACCCAAAAATCCTAAATTCCTCTTAGTTTGAAGTTGTGAAGAAAGCATAATGGAGGGACAAAGGGAACACCAAAGACCCAATCTACGTTCCTATTTTATCCAATTTTTCATTTTGTAACTTTGTGAATCAATTTTATTCAGAGAATTTTTTTTTCAAAATCCGTGATCTGTTCAACTTGTACAAGTCGAACAGATAACAACATGCTCGACCTGTAACTGCCGAACATTACATGTTCTGTTCGACTGGTCGAACTGAACAAAACATGTTTGTTCGAGGAAAGTCGAACATATATAGGGCAGTTCGACGTGTAATGGTTGAATAGTAGAGCTTTGTCCGACTAGATGTGGTCGAACATTGTGTTTTTTTATTTAATTTTTCATTCGACCATCTTTGGTCGAACCTCCGCAAAGAAGTTCGACTGTCGTGGGTCGAACTCCAGTCCGAGCGCTCGACAAACCAGGTTCGAACAGAACCGTGAAAATCTACTTTTTTTCCTCTTTTTTTCGTTTTCACACGAATTGAAGGGATTTGAAAAATGCTAGCAGTGATCCTAAGCGAAAAACATTAGCAGTGATCTTGGAATTGGTCTTGGGTTTGGTCTTGGGATGGCATGTCCATTATGGTGGCCGACTGTCGTGGGTTGAACGGGGGCAACTCTCATTGGTCGCACAGAGCAGAGAGGATCGGAAAGGAGAGAGGGCCGATCGGTTGGAGAGAGGAGAGAGGGCCGGTCGGTTGGAGAGATGAGAGAGTAGAGTAGAGCGGTTAGAATGATTTGGGGTGTACTTAGGAATGATAGATAGGTTTTAGGTTTTAGGTTAGAATAGAAAAAAATATTTTGGTCATTTGGTGGGGTGTACTTAGCATTTATGCTAATTTTAATCAATTAAAATATGGTGTACTTAGCACTTGGGGTGTGCTAAGTAATAAGTCATAGGGTGCGTATAGCCGCACCCATATATATATATATATATATATATATATATATATATATATATATATATATATATATATAGTTCAACTCCTAAACAGAAAAAGTACTCCATATATGGTATATGTATTGCAGAAGTATAAGAGGTCAACTGGTATACCGGTTTGTATGGAAATCCTAAGAGTATGTGAAGGCAATATTTTGTATAATAAGTAACATATCCCTTATTAGGGATTTACAGATTTATAACCTAGATAATTAGCAATAATAGAATAAAATAATTCTAGAAAATAATATTAAATTTAACCATCTTTGGTTTGATCTCTAACTTGATGTTAAGTACTCTTATCGCAACCGATCAACAGACCAAAGATCTCTAACTTTATGTCATGCACCCTTACCCCAACCGGTCAACATGTTAAACACGTATAACTAGCAATTTAAGAAATTAAACTAACAATCAAATTTTTCAAAAATTGCTCTTCGGATGATGACTATTGTTGATGATGGGATGACTGCTACTATATGACCGATGACATCTGATGGCTAGGTGTGTCTGTGACAACCAATGGCTGATGACGACTGATGATTGCTGCGACTAATGACTAGTTGCGATGAGGGCTACTGTTGATACTTGTGGCTACTCCCTCAACATACCCCCTTGCAAAGCTCAGTGAGTCCTCAAACTAGAACTTTGAAGATGAAGTCCGTGATCTTATGTTGAATTCAATTTAGATCAACACAGTTCACTAAGGGACTACACAGTTCACTAAGGGACTAATCTTTGATTTCCTTCATCTGAATCCAACTTGTAGCCAATCTTATGTTGAATCCCTCTTTGATCAACACCACGTGTGATTTACTTCATTTGAACCATCTTTGATCCAAAAGTATCAAGCGAGAGAATATTGAGAGATATTGGCCACAACAACTATGGATGCTCCCCTTACTGTGACGATTGTCTATGATCGGTGACAAAGAACGGAAATGCTTTCTTGCCCGCGGGCCACGTGGCACGTCATGATTGGCTCCCCCCTGCTAACTTAGGGGCCCATCCGCCCGGGAGCCAATCGCGGAGCGACACGTGGCCTGCGGGCCATGACCGCGGTCCAAGCCTGCGGGCAACGCAGCAGCTTTGGACAAAGAACAATGGCATGCTGACGATGTCGGAGGATGGTGCGTACCTCCTTACTAAGAAGAACGACAGTGCTACGTGGACCGTGCTTTGACCCACAGTTTTGGCCTGCGGTCCACATGGCAGCTTTTAATTGGAAGGACACCGACGGATAGGGCCCACGTGAATAGGGGAGGGGGCAAATTGGGTTGCGACACCTCAGCCCGCGATCACAGCCGGCGGGCAGAAACCGCAGACTGTTTAGCATTCTCCTAATAAGAATGATGATTGGTTGGATGGGAGAGGATTTGGGACTGGGGACGAGGACTGGTAGCGAGTTCTGATAATCAAATTGCTCGTCTTCCTTTTTCTAAGGGTCTGCTTGGCAATTCTAGGGGTAGCAGTCATGAGGTATTTTTAGAGTACCAGTTATGAGGGGTCCGATTTTGTGTGATTTTTAAATAGCGGCTTTTAAACCAGTCCAATTCATGCTTGGTAATTACTAACTAGCGGTTCTAAAAGTTTTTTACACGAATAAAATTAAATAGGGAAGGGTATTAGTAGTTATAATTATATATTTTTTGTGAGGATATAAATTGGAATAAAATAATAAAACCCCTCAAAATCTTCGGTTTTGGGGTGTTTATGAAGCCACCAAAAATTACATTACACCGATTTTGGGAGACTTTTGTGCCGACCAAAACTAATGCCTCAAAAAAATTAACAACAAGAGATTTTCATAAACGGTCGGTTCAACAATATCCCAGAACCGGTGAAAACACCGTTACCAAGCAAACCCTAAGGGTCCAAAATTCTGCAAAGCTCATTAAAAGATAGGCTTTTGCATGATGCAGTGCTTGTTGTGGCCGTCGGCGAGGTCGTTTGTCGGGATTGACGATGCGCTTGATGTTGCCTGCATGTCGCAGACCATCATTGTACTGGACGTCGGCCTGGAGGATCTTGTTTGAGGTACCGGCGAGCAGAGGCGGATCTGTATGCATTGGACTGGGGCCTGGGCCCCAGTGAGAAAAAAAAATCCAATTTTTTTTTTGTATATGTTATATATATCAACTCCAAATTTATTGTCTGAGGTTTAAATTAGAAGGAATTTATAGAAACATTCTATTGCATGCTTTAAATTTATGCTTCTAAAGTATACTGAATTAGAATAATTATCTGAAACATATAACAAATACTTGAATTCCTTCTAAGTAACTTACAATTTAGAAGCATATTTTGGAATATAACAAATACTGGAAAAAATTTCAAACGCTTAGCATTTTTTTAGAAAATATGCTTCATAGAAAAAAAGTTACTTAGTAGTATTACAAATGATGTTGTAGTTAAACACTTTCATGAAGAGCACAACTATGATATATAATATTTTAGTGTATAAAAATAGTACTATTTGATATATTATTATATAATTATATATATTTTAAAAAAAATTGGGACTTTGTCTCCGAATCCCATTATAATTGTGCCCCCAGTCAAAAGTAGTACTGGATCTGCCACTGCCGGTAAGACGGAAGATTTAGCCGGTGGCTCGAGGACGGATGCCAACTGAAGGTGGTGGCGTTCGTGACGAGGTCGGGGTAATCTTGGACGAATGCCGCAGCGTCGGGCACGGGCTGTGGACGTGAGTTGATGGAGGCATCTCTGACAGGGATCGACGATTTTCGTGGTCGGTGGCCAGATGTGGGCGCAGAGGAAACAGGAGTAGCAATGGTTCCTCTCGTTGACAAAGTCGAATGAGACCACGCTCATCTTCGATCCCCTCTATCACTGACTACTAAATCTCGATTTGGTGACGGGGAAACAAAGATAATTTATAAAGACATTGCAAAAGTTATTGGAACTGTCCATATATTTATAAATTTATCACTCAAAATATTTTACTAAAGGTCTGCCCACTACAGATATAGGAGGGTCAAATTTTTTGACAATCCTATCAATATAATGGACTGTCAAAATTTTTGACTGATCCTTATTCCCACTACATAAAAGATGAAAGATTGTAGAAAATTTTACAGTCTTGACAACATAAAAGGACTGTGAAATTTTTTACGGTCATGATTAGATCCAAGATTTATGTTAGCTGTCAAAATTATATTGGTATGCTTGTCAAAAATTTGTCATACCAATATATTGGTAGGATTGTCAATTTTTTTTGATAATTTTGTAGCCTCAGTGGGCAGCCCTTTAGTAAAAAAAAAAAAAATTGAATGACAAACTTGTAAATACCGGGACAGCCCTGAGTAACTTTTGTAATACCTTTATAAAGTTTCGAAACAAAAATAGGGCTTTGATGATATAAACTTAAAGGACGATTAGGAGGCCTCTCCATACAAAATTAATATAAACTTTAGCCTATATTTTGTTGCATAAAATGTGATAGGAAGGGAAGAAAAAATAGAATAATGATTGAGGGAGAGACCTTTCGGGAAGAAAAATACAGCCTTAGTGCTACAGAGTTTTTGTAATGTGACATAAACTTGTAATAATCCCACTATGATTTGAATCCATGGCAGGAACATGCTTCATGGCCCTTGGAAAGAGGCTGGTGCACCAACTGTACTCTTGCATATCGATGGTGCCAATGTTAATTCAGAGTCAATTGCAATGGCCTTAGGGTATCTTTATGGCCACCACCCGAAGCTTAATGACAACAATGCATTTCGAGTTCTTGCTGCTGCATCTTTTCTTGACCTTCAGGTTGCCTTTCCTTGCTATTTAACAACTTCAGGCCCCACCATTCATGTGTTCTTGGTATATGATTGTTGGATTACTCGCAGGATCTATGCGCTATTTGCACAGATTTCATCATTTCTGAGTTATGGACCTCAAACTACTTAGCATATCAGGTGATTGTTTAGACTTATATGGACCAACTTAATGTCATGGGATCACATAAGCATGTGATGGAGTCTCAGTTTGGCATGTTCCGAGCAGGTATTTGCAGAGAGCCAGGATTATGGTTTACATGGAGAACATGTTAGAAGTGCATGCTGGGCCAGGGGGTACCTTTGTCAAAGTGGCACGATGGAGTTGGGAGAGGTAATATAGTTATGTAATGTTCTATTGATGGTAAGTTTATAATGGATGTAAATAAGCTATATGCTGTTAGCTCATCTACGTTTGAGAATATTATTTTCTTGCTATAAGAGGGCGTCACTTAGCACGTCCGTTCCTGTTCTGTTTGGATTATTTGGATTCAGTTAATTCAGTTTTAGGTACTTCAGTTCGGTTGAAGCCGAATAGACGGAACCCTAGCTACAATGCGCAGATTTGAAATGTTTTCACCTGTACCTAGGTCACGCAAAACTGACAACCAGAGGCCCATAGAAATGTGGGTCGCAGGTTGAATCTGTGTGGTATGAACACTGCGGTGATTCAAGTTTTGGATACTACACCGATATGGATACACAACAGAATATACCGGAGAAAGCATGATGCATCGTTACCGGTTATGTTACTGTAAGGACCTAGGTTGCATAGACACTTACATGTATTCCGGTACAAAGATGATACAAATTCATTATACGCTTTTTTTCGTAAATATTTGGGATATGGGTAGGGCATGGATACTCTCTCTCTCTCTCTCTCTCTCTCTCTCTCTCTCTCTCTATTATATATGTATATATATAGCATGCTTCTGAACCCTGTTTTTGCGGAAAAAAATATAGCATGCTTTGGATTAGTAAGTAGGTTCCAAAAAGTTCTTGAGAGGATTCACTGGAAATAAATGTTCCTCTCTCATATATCAACTATGTTTGGCACGACTACGAACATTCCAAAATCACTTTCAACTTTGTTTTGAGTCCATTTGGAGCCTAGACATGGGCAAGAGTGTCAAGGAACTATTTCGTCCAATATGTGTTGGATATGAATAGTGGCACCGGTAAGGTCCTCCTGAGGAGCATTCGTGCAAGATAGGCAAGGACACACAACTAAAAATGAATATTCTTATATAAAACCAAAAATCTGAATTAACATTTCGTGGATCAGTATGATGTGTATATATCATCTATATTAACATCCCCTGCATCCGTCAGGTAAATATGTTTTAGCTCTTCGTTTTCCTCATCCTTCTATAGAGTATCTTATTATATTTCATTGTTTATATAGAAACTTAAGTTAATTATACTTTTATTTGAATCATCTGGTGTGATGTCATTTAAATCAAAATCATGATCTTTTGGATGAAAATAAGGAAAAAGCATATCCTAGAGGTTTTTACATTTTAGTGCATATCAAAAGCATTAGAGAAGTGTATCTGTATGTAAAGAAAAATGTATAAAATTTGATGATAGTCCGATAAGTGTCCACAAGTGTCTGATTACTACATGCTTGACATGGACCATCTTCAATGATAAAATAGCTGTAGAGTACATGCTGTGCAGATGTGCCTCAAAACAATTACAAAATGGAAATATGAAGCTCAAATCTATGATCAGAACACAATGGATGGGAATACCAAAGTGATAAATTGAAAAGCAAATATACATCACAGGTTTTAAAGGTTTCCAGTATTGTGAACCTGATGTTATTGTGGCCTAGAGATACTTTGAAGATTAATGGTTTGTAAGTGTTGGAAAAAATCGCTTTATGCAGTCAATGCACGTCTTTTTCAGTATTAGGACCAATAGCAAAGAAGTTATATATATATATATATATATATATATATATATATATATATATAAAATATATATATATATATATATATATATATATATATATATATAGATAGAGAGAGAGAGAGAGAGAGAGATCATGATCCCCACTATTAAGCATCTCCAAATGTTTCCGAAATAGCAACCATTAGATCCGTCTTATTTTACCATATAGATTACTTTCTTAAACTACCTAATTTCTTGCGAGATTTTGAACTAATCTGTATGGTAAAAAAAAGACGGATCCAATAACTGCTATTTCAGGGACGTTCGAGAATGCTTAATAGCGCGGATCATAATCCCTCCTCATATATATATATATATATATATATATATATATATATATATATATATATATATATGTTCTCTTTCTCTCTCTCTCTCTCTCTCTCTCTCTCTCTCTCTCTATATATATATATATATATATATATATAGACAGACAGAGACTTTAGACAGACAGAGACAGACAGACAGAGACTTTACCTCTGTCAACAAGTTAAAAAAAAAAAAAAAAATATAGACAGACAGACTTTACCTCAGTCAACAAGTTAACAGAATGAATCAGTTGGCACTCTACTTTTACATGGACCTGAAATTATGAAATACTTGTTTTGTAGATAGTATTGTACCCCTTTATGGGTCTGAGTCTTCCATGACGGCTCCTTTACTAGCAGTTATACTTTGAGAATACATGGTGGTTAAGAAGATGGTATGCTTGCAAGTAACCTGCGGGTCACTTCAAGCTATTCATTTTAGTGGAATTTCGAGCGTTATTTCTTTTTTTTTCTTATGATATGCAGTAAAAAAAAAATCTGATCCTTGCTATTAATTAGGTACTCCCAAAACTCTCTTCTCAAACTTTGCATGCTGCGCTGCTTACTTCTGATGAACTCTGGATACCCAATGAGGAGAAACGGTACATACATGACATACAATTGGCTTGCAATTGTATTTTCTTCACGTTTTACTGCAGTTTCATTGAAGTTGGTAAATACCCATATTGCTGCATTTGAAGGTTTGAACTGGCTTTGTACACAATGCTTGCCAAAGGTACCTTTTCTGAGGTAAAACATGCTGAACGTGAAAGCTCTACAACTGAAATCGTCGTGGCTACTTCTGATTCTTCTGTACTGAAGGGGAAGAATTTGATTGATAATTGTGGTAAGCAGCTGCTGGAGTCAGAATTTCAACAAATGGCTATAGAGTACAGCTTGGAAAGACATACGGCTGTGGTTGAGCCTGCAGATTGCATCCTCGACTTTCAGCGTGATGTCCCTTATTCCAAATCTGTACCAATACGAACGCCAACTTGTTCTCAACCATTGCTAGATTCAAGATACTCCACCAAGATGGAGCAACCTGAGAACCTGAACTTGCCACCTGATTCAAATACAGGTAGAACATCTTGTTCTTTTGTTGAATTGCGGAATGGTACAGAAGTAAGCAGAATTGGTGGAAGTGAGGCTGCTATGGAAGGACCATCAGGAGATAGCACATGTTACCAAATTAATAATAATATATGGCTACCTAGGGACCAAGACTGTTCCTCTTCTAGTGGGGTGGTGACGAGTGATTGGGAGAGATGCATGCCTCCTCTTTGGGGCGGCAGGATAGTGGGCAAGGGAGAGGCCATAGGTGCCCAGAGTAACTGTGGCATGCGCCGTGAAGAATATGATGCATTTAAGAACATCTTTGAAGGAGGTTCGCTTCTCTACTGTAATATGTCATTTGAAGCATTGTTAAATGCGAGAAAAACAACTGGAAGAATTGGGCTTTCCCTGCAAAGCTGTAAATAATGGCCTGTGGCTGCAGGTGACGAATCATCCTCAATATTTGCTCTTTTGGCGAAAATGCCCTTTGTTTTCATAGGTAGTATTCACAGAAATGGGTGTATAGAGAAAATATTAACAAATTAATTTGACTTTTTGATGCAGATGCTTCTATGTCAGAGAGTTCAAGCAATAGCAGCTGATACTTGCAAAAACTGCTGCCTTACAAGTACTGCATGTGCCTGTAGACATGCTTATGGGTACTCTTCACAAGGAGTTCCGGTAGGTTACTACAGACAAGATCACGAGCGAAGCACGATCCCTGGTCATCTGGGGAATGTTTACTTGGCCGATCCTCAGGGTGATGGAAGTGGTTTATTTGGGCCTGTACGAGTCCATGTGAGGGGGGCCATTGATGGACTTGCTGGCATTGGGCGAGGAAATACATATGTGCCAGGTGCAACTTGGCCTCCAACACGCTATGTTTTCTCTCGTGTGCCTTTTGGACTGGGCAGTAGAAATGGCCAGCAATCACTTGCTAATGATGAATCGGAAGCCAGCGTTGATCTTAATGGCGAACTATCAGGAGATGGCTTGACGGCTCTAGTTAATCTTAGCCAAGGGAGCAATGTTGTTCCAGTTAACACAGAGCAAACAGATAGAGTATATGAACAAGATATGCAGGGAAGATACGCAGGAACTTCTCTCATCCCAATGCTAGTGGTATCCCTGTGCAAGTGCTAGAATCACAAGAGCATGCTCTTGGAATAGAATGGGAAAGCTCTGAGGATTCTTCTATATCCTTGGATTTGAATACACCACTTTGTCACTTCCCTCCATTTCGCTTCGGGTAGGATGACTTGGCCTTTTTCTCTACTGTTAATGCTTTAGCTGTTATTTACATTCTACAGAGTTTGATATCGGGCATTTCACTCATAGCGTTTCCATGGTATCTGAATCTTGCACAGAAATTTTGGAACTTCACTAATGCCATACCCGTGAGACTAGCTCTGACCTTAATTGTAATTTAATACATTGGGTGCTGCTTAATTTCGCTTCCTAAACACCATTATACCCGTGCACTACATATCTTAACTTTCGTCGTTGACACTGTAGTGATACAATTGCTTACCATGTTCTATTTAGGGCTAATTAGAGTTTAGATCCTGGATTTTATACCAGCTTAGAGTTTAAGCCCTGACTTAACCAATTAGAAAGTTTAGGCCCTGAATTTTTATTATTTGTTTCATTTGTCCCATTATACCCTCCTCTCATGCTTGAGAATAAAACCTTCGTCTATAGACTAGGGAGGGTATAATGGGAAAAATGAAACAAAAATAAAAATCCAAGGTCTAAACTTTTCAATTGGACATGTCATGGCCTAAAGTCCAGGGTCTAAACTCTAATTAGCCCTTCTAGTTATGCACGAAAGAGTTATATCAAATTCAACTATTCTAGTGATGATTGGTTTATCTTGGATTTCCAAAATATATGAATGCAACAGCCAAAGAGGAAAGTCACACTAACACATCAAACTAGGTTACTTTTCCATGTTGCCATGTTCCTAATCTACCATATCCGTGTCTATGAGGTCCTCAATGATATTGTAGGCTAGTAAGATGCAACCTGATGACGAAAGGTACTATTAATGATCCAAATAAATTTAGCTATATAGTTTGTTGAACAAATGCATTAAGGATGCCTACATCCTGAACCTTCCGAACCTGCATTAATGTGTGCCTTGTGGTATTGAGACACCCTTTATCTGGTTTGCCCACAAGAGGAGCATAGCATATAAATCATTTATTTCTATTTTGCTTTATTGAGGGCCGTCTCCTCACTAGAACTTCGTAAATAATATATCCTTATTTACTCTCAAATCCAAATTCTTTTAGATCTACGTGTTCTAGCAGAACGTTAACTAAAATGTTATCTGTTTTTTAGTGCTTCTATTGGTCAGTGTTGCACGTTCCACCTCAGATGTTCTGTTAACTTTCCTCAAGTGCACCACCTCCAGCTTCCTACAAATGCACTTATTTCTGGTTTATCTATATTGTTGTATTGTCACTCATCAAACTCTCGATTCTCATTTAAGTTATGCTTAATTTTTCTTTGTTATGTTCCATAATTACTAAACATTCTGATCCATATAGCATGGCTCATCTTCTAGCTCTTTCTGTAATTTGATAAACAGTAAACAAAAAGGTTATAAAAATAAGCTTAAGACTTGTATTTTTTATAAATTCCAGTCCTGACACCAATAGTAGGGGCCAAAGTAGCAGCATTTGCTTAATAAAATTCACTTCTATTTGAATGGATTAGCTGCTCACAGTTTGTACCTACAAAATACCAGCAATCTTTGGCCTCTCACCGACCAGTCTCTCAAAGAACGAGCAACACTGTACAAATCACTGAATAATTTGCAGACATTACTTTATTTCCTTACGCTACTTTTAAGTTTTAAACACTGATGATGCATTCGAAACTTAGACTCCGACAAACATAATGGAACCTTTCCGGCCATAAGAGTCCTCCCATCCTAGTCAGTTCCTATCAATAAGTATAACAAAACAAGTTATCTAAATATGCCCGAGTTTTCATCACTAAATTCAGTAGAGCATCCCAAATCTGCTTCCTTCCTGTTCAGGATGTAGAATGGAATAAAATAGATGTTTTTTTTATTGAAGAGAGACTACATATATATAGGAGAGGCTAGCCTCCTCTCCTATTACTCTAAGCAATGTGGGACTAAAGTCCAATAACTAATAACTCTAATATAACACTTAACACCCTCCCTCAAGCTGGAGCATAGATGTCAATCATGCCTAGCTTGTTACATAAAAATTGAACCCGGGGACCCAGAAGAGGCTTTGTGAAGATATCAGCTATCTGGTCGCCGGTCCGCACATGTTGAAACTTTATCACTCCTTTTGTATATTCATCACGAACAAAATGAATGTCAATTTCAATATGCTTCGTCCGTTCATGAAATACTGGATTGGTGGCAATGTGAATAGCAGATTGGTTATCACACCATCGGTCTGCCACTTGAGATCCTGCGTCTTCTTCCAGTTCTTGTAGGAGATGCTTCATATATAATATCTCTGACGTGCCATGAGCAATAGCTCGATATTCTGCTTCCGAGCTTGAGCGTGCTATCACATTTTGTTTCTTGCTTTTCCATGATACTAGATTTCCGCCAACAAATACTGAGTAGCCAGATGTAGACCGTCTATCTGTCAAACTTGTCCTCCAGTCAGCATCAGTAAAACACTCAATGCGAGTGTGTCCATTATTCTCCATTCGAATTCCTTTTCCTGGATTCTTTACTAGATAACACAAAATTCTGAGAACTGCCTGCCAGTGTGGAACTCTTGGAGAAGTCATGAATCTACTTGCGACGCTTACTGCAAAAGAAATATCCGGATGCGTCATGACTGCCAAGTAGTTGAGTTTTCCAACCACTCGACGATACTGATCTGGATTGGTCATCAGGACCCCTTCGTCTGGAAGTAATTTTGCCCCTGGATCCATAGGTGAGTTTGCTCCCTTTGCTTGCATCATGCCTGCATCATTTAGTATATCCAGTACATATTTTCTTTGAGACTTTACAATGTCCCGCTTACCCCGTGTGACTTCAATGCCCAAGAAATAGTTCAAGGATCCCATATCCTTGGTTTGAAATTGTTCTCCAAGAAACTTCTTGAGACTTGCAATACCCTGGCCGTCATCTTCCGTGATTACAATATCATCAACGTAGACACCAAGAAGTATTCTTCCAGCAGATATGTGTCGATAGAAGATTGAATGGTCCTTCTTCGACTGACACATTCCAAATTAAGTAACCACCTGTGTAAATCTACCAAACCATGCACGAGGTGATTGTTTCAGGCCATAGAGGGCCTTCCTTAGACGACACACCTTACCCTCCCTTGCAACGAACCCGGGAGGTTGTATCACATATACTTCTTCATCAAAATTCCCGTGGAGGAAAGCATTCTTTATATCAAGTTGAAGTAAAGGCCAGTCATAGCGAATGGCCAAGACCATGAGGACACGAACGAACGTCATTTTGGCCACAGGAAAAAAAATCTCGAAGTAATCATCACCATAGGTTTGAGAGTAACCTTTGGCCACCAGACGAGCTTTCAATCGGTCAAGAGTGCCATCCGGTTTCACCTTAATCGTGGACACTCATTTGCAGCCAACTGCCTGTTTACCATGAGGTAGATCGACTAAGTCCCAGGTATGATTCTCCTGGAGAGCCTTCATCTCCTCGTGCATAGCAGCACGCCAACCAGGATGTTGGAGACCCTCCTCAGCGGTCTTGGGGATCTGAATCTCATCAATAGTAGCTACCAGAGACTGAGTGTGACTGGTAAGTCCTTTGTAGTTGTTAACATACAAGGGATGATCTCGACATGCACGACGAGGACGTTCTGGAGGCGGAATCGCCGGGATAGATCAGGGGCTGCTGGAGGGACAGATGGAGGCAGGGGGGTGACTGGAGGGGGGGCGCTGGATAGCAGGGGGGTCGGCGAAGGGGGGAGATTTTTGTTGTGGAAATTTTTTTTTTCTTCCTTCTATGGCTCTGATACCATGTAGAATGGAATAAAATAGATATTTTTTTATTGAAGAGAGACTACATATATATAGGAGAGGCTAGCCTCCTCTCATATTACTTTAAGCAATGTGGGACTAAAGCCCAATAACTAATAACTCTAATATAACACTTAACACAGGAAAATGCTTCCAATAAACCAACCCCTACTTCAACTTAAGGCTTACTTCAAGAATCCACATTAACTTACATCACGATAGCCGCTCCTTGATGTTAACCTATGGTGATGGAAAATGTAGATGTGTGCTCACCAATTGTCCTCACTATAGTTGCAACTCCATCGTATGTATCCCATATTACTGGATATTGTGTTTTATCCAAAACCCTACAAATATTTTTCGTAGGTACCCGAAGTGTTTCTAGATGAAAGAGATCCATACTTATCTTTCTTCTCTTCTTAGGATGAACAAGGTTTCATGTTTGGGATTTGGTTTCGTAGAACCAGATTTGGGATGTATAATAAAACAGTATTTTGTATGTGAAAATTACCAAAATTTTGTACGCTTAAATTATAAATTTTTTTTTTATGATATGCTATTCCATCTACAAATCTTATATTTAAAATCTTATTCAATTATAATATACCAAAAATTAAATACTATCTAATCAAATCAAATTTAGAATTAAAATCTTAATCTGATTTAATCTATAATCTAAATTCTAATCACATTGAAATTTGAATATAAACTATTTAAATCCAAAGCTTAGATTCAGGCTAATCGAATTAACATTTTAAAATGTATTCTGGTTTGGTCTAATATATCTTATCTTTACTGTAAGGAAGGGAAAAAAAATAGAAGAGGAATATTAGGTACATAAATAAACAAGAAGAAAGGAAGAAGAAAATAGTAGGAATAATTTTGTCAAAACTTTTTTAGTTAATAGTTTTGGGATTGTCATTCCTTCACTCTTTGGCATAATGTGTCAGAGAGATGAATGCAAATATTATAGCAAATTGTATCATCTTACCTCTTCGTCTAGACTCTTTATAGTCTAGGAGAACTTTGAGGGTGCTACTTGGTTGCACGAACTTAAAATGTAATCCAAAAAGTAGGTCTACATACCAATTGGCCACCTATGTTTTATGGCATGGCCCTTTCATGCTCACAAGTACCTTGGCTAGAAATTTGATACCAACATATAGTGGACAACCGGTCATAAAACTTTGTCAAATCTTGTATGGAGTTTTATTATGCTCCTTAGGTGACCTCATTCTGATAGAAGGCTTGGATGACGATGATGATTTATTAGTAGTATATAGTTCAGTTTCAGTGAATGCAACTTTTCTTTTGTTTCCAAAACAAGAAGAGAAGAAATTTTGTTATGCCAAATCTGAACCAAAACCAATACCAAACAGTGTTCACAACAAACAGAGTTTTGGGTTTATGAAAACTGTCTCCAAAAGAGGCCTTAGTAGGTAAATAACTTCCATGCTTGATATCCATGAACAAAATTTGATTGCCCAAGCTACTTTTAGCCTTTGCTCAATGACTCCTGGAGATCCTTGGTGTTCTTAAGTGTGATTCGGTGACAGTACAACTTTGAGGTGCTTGTGGATAATATTCATATTGAACCTGTTGTCTCAATATATAATCTTATTATGTGTATTCTTTCTCTGGCTGATACTACCAAACTTTCTTCTTGGTGGACCTTTCAAGGATTCAGTTTTAATCTGTTGTTAGTTGGTTTGTTAGTTGGTACAGAATTCTTGTTTGAAACTTGGGAGGCGATTGGATGCACACACCTATGTAAATTCCAAATAAGGTGGTTGGTATTTTTCATGGCATTTGTATGTGAAGCAACTACTTCCTTGTCCTGGAAACTTGTAGATGTCTGATCTATAAAAAAAATTGTACTATTATTATTGTTTATAGGTTTCATGCTGAGCTGCTTACAGCTTTTTGTACAGCAAAGGTTGCAACTAAAATTCTTGCGGATAGTGAGACCAAGCAGTGTATTTATATACTGTGAACAGAGGTCAATTTTTCAGCTGCACATTCAATTGATAGATTGTCAAAAGCACACGAGTGAAAGGTTTCTGTAACAAAGTAAGGCTTTGTGAAACACCTTATTTAATTGACATTGGCATTAATGCTTCCAAGTTGGTCATTCATTGCACCCCCACCCCCATCCCCACCCCCACCGGTGAGGCGCGAGTAGTTCAGTCTCCGACAAATGAAGTAAGCCCTAAAATGAATGGTATGTTATCAGTCTTCTGCTAACTGGTATATATATTGAAATTTAAAGGACACAAAAAACCCATCTAATTTTATGGTACTTCATCACCAGCTTTAGCAATAGGGGTGAGCATTACTGGGGACTGGGGACCGAGAACATAATCAAACTGAAAATGTTTGAAATTAAAAATTCAGTTTTGAAAGTAGTAAATTTTTTTACTCGGTTTTGAATTTCAATCCAAAATTGAATAAGTCTTGTGTAATTATTAAACACCCTTTATACATATTTTATAATGAAAAATATTATACATCTCTACTAATATAATTGGACTTCAAAACAGCTCAATCTTTTAACAAAAAGAAAAACGGCTCAATCTTGAGCCGTCTAAGCCTTTTGTATTTCATCAATCATTTTGGTTTAAAAAAAAAAATCTAGTTCCGTAACCGTAGTTATTTTTTTACGTTGTTTAAAATAAAACTAAAACCTAAAAACCTCCTAACTTTATGAATATTTATAAATACTAAAATATTTTAGAATTTAAATTATATTTAAACTAACTAAATAATAATATCTAACTAAACACATATCAAAAAGTTCAAAAATATATTTATAACATAACTAAAATATATTCAAATTATATTTAAAATATTATAACATAATTCAGATTTTATATTCCAAACATATTGTAGATTTTTATTTTTAACATGCAACGCACGTGAAAGTAACTAGTATCTATATATGGACGCAGATAAGTCCTGCCCTCCTACACCATTGGATCCGGGGGCCTGCACACACGACTGCTCGATCCAAAAGTCCAAGACGACAAGCTCCTGATCCAGGCTCTATATATGTGTGTGTATATATATAAGACCAATTTTGATAATTTAACAACTTTGCAACCCAACTTATATATAAAAATTATAATTTTTTAATATAATTTAACCACAATTTCAACTTTATATCCGGGCAATTAAAGTTCAGTTCAAATCGGTTACGACTAATTTCGGTTCGGTTTTAGATTTTTTTTGAATTTTGGTTTATTCAGATTTCGGTTTCGCTCATCCCTATTAGCAATTAGGGGTGCAACTCGGGCAGGCTAAGCCCGAACCCGATCGGGTAAACCCGTTAATGAATTGGGTTAGGGTTGAAGATATTCGAGTTTGGGCTCGGGTTAAAATATTTGAACCCGATCAAAAATCGGGTTTGGCTTGGGTTCATGTGTTGGGTAACCCGAAGAACCCGAAACCCGACATACATATAATTTATATATATATTGTTTCATACTACTTAAATAAAAAGTTTAAACTATAATTTTTTTCACCCGAACTCTTCAATTACTTGTCCTAAATCTCATTTCAGTTTTATTTTGTAATGATTGAGTCTTGATTGCTATTTAATTATGCATTTAATATTACTCTTGTTTAAAATTATTTTAAATATCATATTAGAGTCCGATAAACCCGATGGACCCGACCCAACCCGATCCTCCGGACTTGGTCTTGAGCTTCATATGTTGAACCCGAAGTCGGGTCGGGCTTGGGCTTGGGCTAGACTTATGATCTATCGGGTTGGGCTCGGGTTGACCTCAAATCCGACCCAACCCGTCCGAGTTGCACCCCTATTAGCAATTGCTTGTTTCTTTCAAAGACCAAACATGTAAATTTAGATATACACCTTTCCTGAAGAGAAATCTGTGAAATAAACGACGTAAAAAGCTCAGACAATATACCAAATGACTACTGTTGTTCCACTATAATATGAATTTTAATAATTTTGATTGTAGTACAATCCAGAATTTCTCATCACAAAAGAGCAGAATTAAGCAAAACTTACAGGCAAAAAAAAAGAAGCAAAAAAAAAACCTTAAAATCACAACCTTCCAAAGCCATTCCTAATGGAGTATATACATATGGACGCAGATAAGTCCTGCCCTGAGTGCCCTCCTGCACACAAGACTGCTCGATCCAAAAGTCAAAGACGACAAGCTCCCGATCCAGGCCATATATATGTGTGTGTGTAATAAGACCAATTTTGATAATTTAACAACTTTGCAACCCAACTTATATTTATAATTTTTTAATATAATTTAACCACAATTCCAATTTTATATCCGGGCAATTAAAGTTCAGTTCGAATCGGTTACGACTAATTTCGTTCGATTTTAGATTTTTTTTTGAATTTTGGTTTATTCAGATTTCGGTTTCGCTCATCCCTATTAGCAAATAGCAATTGCTTATTTCTTTCAAAGACCAAACATGTAAATTTAAATATACACCTTTCCTGAAGAGAAATCTGTGAAATAAACGACGTAAAAAGCTCAGACAATATACCAAATGACTACTGTTTGTTCCACTATAATATGAATTTTAATAATTTTGATTGTAGTACAATCCAGAATTTCTCATCACAAAAGAGCAGAATTAAGCAAAACTTACAGACAAAAAAAAAAGAAGCAAAAAAAAAAACCTACAAATCACAACCTTCTAAAGGCATTCCTAATGGAGTGTATATATATGGACCCAGATAAGTCCTGCCCTCCTGCACCATTGCATCGGGGGCCGCACACACGATCCAAAAGTCCAAGACGACAAGATCCAAAAGTCCAAGACGACAAGCTCCCGATCCAGGCCATATATATATATGTGTGTGTGTATATATATAAGACCAATTTTGATAATTTAACAACTTTGCAACCCAATTTATATTTAAAAATTATAATTTTTTAATATAATTTAACCACAATTCCAACTTTATATCCGGGCAATTAAAGTTAGTTCAAATCGGTTACGACTAATTGCTTATTTCTTTCAAAGACCAAACAAGTAAATTTAGATATACACCTTTCCTGAAGAGAAATCTGTGAAATAAACGACGTAAAAAGCTCAGACAACATACCAAATGACTACTGTTTGTTCCACTATAATATGAATTTTAATAAATTTGATTGTAGTACAATCCAAAATTTCTCATCACAAAAGAGCAGAATTAAGCAAAACTTACAGGCAAAAAAAAAAAAAAAAAAAATCTGCAAATCACAACCTTCTGAAGGCATTCCTAATGGAGTATAGATGCTATGACAAGCATCACGAAACATACTCAACGAAGGAAAGCTGATTCTAACAAATTAGGCATTCTTGCTCCCAAACTGCTTCAAAATATACACAGGAAGCAACGAGCAATTCATCCACCTATACAAACTTACATACTTCAAAAGTGCACAAGTAAATGCCAAGACAGAAAAGGCGAAAAAAGAAGAAAATAAATTAAGGTGCTCACTTTCTGGGATGGTAAATGTATTCAATGTACAAAAGAGAAGCCTCTTTAAAACGTGCATGCCAAAACTAAGACTTCAACAACCAGATTTAGAGCAAAGATAAATTAAAACAAAATGGGGCCAACTTAAAACATAGTAACTTGTTGCGACTTGCTAAATTAGAAAGTTCTCTATAGACATAAAACAACTACAAACTCCTCCACATGCAATATCATACCTATCATACACATCAGCAAAACCTCACAGTGTGCCCCTATCACCAATATCACCACCAAAATCCTCCTGAGCTTTTGCACAATGGCCCTTGGAGAACGAAAACCAAAAGGAAAGATCTGTACAGTGGGCACGCCCGCTACATGAAGTAACTAAGTTCCTTCTTCTTCCTTGATCCACCTTCGCCGTACAGATCATTCCACTCGAGGAGCTTGCTCATATTTGTAGACTCAGATGATACACTAGCATAAACCTAGTGACATGCCGGGAAGATATCAGTGTCTTCACTCGAAACTAGGTGGGTTAAAAGGTAAATTGCAATATTGATAACTACAAAATAAAGCAGACAAGTAGAGGGGTCATCTTTCTACAGAGTAGCATAACAAGGGAGCCAAGAATTCTCTATCATTTTAGTTCTACTTTTTATCTATTATGAGGATTTGAGGTTAAGAAGACTATTGAAACTCATGTATATGAGTAGGTCTGACCATTACCCGAAACACTACATATACGATCATGGTACGGGGGTTGAGGAACATAACATACATCATCAACAATACCGGACAAAAACATGTAAATAAAACATAAAACAAAATGGAACGGACGAGACTCAGAACATTCACATAAAATAAAAAAGAATCTTACAAAAACAAGTTTATAGTAAGAATTAGTTGGAAGATTCAGATAGCTAGGGCCAAATCCTATCCGGAACTCCCTACATGTATTGGTTTTGGTAGATACTTCGGATCTTGATTGCATCCTAAAGGGTTCAAGGCAAGGAAACTACCTTCCCATATAATAGTATAATGTTGTGCACCTCTTGAGTCCTTGGACCTCTCCATACTCTAATTCCCTACATTAGTGGGAGCCTCTGGCATTGAGATGCCCTAGCCCAAATTATATTTACTGAACATTTCTAGTACTCAAAAAGACAGTACGAACCAAATTTTCATAAGAGTTATCCCAAACTCTCGTGGTGTGCTGCATGAATCTTTATCTTCCAATCAGCTCTGTTAAAAGCAAGTCTAGGTCTACCACCAACTTTAGCAGCTCATTTGGTTATATCTTACCCGTGCTTCTTTTTTTCACAGTTGCACATGAGCACATCATCGAAAAGCTTTTTATTTATCTTTTGATGCAACCTCAATTTCAAAAGTAAGCATTTATTTCCTATCCTATCTTCTAATGTATTGCTACTCACTCATATCATCTTCTCATTTCGGTTGTGCTCATGTTTTTGACATGTTTCTCCATTGCCTAAATTCTCAAGTATGAAACAACACTGGTCCAATTGCTGTCCTGTACAATTTTCATTAAATTTCAAAAGAATCACAAAGCACTCCAGAAGCCCACCTCCACACTAACCATTATGGTATATATAATGGTTGAGGAACAAACGAATAAAAATGAAAAAAGTAATCATCAAGAGAACTGAAAAATGAAACAAAGCTACTTACCATCAGTTACATGAACAATAGAAACAGACTTAAAAAAAATGTTTGTTATGCTCCATGCTTACCAGAACATTGGCCTGTAAATATGAGGCAAGTAGGCAACAAAGAAGTTAACAGTGTCATACCCATCATCAAAAGATGGTAATTGACCATCTTACAAGAAGAATCTGCGAACTCACAATTTGCAGTTCTAAGAGATGAGATCATTGTAGTAATTGTATTGAAGCTTCAAAGGATAGTTATTATTCACTATAAGTCTAGAATTGGAGTTTGTGTTAATACGGAAGCCAAGAGGAGATATTAGGTACAAACCAAATTCACTTCGATAGAATCCCAACGAGAATCGACATACATGGAAAGTAATCTTAGTTGGGCCAGATAATAATTAACTGATTCAAACAACCAAGTCTATCTGGTACATACAGGAAGTGACCCCCCAAAAAGTGGGTCGTGCCGTATCCGACAAGTATTGGATACAATCCGGACACTCCAAAATACAATAAGGACACAGCAAAAAAGGTGCCGTGCCCTTACCATGTCATGTCGTATCCATGCAATATAGCTTGGTGGTCATCCCCACCTTTAAGGAATGGAGGTAAAAGATTCCTTCTTGCTGGCGCTTGGAATAGTTACAGAAAAGGCAAATATTTTTTTATTTCCTGGAAACTAATAATGCTGTGAAGAAATACCTGCTCATGAGCATATTTGAAGTCATCTATGTTAAGAGGACGAATGTCATCACTACAATGCAACAGAGGCAATGGCCTATCTTCTGCTAATGCTAAAGCTCTCTCCTGCAGGTAAACAAAAGGTGGACAATCATGAAGGAAATGGTAGCATGCAAAAATTGCTGCAATTTGAAAAAAAAAAACTGAATGGAGGACCCTACAAATCTGACTATTTCACATATGAAAGATGTAACAGATCCAAAATAACCACTTAAACCCACACGAGTGTCTGCATAAAACTTAAAAAGAGGATCCTTCTAATAATTATTTCACTCTTCCTATTATATTTCAAGTTTCTGAATGCATCTATAATTTTTGAAACATTCAATGCTGATTGGGCTACATCTCTAAATTGGTCTACTAAATAGTCCAAACTACGCATATCTTATGCATTCACCACAATTAAGTGGGATCTAGGTGTTTTCCAGAACGAATTGTAGTTGAAAAGGGGTGATCTTGGTAGTATAGAAATGAACCATCCTATATCTTCTTTCAATATTTTGTCCTTATATTTTATTATCGTATATATTCATATACAAGCATGGTTTCTTTTTTATTTCACTGATTCCTCGAAAGTACATATTCAACCTGTTGATAAAAAAATATTTGGAGGAAAAATGCAAAGTAATTACCAAATAACTCTTAACTAAAGGGGTGATCTTGGTAGTATAGAAATGAACCATCCTATATCTTCTTTCAATATTTTGTCCTTATATTTTATTATCGTATATATTCATATACAAGCATGGTTTCTTTTTTATTTCACTGATTCCTCGAAAGTACATATTCAACCTGTTGATAAAAAAAATATTTGGAGGAAAAATGCAAAGTAATTACCAAATAACTCTTAACTACAAGAAAATTTCAGCATATGAGCGAGAATCACTAACCTTCTTTTCCTTTTCCAAAATCTCTCTAATGGGGCAGTGTGCAGCAGTAACACAGAGATTCTGAGACCAAGTAAATGGAAATTATCGTATCTACTTAGCTAAGAAACTAAATATACTTGCAAGTACAAAAAAAGTAAGAAGAGATCTACCTTCAGGTCACTTCCTGAATATCCATCAGTCATATTAGCAACTGCTTCCCAATCAACATCTGGTGCCAACTCTTCTTTAGACAGTATAACTCTTAGAATCTTTTCTCTATTTGATGAATCTGGCAAGTTCACCATTAATCTGAGGGGAATAGATATTCATGAGTAACAGATAAACACATCAAGTCAACAACCTACAATATGTTTGCAGTTTAAGACACTAGATTAACCTCCGGGGAAGCCTCCTTATGACAGCCTCATCAAGGTCAAAAGGTCTATTGGTTGCAGCGAGGACTAAGACACGTTCTTTATCCTTTGTACGCAGCCCATCCCAGTTCACCATGAACTCATTCTTCATCTTGCGCATGGCTTCATGTTCTCCAGGATTTTCTCTCCTACCTAACATACTATCAACCTATTAAAAAGAATTTATCAGCAAGAGAACAGTCTTAGGTAAAGGCCATATTTGAATTTTGCAGCATAAAAGAATAACCAATTGTTCTTCAAGATGTAAAATAAAGTATTCATCAAATGATTAAGAGATCAAAACGAGAATAGCAGAAAGCTTGACCAACCTCATCTACAAAAACAACACTAGGAGCAATTTTACTTGCTAATGAGAAAACCGCTTTGACATATTTCTCCCCTTCACCAAACCACTGTACAAACAGATAATTGGTATCAAACTAAACAGGCAGAGAAAAAGTATGCTAACCACTACCGCTACATAAAAACTTTATACCTTGGAAGTAATGCTCGACATTGATATGTTAATAAAGTTTGCGCCTGCTTCTGTTGCAACGGCTTTAGCAAGCATTGTTTTTCCCGTACCAGGAGGACCAAAGAGGAGGATACCTTTACAAGGCTGAAGAGAAATATGTTATGATGCCATAGAAATACATATGTTACTAATTAAGTAATCAGTTATACATGAATTAGATCAATAACACTTGAAAAGCATGTTGATGTATCCGAGGAAATTTACCATGCATGACTTCTAACGCTACAAAGCTCGCTTTTATTATAATAAAAAAAAGCATGATAAACCTCCTTTCTTAAGTGAGACATGATAGAATCATGTTTTGTTTAAAAAAGTTATACAAGCAAATTAAAATGTTCATGTAACATATACTTAGTATAATGAATCTGGATCAGAAAAAAAATACATCTAACCTGACCAGTTCAACAGTTAGAACAGTCCAGTTATCAACATTGAGACAGGACATTTAGAAAACCAACCAACCTTTGTCAGTTGTCCTTTACAAAATAGTTCAGGTCTTTGCAGTGGAAGCATCACCAACTCCTTCAATGTGTCCTTTATGTGTTCTAGGGCTCCGATGTCATCAAAAGTAACTCCAATTTCATTAGATGGTATAACATCAACCAAAAGTCTCTTCTCAAATTCATTTTCAGTAACCAAGTCCTGGAAAAAGGAGAGGGAAAAAACTCAAGATAAGGGAAACCAGGATTCAGGAAATCTGCCAAATCATGATTCATGTCATTAGGAAGTTAACAAAAAATTATACTCTAAACACCTATGACATAGACACAGAAATTATGTCACCTTGAGTGATATCTTCGAAGTCTTGGAATTACTGTGGATGCTTTGGAGCATACTGAAGCCATAATTAATGCTGCCATAATCACCAAAAACTAATGTTGATTATTTGGAGGAAGAAACACAAGTGTTCGAGCTCTCGAGATAAGTTATACATTATCAAAAAAATCGCTAGCATCCACTGCAAAGTACAGTTTTAAACTAATACAACTGCAGTTACAGAAGTACATACTTTCAAGTCTCAACATTGTGTGGAAGATAAGTGTCCGAAAACGAATACCTTTCACTGGATAATACAAACTTAGTATCCTTGGAAAGTTTTTCACAACTTTTGCTCTTAAGGTGATGACTTAAAGCAAAACCAACCATTTTATCGATATCTGGCCAACAAAACCAAACCTTGAATTTAAGAAGAATAAGTTAAATAAAAGTGAAGAAACTACATAGTAACTCAAAAGAATACTCACTTTCATTTGTAAGTGTTTGATCTTTTATGCATATTGTTTCAAGATCAGTGCAGTCTAATCCGGTGCGGTTTAAAAACTGAAACCATTGAGAATAGAATTTGTTTTACATAAGTAATTTGATGGAGTGCAAAAGAGGATAAGACGTAAAACCAAACATAAAATTACAGACATACAGATCAATGTTCCTAATGTTAGCTTTGAAGTTTTAACTTTTAAACCATAGGGTAACAACTGAGAAGAGATCTATCTATCATAACAGCTATCTGAATGAACGTCACCACTTTCAAAATGACTATCTAGATAAAAGGCAAACAAGTACATTGCATTTATCATGTTGTATATCATTTTGTGGCCAACAGAAAATTGGTGTTCAAAAGTAAACTAGAAGCAATAGTAGTTATGTCAGAAGACAAAAGTGGGTGCATACATTAAATACACATGTGCACGCACCAACACACACCCTATTCCAAATTGGAGTTTGGTCATCCAAATCATCCAGCAGTCTTTCCATGATTCGCAAACTATCCATCGATGATGAGCTCTCCAACATGATATGTTGATCACATCTAATAAAGTTGGCTGACATAAAAGAAGCGTGAAGCGCATCCCTCACTGACCTAAAAACATGCTAGTGGTCCATGTTGCGTATAAATCAACTTGATTATACTTCTAGCAACATCACTATTCTTCACCAATCATAGTCTTTTGTCCAATGTTCACATATCGGTCAATATCAATACATTTCCATCATCTCTCATTGGAAATTAGGGTACATATCCAAGATCGAGCCAAAATAGCAGAACTGTCCCAGTAACAACACTCTCAAGTTGTGCGTGGCAGTCGCTCCTTGCCAACCACGTATAGGTTTTCTCACAAGGAACAAAACAGTAGAGAGGAAAGGAGAGTCGAAATAAACATAGAGAATTGGCATGGTTGTCGGAGAGGACAAGAATGATCTATATAATATCATTGTAGCTTCAAGTTATTGTTGTTGCTAGCATTGCTATTGGTTGGAACCTACATAACTACTTGCAGGAGGATATCATGGGACACCATTGAATCTCTTCACATCATTCAGATTATACTTATTGCTATATCAGCAATCACACTCATTTGTGTTGTGTTGAGCCCATAGTGCATCGTAATTTGCTAACTTTTTTACTGTACCCATCCCTAATCCCACACAGATTTATTAATAATCATCAAACATAACAGGTACTTCACCTTCTCCATATTTCATTCTCAGTTCACGGCCTGCTTAAACTTGGTATTCAATGCCCTCTACTTCTCTTTATGCTCTCTTTCCTCTAAAACCTTATGAAATACCCATGTTGTAGTATTTTACGATAAAGGATAGGTATCTTACAAATGTGATACGATTTACCACCATTTTGATACGTATCGGTTGGGATTAGACACAATCATATAGCCTTATAGGTAATATTGATTTTTTTTACTTGAGCCATGTAACCTATACTTAAGAATTTAGATTTAGGAACTAGATAGACATGTAAGGATGAAACATGATACCATACACAAGTAAATCGATGATACATATCGCAAGTTGACAACCTAAGGAAATGCCCAGTGGGAAGGATCGTTAAGTCTCAAAGTCTATCATGCTCCTTCTGCCATCCAGAGACCGGTACAACTACAGCATTTGCATATTTTGTATCAGCTGCTCCAAACATTTTACTGATATGGTGTTGCCTCATCAACTAGTGGAGTTACCCACAGAATTAGGCAACTTTATGGGCTATTGAACACTTGAGCATTATGATTGTCTTGATCATACAGTCCATCTTGATGATCTACTAAGAGCATACAAACAATCCTACACTTCGTCTCTTGTTTATATAGCTGATGATGAAGCAATTGGTTGTGTTGATTTTTCAAACCATACTTCATTTTAGGCACAAAATGGTTCATCCTAGTGATGATATACAAAAAGCAAATGAAGTCCAATGATGATCTCCCAGAAGATTTTGATCCCATGAACCCTTGCTCATCTACTATAGATACCAATACAAATAATCCCACACTTCCGCTCTTGTTTATATAGCTGATAGGATGAAGCAAGTGGTTGTTGATTTCTCAAACCATACTTCATTTTAGGTACAAAATGGTTTATCCTAGTGATGATACACAAAAAAGCAAATTAGTCCACTAATGTCTCCCAGAAGATTCTGATCCCATGAACCCTTGCTCATCTACTATAGATACCAACAGAAACACACACATGTCATCTAATTATGTCCGGGATGTAAACTCCAGCTCAGGTTCAATACATATTGCAGGTTCTGCTGGTTCTTTCAGTACGACTAATGCTTCGTGGGTGCACATCAAAGTGGGATTCGCAACATCAAATCCAGTTTTATTAAGCTAGTAGCAGGTTTATTTATTGCTAATCAACTATCTAAAACATGCAATTAAAGAAAGTACAAGTCAAACTTCTTATTTATAATGGCAAGTGCGGAAATTTCAGATTTTTCAGATAAAAGTTTAAGCTAAGAATCACAGGTTGCATGAAAATAACTCATGTTGCAAAGACCTGAAAAAAGAAACGTGCTAGGCCGGGTACGAGAAATATCAAGGTCAAGGAAAACTAGCAATAAGCACGTGAGATATGCATTTTATAGTTATACAGTATTAGACAATCACAACTTACAGATCTAATGTTCAAAATGTTTGATTTCGCTTTCAGGGTTTCAACATCACGGTCCAAGTGGGTTTTCCAATCAACAAGTTGAGCTTCATCCTGAAATGTAATCAAGATAATTAACATACAATCTACAGATAATGAGTGATCTGGCCTCATAATAAAGCTATCCCAAACCATTACCTGCGGTAAGTGGATTGTAACTTTATTGGGAAAAAGTCTAGTCAAATGCTTCATTGTCTTGGGGGTTTCTTTGCTTCTCTCATGTAGCCTACTGAAATTATCCTGCGAAAAAAGAAATTACTAGGAAAACTTTTTTAGGACTAAAATGATTAAAAGAGTGAATGGTGTTTTCTTGGCAGTGTTCAGGACATAAACCAGAAACATAAGTTTCAGTTTCCTTATGCACATGAGCAATGAGCGACTTCAAGAGTTCTCTATAAATCACAGTTCTCTAATATATATATATATATATATATATATATATATATAAGGGGTGTGTGTGTGTTAAAGTCCCTGTCGCTACACCAAAACTCTAGTGTCCGTGTGGAATGAGGGTTCAATATTGCTCTGTCCCAACACGCTCCTGTAAGTCGAAGACCTGTATTTTCTTATGGATTTGTAGCTAAATGCACACCGAGTTATAATTTTTATAAAATTTGTTTAAAATGGGCACTGGAAAGAAAAAAACGTGATACCATGTTATGTGACTGCACCAAAACTCGAGCATGTCTCTGTGTATGTGGGTTTTGCCAACATATCAAAATACTGAATAGTGATATAGGTTAGCACTTTGTACCCAAAATTACTTTCCATTGACAGTTCTTATTAACTCAATTATTGAATAATTAAAATTATAGAGATTTTGGTAAAAAAAAATACTTGATAATTTTGAAATTTAAAGTCATATCGACTCCTAAATGAGTCAACATTATGTGAAAACATTTTGTAATGAACTTATTAGTGACTCTTTAAATTTTTAAAAAAAAAAGTCAAATATATTTACTAGATAGTTAATAAAGGCACAAGGCGCATAACAAAGGTTGTTCAAGCATGAAGCGCAAGCCTCGTGAAGGCAAAAGCACACACTTCTTGAACAAAATTATTACAGATCATACGTAAATATTATTGTATGCAAATGAGTACTAAATTATTGATGATTTCTAGTTTTTCTTTTTAGACAATAATATAATTAACTTCTTTTTAGACAATAATATAATATGTACGAGGCGCGCCTAAAATGGCCTTGAATCTTGCTAAGAATCGTTGTGAGGCGTAGTGTCATGAAAGTAGCTTCACTCCACCTACATTGAGGCGTCAAGAGATGAGCCTTGTGTTGGCACATCGATTTTGATACATTGTTCACAATAACCCTTGTACGTCTTTAGTTTATACTTTTCACAGGCACTTCCAAAAAGATAAGAATATAGAAAGTAGCTCCCCCGTAATCAAGGATCTCCCCCTCAATACGATTTCTCCCCCCTTTGTCATTTAATCAAAGATGGTGAAAAAAAAAATAGAACAATGAAGCACATGTGGGTAAGGGACATAGCAGAAAACAGAAATGCATAAGAAGGAAACATTCATTGAAAATAAAAACAGGGGTACAATAACTTGGCTTTGAAGGCCAAACCACAACACATAACTGGAAAACAGATTTAAAAAGTCCCGTAGGACAGCAGAAAACACATACTAAAAAGTCCCCGAAGGACCACACAAAACAAAACTAAAAATAAAACACCACTCATCAACTGTCAGGAGCATCAGATGGACCTGCCTCCTGATCTTCATCATCCCCGGGAGCTGTGGTAAAGGCACCATAAGGGTCGACGCCATCCGGGTACATGAATCCATAGACGTTGGGATCAGTGAAGCGAGGGCCAGGAAAATCAGGATGAGGAGTGTTAGGATTAAGAAAGGGATTGCGCTCCTCAAACATGCGCTGAATATAATAGGCCTGATCCATAAAGCCGTGGTGGATAAGGGTGCCGAGCCCCCGAGTGTTGGCCTGAAGGCGCTCATGGGTTGAGAGAGAGAGATCGGCAAACTTGCGATCAATGTACCGGCGAACATCATGAGTGAGGAAGGACGCCGGAGGAGGGGCAGGTCCACCGGCAACAGCAGCAGGAGCAGCAGCAGGAACCGCACGGACACGACCCTTAGATTTGGCAAGAGGAGTAGGACGAGGATCACCAATCGGGCAGTGAGTGAGGTCAACACCATTGGCTTCGAGGATCATAGTGATGTACATGCCAAAAAGGAGAGAACGATGAGGAGAGTCCCTGATGAGCATCATGGTATAGATGATGGATTTTGCCAGTGAGAAAGGTTGCCTGGCGACCAGATAGTACATGCAGATAAGTTCTTCAGCAGTCATGTTGTCCATGTTTTCAGATTTTGGGGTCAGAGTGTGGCAGAGGATGCGATGCATGTCATGGAAGAATGGACTAAGATCCTTGTCATCCGGGCGTTGAACAAGAGAACCACCGCAGATGTTGAAGAGGAACTCCTCATAAGACATGTCAGGAGAGAGAGATGTGGTCTATGGTGCTCGGAAGGGAACGATATACCTTGCGCTCATGCTAGCCAAGGATGCGGCAGTGACGGTAATCTTGACGCCACCAACCTTAGTCTCGAACTCGGGACCTTCCTTGGCGGGAACAAGGTTGCAGTAGAACATACGGATGGCATGCGGATAGTAGTCAACTTGACGCTCGAGGAGTGCATCGATGCGGGAGAAGCGAAAGAAATCACGATGGTCTTTGAAGTTGATCCAAGAGATGGGTTTCCCGAAGCATACGGGAGCCTTGTGGTAGAAGGAGAACCATTCCCGTGAATGGGAAGCCGACTTGAAAATGAGCGGATTGTAGCCGTGAGTAGGAGGAGGAACGAAGAGTGCAAGGGAAGGAGGCTGAGCGGAGGAGGAGCTTCCGTCATGTCGTTGACGCTTGGAGTGAGAAGCCATGGAGGAAGAGAGAGTGAAAGAAGGAAGGAGAGGGGAAAGAGTTTATAGGGGGTAGAGAGGTGTAATGAGAGGTCATGATGGTTGGGAACGGATAGAGAGGCACCTGACGCTTCGGTATCTGCACATGTGCTACGAAAACGGAAAATCCGTCGGTTTATACCGGAAATCCGACGAAAAATCCGGATAAAGATGAGATCGAATTTAATGCGGGTAGGTGGTGGGTCACATCCCATAAAATCCGCAAAATCCGGCTACGAACGGCTACCTCATTTATGGGATGTGACCCACCACCAACCCGCATTAAATTCGATCTCATCTTTATCCGAATTTTTCGTCGGATTTCCGGTATAAACCGACGGATTTTCCGTTTTCGTAGCACAGGCGCAGAAACCGAAGCGTCAGGTGCCTCTCTATCCGTTCCCCTTCCTCTCTATCCGTTCCCAACCATCATGACCCCTCATTACACCTCTCTACCCCCTATAAACTCTTTCCCCTCTCCTTCCTTCTTTCACTCTCTTCCTCCATGGCTTCTCACTCCAAGCGTCAACGACATGACGGAAGCTCCTCCTCCGCTCAGCCTCCTTCCCTTGCACTCTTCGTTCCTCCTACTCACGGCTACAATCCGCTCATTTTCAAGTCGGCTTCCCATTCACGGGAATGGTTCTCCTTCTACCACAAGGCTCCCGTATGCTCCGGAAAACCCATCTCTTGGATCAACTTCAAAGACCATCGTGATTTCTTTCGCTTCTCCCGCATCGATGCACTCCTCGAGCGTCAAGTTGACTACTATCCGCATGCCATCCGTATGTTCTACTGCAACCTTGTTCCCGCCAAGGAAGGTCCCGAGTTCGAGACTAAGGTTGGTGGCATCAAGATTACCGTCACTGCCGCATCCTTGGCTAGCATCCTTGGTCTTGATGAGCGCAAGGTATATCGTTCCCTTCCGAGCACCATAGACCACATCTCTTTCTCTCCTGACATGTCTTATGAGGAGTTCCTCTTCAACATCTGCGGTGGCTCTCTTGTTCAACGCCCGGATGACAAGGATCTTAGTCCATTCTTCCATGACATGCATCGCATCCTCTGCCACACTCTGACCCCAAAATCTGGAAACATGGACAGCATGACTGCTGAAGAACTTATCTGCATGTACTATCTGGTCGCCAGGCAACCTTTCTCACTGGCAAAATCCATCATCTACACCATGATGCTCATCAGGGACTCTCATCGTTCTCTCCTTTTTGACATGTACATCACTATGATCCTCGAAGCCAATGGTGTTGACCTCACTCACTGTCCGATTGGTGATCCTCGTCCTACTCCTCTTGCCAAATCTAAGGGTCGTGCCCGTGCGGTTCCTGCTGCTGCTCCTGCTGCTATTGCCGGTGGATCTGCCCCTCCTCCGACGTCCTTCCTCACTCATGATGTTCGCCGGTACATTGATCGCAAGTTTGCCGATCTCTCTCTCTCAACCCATGAGCGTCTTCAGGCCAACACTCGGGGGCTCGGCACCCTTATCCACCACGGCTTTATGGATCAGGCCTACTATATTCAGCGCATGTTTGAGGAGCGCAATCCCTTTCTTAATCCTAACACTCCTCATCCTGATTTTTTCGGCCCTCGCTTCACTGATCCCAACGTCTATGGATTCATGTACCCGGATGGCGTCGACCCTTATGGCGCCTTTACCACAGCTCCCGAGGATGATGAAGATCAGGAGGCAGGTCCATCTGATGCTCCTGACAGTTGATGAGTGGTGTTTTATGTTTAGTCTTGTTTTGTGTGGTCCTTCGGAGACTTTTTTGTATGTATTTTCTGCTGTCCTACGGGGCTTTTTAAATCTGTTTTCCAGTTATGTGTTGTGGTTTGGCCTTCAAAGCCCAGTTATTGTACCCCTGTTCTTATTTTCAATGAATGTTTCATTCTTATGCATTTCTGTTTTCTGCTATGTCCCTTACCCACATGTGCTTCATTGTTCTATTTTTTTTCTCATCATCTTTGATTAAATGACAAAGGGAGAGAAATCGTATTGAGGGGGAGATCCTTGATTACGGGGGAGCTACTTTCTATATTCTTATTTTTGTCAATTATCAAAATGGGGGAGTTTGTTGGCACATCGATTTTGATACATTGTTCACAATAACCCTTGTACGTCTTTAGTTTATACTTTTCACAGGCACTTCCAAAAAGACAAGAATAGAAGAAAGACATCTCCATACAAATTCCATGAAGCTTATCAAAGACCATGGAGCACATGTAATTCTCCATTATCAAGATGATGATATACTACAACAAAGAGAAAATGCAAGAGACACTTCTTAAAAGACTATGAAGTAGACGATGCAAAAAGACCCAGCTTGAAGTCTACATAGAAGAAGGTGCAAAAGCCTAAGCATTGCTATTCTTATCCCTGTTCTTTTCTTGAGTCTGTAAATGTCTAGGAATCTATGTACGCACTTTGCTAAGATGACAAACATAAAGAAAGAAATGGTGGAATAAAAAGTCATTCAGAGGAGACGGAAAATCCGACGGATTTATAATCCGATCGCTCACAGCAAGTTAGTGAGCAGAAGTTCGGATAATCCGACGGACATCCGCGGAAATCCTGCGGATAATCCGAACCTCTCACAGCAAGTTAGTGAGCAGAAGTTCGGATAATCCGACGGACATCCGCGGAAATCTTGCGGATAATCCGAACCTCTCACAGCAAGTTAGTGATCAGAAGTTCGGATCATCTGCCGGACTTCCGCTGAAATCCGACGGATAATCTGCTTGACTTATTTGCAACTTTTGAATTCAAATCCAACGGCAACTGGCAGCTGCATTTAATGCATCTAACGGCTCTTTTTATGACCGTTACTGTTGACCGGATAATCCGACGGATTTTCGTTGAAATCCGGCGGATAATCCGGTTGACGGTTGAATGCCCTTTATGACTTTGGATTTGTATAAAATGGGCTTTAGTCTCTCCTCATAAAGATTAACTCTTCCAAGCATTAAATTTTCTCAACCACAAAAGAGCTTCACCATTACTACTCTACTCAATCTTTAATTGTCATCCTCTCCCAACGTGCTAGAGTATTTAAAGAGTTGTAAATTTCGATCTTCAAGTGTTAGAAGATCAACAAGTTCTCTTCTCATTTCTTTGAAGTTGGCGAGCCTTTGTAAGAAAACTCGTGTGTTGAAGTTGGCAAGCTTTTCGGATCCAAACTCGTGTTGAAGTTGGCGAGTTCTTCGGATCCAAACTCGTGTGTACTATTTTATCAAATAGTGGATTTAAGCCGGAGAGAGTTCCGGGACTGGATTGCCTCTAGCGAGGATACCAGGATACATCTTGTGTTTGATCTTCTTACTCTCCTTTTATTTGACGTATATTGCTTCTTGTGCTTAAGTTATTTTTTATTTCCCTATTCACCCCCCCCCCTCCCTCTAGGGTTCTACACCTTGCACCTGAGGCATGGACGTGCGCTTATCACAATTATGATAATTGTGTCAATAGAGACATTCAATGAAAACAGTTTTTTGATGCAATGCTAACCTACTCCCTCTATATATAGACACAAAAACAACAACAAAGTGTTATCGCAAATTTTTGAGGTCAGTTGTTTGAATCACTTTCTTCCATTCAGCTATGTTAAGGGACATGTCCTACTCTCTAACACTAACAAAAACAATATCGTTCTTTAAAACTTCAATGCTTGTTCGCCTCAGGCGTGCGCTTTTCACAACTATGATAATGAGTCAATAGAGACATTCAATGAAAAAAGTTTTCTGGATGCAATGCTAACCTACTCCATATATATATATATAATATTTTAAAAAAAGGTCCCTAAGGGGTCTTGTCTAATACTTTTCAAAGAGAATCAACAAGACAAACCCCGATTGGATATGTGCCCGCATGTATAGCACCAAATGCCAACTAAATTTATTGGAGGAATTCTAGTTATGGAAGGATAAATGGGCAACTCATTTATACCTTAGGAGATTTCATTGTCAGAGAAAAAACAATATATACAAGTTCTCTAACCTCTCATCCTTTTGGTTTAAGGCTTATTGTGAGAGAAAAAACAATACCTCAAAGAGCTCCAGGAATACCGTGGAGCAAAGTGGGTAACATCAGTGGCAGAAAGAAATATACTTCAAGAAGACTGAAAAACAATAGATTCATGGAGATGGACCTTATTGAAGTTATTATATAGCTCGTTTGCATAAAAACACAGTGGACTTTTCCCTAATATAGCATAAATAAAACCAATCCGAACGCACCCAACAGATTCGAGTTTTGCATAAGCGGAGGGCCGACAAGGAGGAAGACGAGGAGCTGACGAGGAAAAAACAGAGGAAGAAGAGGAAAGGAAGAGGACCTGACAATGGGTGGACCCAACCCATTAATAAACAGTTGTATCAAGCCACACACTTGAACTGAAACCTGAACTGCCGCCTATTAAATTATTAATACAGCTATTCGAGTCATACTGTTTATCCTCGAACCCACTTAAACCTGAACCAAATCCAATAAAAGAGTTGGTTGGCTGGTTGGGTCAAATTTGAAGTCACCAAAAATCACCTTGTTGAGGTCCGTGCACAATATTTGGACCTCGCTTGGGATTCATATATTGACAGCATTGTCCAAGGAAAAAAAAAAAACTCAGACGAGATTGGATTGGTGGCATAACCTCATCTGTTTGACATCAACCCCGATGTAGTAAACAACTGTGGAGAAGCAATCACATATATTACAACAAGTACAAGAGAAAGATTAGCAGGAGACGAGAAACACAAGGTGAAAAGAATGAGTCAGATGCCAAAGGAATGATTAGAAGTCTAATAAATGTTAACATGCATCCTCTCCCCATGGATATACAGAAGTCCAATGGACTTGACTAAGGAAATATGTGATTAGAAGGGCAGTGAATGTGACCATTAACATCTTATCAACTCTGCCATATGGATATACAATTTCAATGGGCTGAATTTTAGGAAAACATGTTCCTGTGGATAACAATGAAAATGGAAGTGCAAGCTTTCTCACAAAATGTGGCCAGGCGAGTCTTTTCATCTCTCCCCATGGATAAACAAGTTGAATGGACTGATGCATGAGCAGGTGGAAAGCAATGCAAATACAAACTGGAAATTAAGATCATTTCCCACCAAATATAAAAGAGACTAGTACTGATCAAGCGAACCTTTTCATTTATCTAGTAAATGCCTTATGAAACACACCGAGCTTTAGTGTGTTCGCAAAATATATTGCTCTCCCAGAGGCTTATATAAATGAGGCAGCAGAGCATCAGGTTCATCGAGATAATAACAAGCATATAAGTAATAAAAGAAAAGGGGGAAAATTTTCATCATAAAGAACCCCAACAAAATTAATAATAAGTCATAGAGGCCATAAAGATCATTTTTGACACGAAAAGAAAAAAAAAAAGCAGAGTACAACCTCCAGACCAACAAAGAGAAAAACCTGGCAAAGGGACTGTAATCCAAGTTAAGCTATCACTGATTCACCCACAGGAAACTGGAGAGATGGTTTGGACATGCCTTTGCCATAACTTACACTATCTTAAGATTAAACATTTAGCTTAGTGAATGGAATGATTATGCAGAAATAATGTTCTGCCAATATTGTCATCAAGGATATTCTCTCTACCCTGCATAATTTATTCCAGTAAAAAAAAAACTACAACTTATAAAGATTTATACAAGAAATATCTAGTTTGGATACCATGTGGAAGAAAATGTATACAACTTAAAGGAAAATATCTAGAAACAATGTGTCGAAGTCTCTGGATCTAATCAATTGTTTATTCTGCCAACCACATTCCAACTTGGAATATATGCAAATGTCTATATCACCAGACAATGAAATCTCATTAGAATTCAATTTACAATTTAATGGCATACTATATCTATTTGTTAACTTATAGTAGTTTAAGAACATAAAACAAAAATTATTTACATTTGGTATTCTAGGAATTGAGAGAATAATCGATAGTTTATGAAGTGACGAATATTCATAGATCTCAGTAGCAAAGTTTCAATGGAAAAGGCTAATAAAGCAAAAGAACAAGAATTTTATCCATAAGTTTGGGGTGGGACAAACTTTAAAGAGCAAGTCCTATAGTATCCAAGAGGAAAATGAAGATTGATAGAAAACTTTGGAAGCTTAAGAGGCATTAAAAGACGTTAAAGAAAGGACTAACAAGTACGATAGCCAAATTGTTTGCAGGTTAAAAGGGACAACAAGAACATACAGGGAAAAGATCAAGGAGCGCTGTTCGGCTGCTTCCAAATTTTGTAAATAGAAGTCCACCTGGATGTGACTGCAAAATATAATACATTATGCATTATTACATTAATTTTAAACCACAAAACATCAAGTCAAATGCAATTCCTTAGACTTTACCTTCTCTTTGCGGCTGTCCACCTGGGTATGGGAGCCAATTACGAAAACACCTGCCGGCAACAAATCAAGCTTGCTCTTCAAAGTTAAGTACGATTCTGTACCTCCCATCATACATTTCTCTACGTCTTTGAGAAATATTATCAAGGAACCACCTTTACTTTCTTCAGATACAACCTGATTGACATGTTGAAATAAGTAGTGTGGTGTAGATATTTACTGAATAAGATATGCATGAAGAAATAACAAACCAACCTCTATCAACTCGTTAATAAAGAATCTTTCAGTATTTTCACAACCAGGATATTCTGGCCGAAGTAAATCAGCTGAATAAAATAAAAGGAAAGGGTGTAAATGAGATTTGTGTCGTCAGGAAGAAGTGCAAAGATCAATATAACTATAAACAGCATATTTCTTGCATATTTTTAGAGGATCCAAGAAAGCGTTCAGTGAGTCACCACTGCAAAAGAATCCATGATCTTCTTCACACAGACCACCAAGATCATTTCCTTCAGGAATTTGTTTGTCAAATCTAACCCCAATCTTCGAAAATCCATTCTCTTCAAATGCAAGGAGTACTTTGCCACGATAACCACAATTAGGACCTCTGTATAAGTTAAAGGAGTGAGTGAAGCACCATAAATATGCAAACTGAACAAAGTATACTTAGATTATTATAAAAATTATCATTGCTGGTTCTACTACAAATTCGAAAAGGAAGTTCTTTCCTATGACAGACTAGCCTATGTATTAAAAGCTTCACCAAGATCAATAACAATTGAATGAGCTTGATGAACATTCAGATTACAAAATAACTTGCTAACTCTCGTATATTTAGACTTATCTAGTGATGTAGTGCTTGTTTCTTGATAAATTTACTCTTTATCTAGTGATGTAGTGCTTGTTTCTTGTTAGCTCGCTCATCTAGTGTCCTGTAAGATTGAATTTGAAGCATAGTTTCTAACTTTCTTACTTCAAATAGCATGTCTTTATTAATTAGTCAAACAAAACTTCCAGAAAATAATTCACTTCCATAAACAAGAACAGTATATGCTTTTAGTGCTAAGGTTTTCAATATAATTATATATAAACACTTGGAACTGCTGCGAAATGAGAATGCTGAAAACTATCAGTTGAAGATGGATAAGAAATGAGTGCCCTATTGGGACGTTAGAGGTAGTACCAGTGAGGACAAGGTGAGAGGAAATAATTTGAGATGATCTGGAGATGTGTGCCAAAACAGATAGATGCACCGAATAGGAGCGAAAAGATCTAGAGTTCTTGGGGTTGCTAGATCTAGGGATAAGCCTAAAAGAACAGGGATGGAGCAAGCAAAGAAGGATATTGCAGTTGTTAATGTTGCATAAAATCGGAACCATAATACAAACTGACAGAAAGAGAAGATCCATGTAGCCAAGACTAAATAGCAGGGTTCTTGTCATGTCATAATCTAACTTACAGATAATCTGACCCACTAATGTCGATATTTACATATTCTCAGGCTTATCTAATTTTTAGGTTCCCTGTATTTCCACCACAGCCAAAATCTCTTTTACTCTACAAGGCAAATATAAATAAGTTTTTTCATAAAACTGTTTATATATACTAGCATATGTGCACGTGCCTTGCACGTATTTTAATATTTCTTAATTAGTTTAGGAAGACCAAAGGGTAGTCTTCCTAATTACTAAGTTGTCCTTGTTAAAATTAATGAACTATTTTTAATTAGTATAAGTATGTAAGGGTATTTTCGGAATTCAAAAGTTTCACCATCTAAGTTTTCCTATATATATATATATATATATATATATATATATATATATATATATATAATTTTTCCATAAAACTGTTTATATATAAACCCCTCTAGAGTACAATTTGGTTCTCATCCTCCAATATATCAGGGAAACAAACAAACCATTTGACTGGTGGATAAACCACCTCTTCTTTTTCTTTTTTCCTTTTTAGATGAAGGCCAGTACTCTCCCCCTGGGCTTTGAACCCTGACTTCCCCTTTCATAAACCAAAGATCTCAAACATTGGGCTGTCCAACCTTTAGTTAATCCAAAACTTCTTAATCATCAACAAAACCAAAGAAGTACCTCTAGATCTATTTTCTTTTTCCAAACTTTCATTATTCTCTAATAGTTCTGATTCCAAATAACTATTTTCAAATCTATAATCCTTCAATTTTAAAATATAACATCTGAAGCAAGATGAGTTTCCATCCTCCTATACTGCATAGTTGTAATTAAAAATAAGAACATATATCAAGTCTAAAAGTTTATGACATATGTTAGTAGAAAAAAAAAGTTACGATATGGATGCATTTGAATAATACAAACAAAAGATATAGATAAAAGATTTTTTTAGATTTAATTGGAGTCTCCATGAATCTTGGGTTGATAGAGAGAACTATTGAGTGGTAGCTAAAATGGTGAATAATGTAAACTGCTTAAAGTTTACTCATTTAGATAAATAGAATCATGGGGAGAAAACATGGAAAGTTATTTCAAAAATATTAAGTGATACAAAAATAGCTATATAGGTAAAATGATTAAAGTTAAACAGCTACATTGTATCGGGTATAAATCCAGCTCTCAGCTCCAAATGAGCAGTCGACCTGAGGGCGCGTTTGGAATAATATAAAAATTTAACCCTTAACCCGCATCAAAATTTCTCTTGTTTTGGACTAATAAATTTATCAACTCGACCTTAATATTCTACCTATATAAGCTATTCAAGAAGCACTGGAGAAGGCACATTCAGCAAGCCTTTTAAGGCAACTCAGTCAACATTTCCATCAGTGGAGAGCTCAGGCTGGTTTAGTTACAGTGGAGATGGGACAGGGGAGTTGTGCTCAAGAGGTGGATGAGTTTACGTCCGTGCAAGAGTTAACCATAGTAAGGCTCGCCTAACGGTCACCGCACAGTGGGCTTGTTCGCTTCCGGGTGCCTTTTTCCTCTCCAATTTGGTTATGCCATTTCGAAGGGTCAACGGGTCACCGGTCCAACTGGTGGGTCAACGGTCAGACTGGATAAATAATTAAAACAATAAATATTTCATATATAGATAATATACTATTCCCATTTTTCGAAGTAGAGTACAATGCTATGGTTTCTCAAATTGAGAAGAGCATAAACAAGCCGGTGGCGACTGCAAAGTTTTAGGCTTTCCCTAATTGAAAATTGTCCAGAAAGACAATATCCCTTGAGAGAAATTATATATATATATATATATATATATATATATATATATATATATATATATATATATATATTCAAACAAAATGGGGATTTAACCAAACTAGCATAAGTCCAGTCAGATTTCTAAGACTTGTTGAGTAGTACAGGTTTTATAAAACCGGCCATATCAACCGGCTTTTAACTGAGTTGATGAAAAACGAACCAATGGTGGGACAGGATTAGCCAGCCTGATCCGGGTTTGATACTAAAAGTTTGACAACTCAAGCCAGCAGGATGGTGGTCCAAGCATAGGTGGGTATAATGAAAGGGTGGGTTCATTAATAACTTGTGACCAATGAGGCGAGGACAAGTGGATTTTCACAGGCAATGTATCTACGAATGTCCACAGCTCAACTATATATATGGGAGGTGTCAGCGTTGTAATACTATGTGGCTTGTGCGTTCGAACCAAACCACCTACCCGAACTTGCGAATTTCCAGATCCAAAAGTGTTAACCAAACTGATTAGTGTAGTTCGGTTCGTTTTGTTTTTGCAGCTTTAATTGATTACTGTACACCCCAAATAATGGTTCATGTTTTGCACCAAGGACGCCAATTTTCTTCCACTATAAACTATTTTTATTCACATGATCCTAACAATGTAAACAAATCAAGCACACAAGATTGAATCAATATATGGACAAGTCTCTTTCACATTATAAGAGTTCAGGGAAGAAACTAAAATACTTTGTTCGTGCATTCCAGCCTAATTAAAAGCTGAGAAGAGAAATACCAAATTGACAAGAGTGTATATATAGTGGATGACGTTAATACGAGAAGCTATCTCAAGGAAGCTTATGGGATAGAAGGTGGAGAATGTATTCTCTCTAAACACGAGACAGATGGCCAAGGTGATGTGGAAGAAGCTTCTTGAAGCACAAGAGAAGTGTCCTGGGTTGGTTACTTCTTTTGGAAATATGTTGATAGCTTGCCACGGGACTTAACGATGGTTACCATCCAGTGTTCTAAATGGCGGTTGAGGCGGCGGCCTAGGCGGTGCCTAGGTGGTAGGCAGTCTCTTTCCGTACTGCTTTTGCGGTAGGCGGCCAACGGAGGTTTGGCGTCGTAGGCGGAGGTGAGGCGGCGTAGGCGGGCGCCTGTGGGAGCAATACCTAACAAAATGTTTTGGCCAAAAGGTTTCGCAAGCATTATGCGCCTACGGTTCACTTTTACAAAACCAAAAGTTCATAAATCTACGTTCTACAACTTAGTTATGCATGAAATACTCTTAAATTATGCGCATTATGAAAAAAAAGTGATAAAATAGTAAAGGATGTCCAAAATGTATCAACCGTCTAGGTGGTGCCTAGGTGGCCTAGGCGGTAGGTGGACTGTCTCCGCCTCGCACCTGCCTACCGCCGTTTAGAACCTTGTTACCATCTATGTTGCATCAATAGGAACACAGAATACAGATAGGGAAAGCTGTAAATAGATACAAAGATAGTAACCTATGTTGCATGAGTACAGATACGGACACCATTTGCCATGTTTGAGCAACATATCATGCAGAAGAGGATTCCAAAGAATATCACTCTAGCATTGATGTGAAACAGAGGTAAGGTGTACTAGAAAAGTCAGATAGCTGGATCACCTAATCTACACATCTTGTGACCAAATTCCACAATAGAGGAGCTTCACACAAGGAGCCACAAAGCACAATGTATGAAAGATATGAAGGCTGATGGAAGTACAGGCCCTTCATAAGCCTATTTAAATCTTGATATTTGCATGTGTTTTTTTAGGTACAATGTCGTCATAGTCACAGTCAATTTGGTACCTAGGCAATCCTAGGAAGACAATTCATCCTTGGATTGTCTACGCATCCTTCCTAGGTGCTCAGATCACTTATTGACTAAAAACTTACCACTTATATAAGTTTCAGGTTAGGCGGCCACCTGGAAGCATAGATTAAGTATAGACAGTAACCAAGCATATATATAATACCCGGTGCATAGATAGGCATCACAAAGAAAAAGTAGAATTACTTACTAGCTTTGTCATCTTCTCCACCGCTACAAATAATATAAACTACAGATAAATGTCAATTATTATTTTTTAGCTCAAGTTAACTATATGCTTTTAGTTTTGGACAGATGAAATGTTATAATACTATTTATAAGATTAATTTATCTGTATCTTAAACTAAACTATGTTTGACACATATACACCTACAAAAGCAAAACAGGCTGGTTTAGAAAAAAATTGTCTTGTGCATGACATCAATAGTATAACAATTCACTTTTAGCTTAAATGTATAACGTCCCTTCGGGGACATCCGATAAAATTGCTCAAAAAAAAAAGCTTAAATGTATAACTATATGCAAACATGACGATCTTTAAGATACAATAACAACACTACAAAAAATTGGTAGACACACAGGGAAACATAAGGGAGGGCTGCAAATAGTAAAGGATGGGAAACATCCAAAGTCAGATTGGTGTGTGTGTGTGTTTGTGGGTGGGTGGGTGGGGACACTTTATACAAAGATTGGCATGGTAAAAAGTGCAGTTAGTAGCGATCTATGTTGCATGGATACTTCAAAGGAGGTTCCATAGGATATTTCAATGGAGGTGCCCTACCTGTATATGTGGTTTTATTGGATACTCAGGAACTCACAAGACTTCAAGGATAGAACATTACTGACTATGTAGGAGTATAAAAATAACCTATGGAGTATAGAAACATAACAATACTAGTGAGCAGATGAAATCAATGTCTGGAAGAATATAAAACATTAGTGCATTCCTATGTTGCACAAATATGGACACGGATACGGGGAAGGACATGATATTCATACAAGATACAGACATTTACAAATAGGTATATATGTAGTCCCCTATGTTGCATGAATACGGACAAGGAGATGGGTACGGACACCATGTTACGTGCTCTTGCAGCACAGGTGCCTTCTTATTGTAGTTTTCTTTCTTTTTTTACTAAACAAATTTCCCTTTCTTATTCTATGGAAAAGCAGCTCCTAGCATCCGATATTTACAATTCTAGTGATACATAATTTGTATTATTAATCTCTGTTCTGATGTATAAATTCTATTGCTATTTTAACCAAAAAAAAAGAAACAATGGTTAGATGTTATTTTTGAAAAAGGAACAATGGGTTAAATTATTATTTTTAAAGAAACAATAGTTAAATGTTTATTGCCAAATCCCCACCGTAATGTATCCATGACTCTCAACGTGTGGTGCCCGCATATTCATAGTGTGGTATCATATCATCATATTCGTATCCATATAACATAGAAAAACATCCTCAAAATTTCAATGATTTATTGGAAAGGAGACTATCTTTATCAACTCCTAAATGTCCTTAACAGTTTTTGCTAGCCTCCAATCCTTAAGGTTCCATAGAATGATGTGGTCCCCCTAAAGTTTTTGCACGGTAATGACTTTGGAAATTACAAAAACCCATGGACAATCCCTATGGCAGGTAAGTCAATGGAAACTCGAGTTGTCATGACAAGGAAAACTGTTATAGAAAGCTGGTCCGTTTATAAAGGAATTCCTAATAATTCAGTGGAGCATTAATCAACTTGCAGGATTATGCGAAAAGGTTACCTATTAGGTTTCTGTAAGTTTCTTGCTTTTCTTTTCTTGGGCTTGTCTATTGATGCTTTAATATGTTTTTTAGGCGTACCAATAGCTGCAACTAGAAACATACATACGTTACTAAGAGGCAGCCTCAACAATATATATATATATATATATATATATATATATATATATATAAAATTTTATTTTTTATATGAACAACCAGAAAACGTCTTGTAAGTTAACCATTCATAATTTTAATTCCATATCAAACGAGAAGGATCATTTGGTTTGTTTGCCCGACTGTGGTTTATTGAAGTAAAGTACAACTTTTTAGTGAGATCTCTCGCACATAAAATATTCACATCTAGGTTGCATGTTTTGAAGTATATTTTCCAGCGTAAAATGAAGGTAAAAAAAGTCAAAATGAAGAATTTATAAATATACTACCAACTTGAGTATTTTCCATTACTTCAATTCACAAGCAACGCTCCAACAAGTCCTCAACTGCATCAAAGTAACGACTATCCAAACAACCATATAGTACTTAAACTACAGCAATATGCAACAAGCAACAATAACAACCAAAGTATCTAACAAGTGCATAAGTAAAATAATTCATAATAAAGTGCTTAAGTGACACACTAATGCAATATCTGACTTCATTGTATAGAAAAGAAAAGAAAAGAAAAGAAAAATAAATAGCCTATGTCGAAGTAAGAAGAAAAACAGTTGCTCCATGATATAAGGTAATGTGTTTACAGTAGTGAGGATACATGCATGCAGAACTGCAGAACAACATCTCATGATGTACACATTTACCTCAACTTATCATATATAATTTACTCAATATTCGAACAAACTATTAGAAAACTTAAAAGCCTAGAAGGGCTGGAACTTTAACCAATTTAAAAAGGAAATATGTAACCAGAGGATAAAATAATTGGCCAAAGAGACATATTGAAGCTAAGTATATGCTTCCATGTAAGGTCACTTGAAAACGCTAAATGGCTGCAAACAAGAGGAGAGAACAGAATTTTTACACACAACTAAAGCTTCAATATCAATGGAAGATGAAGGCGATAGGTAACAAACTACGGTGAAGATACAATAAATGTCGGGACATGCTACCTAATGATAAAAAACATGTTGGAATTGATAACTGATAGAAAAAAGAAGAATATGGAAGAGAAAAGAAAGTAGGCAATCAAGTATGAAGAGATCCTGTGAGCTTGCACAGCTTCCACACAAGTAGATAACTGACAAGTTTTCAGTATTTGGTTGCCTAATGGCAGATAATATTCCTTGGAATGATTTTTAGATAATGCTAACGTAAACCAGTTCCATTCGTAATGACAGGAAATAACCTGTATGTTTCTCAAAGTTACCAAGAATTCAAAATTAGAAGCTGAGATGCAAAGAATGGGCCTATTAAGTATTGTCATGTACAAGTAAAACATAATAAACAGCAGTTTTTATTTAAAAAATATTAATAAATTAAATGCGACACTACATACTTTTGAGGTTGAAGAGGATATCCTCTTGACTGTAATGAACCCACATATCTCACTCTATCACCTGGACATATTATAACAAGAATTAGTTAATCAAGAATTCAGCTAATCTTACTGTATAAGAAAGCTTAACTAGGATTTACATTAATACAAAAATTGTAATTAATTCACATGCCTTCTTTAAATGTATAAGCTTTGGATGATGCTGTTGATGTCTCCTTTGGTAAGGATTGGGAATTAGATGTCCCAGCAATAACTGCCTCTACACTAGAAGCTGGTCGCTTAATAGTTGAAGTGTTAGCTAGTCCCGCTCGTTGCTTAAGAAAGAAGTCTGACATTTCTGCCCTTATGCTTTCTTTTAGAGATTCTGAAACTTTTGAAGGACTCTGGAAGCATTTGTTGTATATTTAAGTAAGATAACAACATCAAGTTCTGTCTTCCCATTAAAACATTGGATATACTAATATGACAAAGAATTACACATCAAAACCTACTTGGAGGGTTACATGAGGGGTACGTGCACCCTGTAGCAGAAGAGAATCAACTATGAGCAACCTTGAATCAAAGTGTTTTGCAAGCGCTTTTGCTAGAGACTCCTGATAGATTTCAGATCCTATAAAATGTAGTGAATTTATTACAGCAAGATCCAGCAGGAAAAAAGAAAACAAGAAAAGGAAATAAGAACATAAATCTTAAAAGAACTACAGAAAGACGTCTGCTGTACCTGCTGGACCAGATAGAAGCGTGCGCTGGCTTAATGATGAAATCTCGTGAGCAACTTTCATTTTGCATTCCAGGTGTATATATGCACATGATAAAAGCGCGCTCTTGGTATTATCACTGAGTAGGATGACAAAAGTTACAGATTTTACACACTTGAAATCTGAATTCAAATCAGCATTTAAAAGAACCGAGGAATAACTTTTGCAAGAAAAAAGTTAGAAAGAAACTCATCTCAACTATCCAGCCATGCCTAACATTTTAGTTTTGTAGCTAAGTAGCATCGACACAGAAATGGGTAGAAATACATCATAACCAAGGTTTGCAGTATCGGTATTGGAATCGGTTTTGGATGTTTCTTATGAGTAACGTATCAGCAGTTTTGGTAACTTTGGATCGGAGTTTAGGTGTTCCTCGTTTCGAAATGCCAAAAATTAATTAAAACTATTAAAAATCCAGAAAAATGTTTGATCCTTTTAGGAATTATTGTATGTGGCATTTGTTGTTTCTCTTTAGATTTAAATGAAAATTGGAATAGTATTCAACATTGATGAACCGTTTAACCGTAATTGATACTATTACTTATACTTGCTTTAAGATAAAATAAACCGATGTCAGTATCGACCAATTATATCTTGTTTCTCTATAACTTTTTTTTTCTTAACATAATCGATCCGGAAAGGGAGCCCTAATGTCAGTAATTGGTCAATTTCGATGAAGATCACTTTCATATTGGGACATGCCACAGCCAATACGTATCAGTATCGGCCGATACTACGAACTATGCTTGCCTATGACCTTTGATGATCATAAGAACCGATCAAAGTAAAAGAAAAAACAACTTTTGACACCAAGCACATGCCTAGACTAGTGTTTGAAATGAAAACCGCCCCTGACCCAATACAAACAAGCTTAATTTGTGCCTTGTATCACATAAAACCGCAACAAAACCCTCAAAAAACGCATCATGCCCAACTCATGCCAACAACTCAACCTTGTAAGCTAATGTTTTAGTCAACCCTTGTTACGGTTGATCAAGTTAGGGTTTGATTCACATCCTTTCCCTTCTCTGCCTCTCATATTGTCTCCACTTCCTCTCCTTGGCAGTTCTGCAGCCAACACCAGCAACAAGCAAGTTTCAATGACAAGATGGGCAATGAACTACAATGGCAAGCTTCTATGGAGGACCTTAGTGGTCAATTGCACTTATTTCTCCTTTATTCTTCGCTATGATTCTTTTCAACAGAAAATCGCAACAGCGTCTCTTTTTTCTCCTCCATCAACTTCTCTACTTATTCTACTGTGTTCGTCATTTCATTCTTGCACTTGTTTCCAGTTCTGCATCTGGACATGTCTCCAGCAAACACCAAGCAAATTATGGCCAAAACTGATCAAATTGGTGTCATATTCATAATAGGCAAGGATCCAGGAGCCCTCCAAAAGGAAATCTAACCCAAAAAAAAAACTGAATAAAGCTCTTTTACATTAAATCCAACAACAGTTGAGCGAAATGAAACTTAAGACTCCACGAAGCCTAAAGGTCAAGTGTTCATAAAAGCTGGCTTCTATGGTCAAGTGTTCAATAGCTGGCTTCTATTCAAAATAGTGTTGAAGCATAGAGAACCGTATATATATAAGCTGGAGAAACCATCCACAAATTCTATGAGTGGAAAGATGGAATGAACAGGATCAAACTTCAGTAAATGGCAACTAATCTAACAAAGAAAAGAGGTTCTAATTTCTGGTAGCATTATTTAGTAAGGATATAAAATTCAATTCTTGGGAATGGGAACACTTCGACAAAATATTGAGGCTCATAGGTAGTGAAATTGCATGGAGCATAGGAATTGCACAATCTTCAACCTACAATAGCTACCTCCTTGTATATGACCTGCCCTACCACTAGAAGAACAACCATTCCTTGTTAGCCTAGTCAATTTGTGGATCAACAATTTGGGGATAATGCTATTAAACACATCTAGATCTCCTATAAACATTTAATAAAAAACTGCATGCAGGTAAATTCTGGGCAAATCCCTATGAAGTATATACCAGGAAGTTTTAGTGAAATTATCCTTTAATAAATAAACCTTTTTTTAAAAAATAGCCAAAACTCATTTTAATCATTTATTTGGTATATTAGATTATTATAAATAATTACTTTTTGGTATGAAATATTCATATAAAATACATTTTGATATAAAACCTTTTATAGGCCAATATTTACTTATAGAAAATATTAATACTAATTTATTACCAAATTTGTTTCTCTTATTAATAATTAACCAAAAGGTAACAAATAATCTTTATGTAAATTAGTTGCCATATAATCACCCTAATAATTAATAACCAATACTTTTAATTAATTAATGAATCTACACAATATTACACAATTAACTAATCAATACAATATTACACAATTAACTAATTAATGACCGGAACATGGATTCAAGCATTTTCTCATCAAATTTGTTTAGGGTACAGACCAATCAACCTGCAGAAATCTCAAAGGTTTTACAACCGGATGTTAGCAATATACCAACCTTTCCTGGTGACACTATGAACAAGAGATGGCCTTTGATGCAAATCTAGGATGCATTTGAAAGGAAAAGAAACATTTAAAGACGGCTTAAACAAATATCGAACATCAGAAATTTGCATGTTAAGAATCAAATTTCAAGAATTTAGTCAATGAATACAGTTAGTTACCTTCCTACAACAGTATGACCTAGAGAAGGCCTATACTGCAAATCTAGTGAGCAATAGAAGAAGAAATGGGGAGACAAGGTCCTTCAGGGCCCAAGCACAAAGCGCAAATGTGGTGCGCCCACATGGGCCAAGCAAGGCCCGTGTAAAATCAGAATAAGAATAGAGGCCTTCCACCTCAACAACTGCTTTGTTTTGCAATGTTCTAGGTGTCACTTGTTTTGGGACAAAAGGAAGTTTTAGTTGTGGCATTTGAACCTTGGATCTTGAAAGTCAATGATGCTTACTGGGTCCTTGTATAAGGCCGCACTTGCTGCAATACAAGCAAGGCACAACCTCCCTTGGTGCTGAGTTTCTTGCCTGGGCACGCTTTTATTAACTATGCACTGAAGCCATAGGGCTAATTTCTCACCCAGTTTTAAATTACAGACTTAACCGCAGACTTGAAAAAGCACATCACATACATAGCTATAAGGTGATAAGACAATGTCAAAATAATAGACCATGTCTGATCGCATCAGACCACTTCAATTACCCAGTAAACCAATTACGGAACTAGACCTGATTATGCTTGCAACCAAGGGAGCGAATACATGCCAAAATCAATTTCATATCTACCTTGAACTCCGAGTGTCTTTTGTATATTGCTGTGCAGTCAAGTCAGTGTCTCTGCAACATAACATACAACCGATGGAACCCAAAAACATCAACCAATATTGTCTCAGGACTCTAAAACTCACCCGATGAAGTAAAGTGAAACTAACTTGATATCAAAATACCAGTATGAACACAATAAATCAAAGAAAATATGACCAAGGTTGTTTTCCAAATATGGACCAATTGTAAATAACCTCCTAACTAAACCTAACCCAGATCCCCTAATTGGTACTCTTTCAGTTCTTTGCTCTGTATTCTTTCAGTATCTGTACTTTTACGCCGCACCTTTACCTATGAATGTCAATATTCTATGTCATGAGGTGAGATGATGTGTGACTTAAAGAAAAAACTGTGGTAAGCTTGTTGAAGACCAACAAACAGCAATAAAGATGACTGTGACAATTGTATCCAGTTAAGAAACACAAAGAACAACAAAATTTACCTCAAATAGTAGGGAAAGCATTCAAATGAAACTTCAATGTCGCTGGGACCAAGAATCCCTCTTTTCAAACCGTCTTTAAAGGCTTGGGATCTAGTAGATGCCAAAGTTAATGAGGAACTGTTTTCTTTGAGGAAGTCACTTCGATACTCGAACATTTTGTAGATGCTCCCACCCAAATCCAAGTCAGGAGAGGATGATCCTACAAGCATTGCAGATTTGTGACAACATGAATACAAACCAAAGTAATTAAGGAGAAAGAAAGCATTACATTAAAAACCAAATATAAAAGAAAAAGGTCAGACATCTTAAGGAAACTAACTTCTCTTATATTACAAGCCAAGCAATATTAACACTCTGAAAGTGAACATAAACCTTTTTCATCTTTCCATTTTTTATTCTCTTTTGAAAATAAGGGTCTTTCATTTTACGGTCCCTCCTGGTTTGTGAACCCAGGACCTCCCTTTCCCCTATCAAAGTTCTTGACTCTAAACCGTTGGGTCACCCAAACTTTATGGTCATACGCCTTAAGCCTCAAATTCTCACCATTTGCTGGCTGGGGCATTGCAACTGACAAATCTTTGCTAAGATTTGAAAACGAGGCCAGCAGTGATGCTTCATCATCGACTGACGGGTCTACTGATCCGGCCTGGAAATGAATTCCTTTAATAGACACACCTTCTGCTTCGGTAATGCTATGGGAAGGCAGAACAGGGGTGACTGTGGATAGTTGCTGGAAGATCTGTCAATAGATTAAGGAGAATGTCTTTCCGCATAAAAAGGAACATCATAAACATTATTAAACAATCCACAAGTGAACCATAACTCAAGAAAGTTCAAAGGATACATAAGCATGTTTCCCTGATGAATTAAATACAACCTCATCCCCTGCAGTGAGAATGACATTTGAGTTTCTTTCAATAGTCTTTCCATTAACTTGCACAACTCCTTGGCTTCCAATAATTTCCAGTGAGGCAACAGATGCACCACCTTGCTGAAAAATATAAAAATGAGTAGTAATTGAAATGTGTCACATACATATGCTCACACCAAATGGTACTATTGACCTGAAACTTTGTGATTTTTTAGGTCAATACACAGTGTGTCAAAGTCGATACCTCTTCATGCTTCAGTTTACATAGAGGCGTATTGATAGATGATTCACCCAGCTGTAAATTGCCTTTTGTATTGTAACCAACAGTGAATAGTGGACCATAGATAGGAAGGTGAGGGTTCTGGACATAATAAATTAAAAGTGTTAATGACATGGAGTTAGAAGTGCATAAATTTAGCGATAGGGAAGAACTAGAATAACAATATGTAAAACAGTAGGATCACAAGCCCTGCTCTTACATGCATGTGGTTCTTGAGATGAACAAGATGCAGTATACAGATACAAACTTGCATATAACAAGACCTAAACTACTGTAAGAAAGTTCAATAAAAAATCAAACTTACACTAAGTAGCTAAAAGCAGAATCTGGTACATATTCATTAAACAAATGACTAAAAACAATAATGATTAAAAGATAAAATAGAGGGTGCGTCAACAAGGTTGTAGATGTCGGATACCAGGTTTGTGTTGGATGGGTTTCTAAATGTCAGATGTCACATGTCGGTGACATTAAAATGTCAGATATTGATAAATAATATATACACACAGACTAAATGTACTTTTCAAAAGAGAGCATAGAACTTAGCTAACTTAACATGTATCCAGTAAAATAGTTGCCATTTGTAAAAGATGTAGTTCAAGCTTTTACCATCACATTAAAGCCAGAACATGATAACATGAGCAATAAACGAAAAAATGATGTCATCCAATTGAAACTCTATCAAAATTTGATATTTCCATTAATAAGTGCTAATATTATCCAATCTTTCTATTATAAAACTCCAATATTTCTATTATAAAAACACCACATCCCAATTAAGGATTCCAATTAAATTAAGAGGCAACAAGAAATTACCAAAACATCCTTAAAAATACCAAAACTGGAGAATAGCATCAAATAATTTGAGTTTACAGAAACTCGAGAAAGAACAAGCTATGTCCGTGATTTATGACATACAAAAAAGAAAAGATAAATATGTTGGTATACAAAAGAATCCACAAAAATAATTAGGTATACAAAAAATGTTATAAATACCCAATGGAGAAAGAAGGAGCTCTTGCTCTAATGGAGGAACGAGAAAGGAGTTCTTGCTCCAATGGATACTCGAGGAAGGAGCTGTTTCTCTAATGGAGGAAGGAGGTTTGGCTTTGACTTTGGCAAATATATAAAAATAGGGGAAATAGAGAGAGAGAGAGAGAGAGAGAGAGAGGTTAGGGCACGAAGAGAAGAGGAGAGAGATCGAAAGAATGAGAGTTGGGAAGGGATTAAGTTGGGCTAGGGAGAGTTTATTTTTGAAAATCCTCCGACGTGTTAACAATTTAGTCCCTTTAAAACCGATTTTAGCATATGTCGGCAATTTTTTTAAATGTCACGTTGAATTTTATGTCGGATTGAACACGATATATCGGCCGACAATGTAAAAAAATGATTTTATATATATAATCTTGACATTTAAGTCCTGAAACCTACATGTAACCATGATGTACCATCACACTCCAAGCCCAAGGTAAGGGACTAGATTAATGGCACGACAGTCTTTTTTTGAATATATCGCACATATTAAATCTTAGCAAAATTCCAATTGTTTATAAATAATTCGGTTAAATTAAAAAAGATATGTCATAATATTACATGTACAATGCTAAATTTAGTCAAGCTTCTATCTCTAAAGCCTTTTTCCCCATTAAAAAAGGATCAGCAACTACAGAACTATCTGAGAACTCCAGAAAAAGATATCAAAAAATACAACAAGCTAAAAGCTATATATGTTGAACTGATATCAACTTTTGGAGCAAACGTTGTGGCTGAGAAAAATTAAGACCAATGCTTTTTGACAAAGGCTAAGAAGCCAGTTGTCACTTGGCAGGTTGGGAAACATACCTGGAATATCAGACAGTATAACACAGAACAAGGAAGCAATACTTCAAAGGAGTCCAAAGACTCCAAAACAAGGGGGGAATGATAAATTAATAAGATTGGCAGCTGAAGCAATTAGCCTTTTTACCCATACAAACCCCCTCCTCCACTACACTTATGTAAGTCTGAAGTCCTATATATATATATATATATATATATATATATATATATATATATATCTTCCAAGTTATTCCTAATACAGCCCCCTCCTTTCCCAAATAAATGGTCCTTTTAAACTGCTTTAATACAAAAATGTACCACCTTTCTTTGGCAGACAAATAAATTAAATTTGACTACGAGAACCTTAATCCATCTGAACTTAGAAGAAGTCCACATATGTTTGAATTAGGAGTTGGGATCATTTAAGGAAGGAATCTTTTAATAAGAGTCGAATTTCAAAAACTGATATTTGTAAGTGTTCAATAGGGACGAAGGGAAAAGTATCTTCGACTTTGAGAAAATATATTTGGATGCTCGGTGGCAGGGAAGGGGTGGCTGGGGCTTATAGAAATAATAAACGATTTGGAGCTTTATATTGAAAGAACCTTAGTTTTATCATTCTAGGAGCAAGGTTATAAACGGCAGTAGGCGGGTGTGCGGCGGAGAGAGTCCACCTACCGCCTAGGCGGTCGATACATTTTGAATACTTTTTACTATTTTGCCACTTTTTTTTGCATAATATGCATATTTTAAGTGTGTTCCATACATAATTAAGTTGTAGAACGAAGATTTATAAAGTTTTAGTTTTGTAAAAGTGAACCATAGGCCCATAATACTTAAAAAAACCTTTTTGGCCAAAATATTTTGTTAAGTATTGCTCCGTCTAGGCGCCGCCTACGCCGCGTCACCTCCGTCTATGCCGCCAACCTCCGTTGGCCGCCTACTCCACCGTCTACCGAAAAGCGGTGCGGAGAGGGACCGCCTACCGCCTAGGCGCTGCCTAGGCGACCTAGGCGGACGCCATTTAGAACACTGTCTAGGAGCACTAAAGACTAACAATTTTCCAATGATATTTAATTTGAAGTCCGGTTTGGATCTTACAGCGCCGAGAATTTCAAATTCGATTTCTAATGCAAATTTGTGTTACCCAGACTCTCCACTTTAAGAAGTAATCGTGTCGATCCGATAAGACATGGGTATGGGTATAGGTATGGGTATGGATATGGAATCCGTATCCGATCTGGTAACAATCGGATCCTTCATGGTGACGATCGGGAGAATGGTAGTGAAGTAGATAGTTTATTTTAATGTGGTAGTGATGTAGATAGTTTATTTTAATATGATAGACTGGTAGTAAAGTAGTAGGGGAGCTGAAGGGACGGTCCCTTAGGAACTTATTCAACTAGTTCAGTAAAGTTTACTATTAATTTATAATTACATGTTGTCTTTTTATGAAACCTTAGTCATAATCCTCGTACCAGTATCCTAAACCCTAAACCCTAAAAACCCTAACCCAACAACTGTACCCGAGTCCAGGTAACATAGATGCAAATCATAGACCAGCTTATGTTTTCCAAGTTGGACATGGTAGAAAAAAGAAAAACCAATACATTCAACAAACATCTAGTAGCTACAACAGCCTGAAGGACAACACTTAAGCCTCGCATAGAGACCTAGCAAGGAAATGGCACCATCAGTCACTTCATCAGAAAGGATTACTTTCCTTTTGCTCTTCAAAATTGAGCAAAATGTTAAAGGATAACCAATACATTTCAACTTTTGTTGAGCGCAATCGATATGGACTACGTAATGGTTAAGCGCCATAAGGACACTAGGGCATAAATAGACCACAGAAAAGCCAACAATATTCAAAACGGAGTTTCGAAAATGCATATAATTAGACTAATATTACATGTTTTATAGGTACAAATTGCCAACAAAAATGAAGATTAAAGAAATGTGTCTTAATTCATATATAGACCTAGCAAGAAAATGTCAAGAAGTATCTAGTAGCTACAAAGGCCTGAATAATAAGAACCCTCGGGCCTGATGTAGAGACCTATCAAGAAGATGTCACCATTAGTAAATTCATTGGAAAGGTCTATTTTCCTTCTGTTCTTGCAAAAGAGAAAATGACAAGTTATACACTTCATTCTTTATTCGGTACAACTGATACGGACTGTGTAATGGTTAAGGGTCTTAAATGACAGTAAGGCATTAGTAAACAAAGTAGTCAACAATCTTCAAGATGGGATTTTTAGTTGCATGTAATTAGAGAATAGACTAAACTTGCATGTTTTATGGGTATAAAACTATAAATTGCCAACAAAACAGAATGAAGATATGTGTACTGATTTATATGCTGATGTTTCTCTTACTTGGATTAATTAAATTTTCCTTTCCTTTTTCAGAGTAAGTGTCAGAGAGATTGGGGATGTCTTGGTTTGGGTTGGTTTTCAGCTGCTCTTGGTTGGTGGCTTGTGGTGGTCACTTGATATGTGGTAAGGAGTCAGTGGACGGGTTAAGGAGGTGTTCTGAGTGTTTGTATCTTATAACATACAGGGTTAAAAAGGGGTTCTGAGTGATTGCATAAAACTTATACAGACGGAGAAGCAAACAATTAGGTGAACAATTATATCCTAGCGACGAATGAACAGAAAGTAGCAAACAGACATTAGAAGGGACCTGATATACGCGCACACACACACAACAACAACAACAAGGTGAACAATTATATCCTGGCGACATATATATATATATATATATATATATATATATATATATATATATATATTTGGTATCTTCCAATGTATGTTTGTTATTTTCTGTTCCTTCGCCCGGATATAATTGTTCGCCTTGTTGTGGTGGGTGTGGGGCTGTGTGTGTGTATATACGTGTGTGTGTCGGCGACATGGCCAATATGTTAGCCGACATGTCGGTTTTCAGGGGACTGATATATCGGACCAAAATGTCATTTTGTAACAAGTCGGCCAACATGTCGGAATTTTTTTGACACTTCGACCGATATGTTATTTATAGCTATCAGATGACATTCGAAGAATAGTATTTTTGTGATTTTGGTTCCAGTTTGATTTTCATAACGGGTTAAAACCGTAAGCAATATCGATTCCCTAACTGAACCCTAACCTCTCTCTCTCTTCTTTCTCGATCTGCTGGTGTTGTTTGAAAACCGGTCAACGAGGCTCCACTCCGGACACTCCAAGCTCCACTCCAATTAGGTATACCTCAAATTAGAAGTATTTACTCTTAAATTCTTCGATATTTGTATTAGAAATTAGATTTAGATAGGACATTTAGGTTATATAATATTACATATTTATTGATATTCGACATTTAAAATGTCCCTGACATCCGACACCCAACATTAAAAATCCCAATGTGACATGATCCTGACATACAACATCTACAATCTTGGATGGAATATAGAAAACATAGTGCTCCTAATTAGGATGTATAAGATGATATGCAATAACACGTATAGTTGTATCATGGAAAACATAAACAAAAAGTCTAGCAACAACCAACATACATTTATTTAAAATTATGAGAGCAAATTATTTCCTTAGGGTAATTCCTAGTAACCTCCCTAGGGCTTTACTTGTTAATTGTAAAACGCCCCAACAAGAATTATTTTGATTTTAGGTACTTCAATCTTTGTATCACAACCTTTAGTGAGGAACCCGACCGTCACATGACCACCAAAAAGTTAACCAAGCCTTACAAACTTAACTGCCCACCAGCTTCTAAGAGAACATAAGAAAAGAAAAGAAAAATCTCCTTGCACCATTTCCTCGGCCCCTAACCCCTTCCCCCATCTCTCCTCCCCCATCACGTCCCAAACAAAACTGCCCACCAGCTTTCTCCACCCTTCCAACCCAACCATATATATATATATATATATATATATATATATATATATATATAAACAAGAAACACACCAAGACACCATCAAGGCAAGCACATCAGCAAACATTGGATTAATTCATAGATAGAGAGAGATCTAAAGAGAAATAGAGACAGAGAGGATCAAGAGAGTTGTCACATGTGTTACTATAGATGGAAGAGCACTTGGATTGCAGTTTTGGTGGGGGAGGGCAATTATGGACTCTTGAAGGAGAGTGAGAGGACAGAGGTGATGGTGGTGGTTAGCTTTTGGAGCTCGAGCAAAAGGTAGAATAAGTACGGATAGATATACATATTAAAAAAATACAATAATAGTGACAGCTTTGAAGTAGCAAAGGAGAATGGTAAAAGGTAATTTAGGGAGACAAAATTATAGCTTATAATAATTCATAAGGGAAGTTAGAAATTAAGGAGAGAAAAGGACACAAAAGCTTGCTAAAACAAGGAAAGGAATTACATATAGGAAATGTTAAATGTAATAAGAAGGAAAAAAGAATACATGCGAACCATAGGGAAATTATAAAAACGTATTCCAGTAGATATTTAATACAACCATAAGATAGTTACATATGAAAAAAAATCATTTGATCCAATTTAGGAACTATCTCTACCATCACAACTTTGGCTTTTAAGGAAAATCTTAAGTACGAAGTTGTGAAAGATTTAATAATTATATTTGGGTTTAGAAGTGCTTGGGAGACAAAAGTTAGTGTTGCAAACTAACTTACCTACCAAACAATAAAGAGCAACAAAATGTCACGGAAAAGAAGCACCTCAATATACACACAGAAATACAAATATTCATCAACTATTGTCTATTGTGGAATGAAAATCATGATCAGTGTCATGAGAATAAAGAAAATAAATGAGCAAGGACCAAAAAACAAACATTCATGGCTGAGAACCAACATGGCTATATCCCAGAGAAGTCTACCATAGAACTGAATACTGACATATTGATGGAAATGTTCTAGAGAATATAGATTTACGTATCATTGTGACTGATTTCAAAACACCTAAGACGTTTCTCAAGGAGATTATGTGATGGTTCTCAAAAACAAACAAGTGGGTAATGCTTATCTTGAGATTATTAGAGAACAGTTACAACAAAGTGGTAATAAATGAGAACAATTGGCGAGATATTGATTTACTTCCCATCGACATAAGATTAAATCAAGTGTCAGTGTCAAATCATTGCCTCTTTGTATTATGTATTCAATAAAATATTTGTACAAATTTTCAAGTGTCGATGACATAAAGATAGTTGATAAGACTTGTAAAGGGTACAGAGAGATCTCTGATATAGGAAACTTAGAATTAGTAGGCAGACAAGTATAACAACAACAACTAGAAAAAGTATAAAGAAGATATTACAAAAAACTTCACACTTAGTCATTTTTGTCGCTTGGGATGTTTACTGTGATGGCAAGATTGAGGATGGTGTTCATAGAATAAAGATAGTACGGCTGAAATAAACTAGCGATTTTGATGTGTGCGACATTCAGATGCTATAAACATGAAAAGGACATTTTAAGTCAACTACAACATCAGTCCTACTTTATAAAGAGGTTGGACACTTCAAGAAGGTGTCTATAAAATGAGCAAAACATAAGTGAAAATGAAGAGATGGATAAGTGGCCAAGAATAAAAAGATGAGAGTATGAAATCTATGGGAAGTTGGAGGTGGATTAAGGATAGGACGATGACTTGTTTGGACAAGTGCAATTGAGCTGATACATTCAGTCACTAGAAATGATAGGATCGTAAAAAAAATTATAAGAATCTAAAATGCGGGATAGACCAGATGAATAAGAACAAAAGCCATAAAAAGGATACTGGAGTTGCAGATATTATTACATAGGAGAAGCCACAAAGAAACTGATTAATGTAGCTGAGCCAAAATATCCCGATATATGATTTGTTTCTCATTCTTGTTGCTGCTATGTAGGACTATTATGGTGTTCACTAAAGGGAGAAAGGTTAAGTAGGTTAACTCCTGTAATTTATTAATGCCACTCAAAAAATCCTTATGATACTACAAGAATTTAGTGTACATATGAGGGAGAGATATAGGGAGCTAAAATTGAATAGCCCATGTGCCTATGTCATTATAAACCCTTCTTCTTTTTTTGTTCTTATTCTTGTTCTTGTTTGTTGTTGTTATGGTTCTAGTTATTATTATTATTCTTGTTGCAGGTACCAAATATATTTGTATTGACAGAAAAGAGAGGCCGTGTAGGTTATCTCTAATTTATCCAATGTCTTTCGAAATACTTATGTAGTCAGAAATGTATATATAGAAATAATCTATGAGGGGACCAAAATTTGCATAATGCATGTACCAATGGTGTTCATAAATACCAATTTTAGCAATTTGACAACCTTAATGGTATTCATAATACCAGTTTAGCAATTTGACAACCTTGAGGTTAATGTAGAAATGGTATTCATAATACCATTTTAGCAAATTGACAAATTTGAGGTTAAATTGCCTCAATATATGCCTTTAATTAATTAAGGATTCAATACCCATAGGTGTCTCGAGCGTTCTCCTAGCAATCAGTAGACAACTAAGTTGACTTAACTAAGTCACCATATAACCATGACACTGAAAACCAGCAAGTACCGTGTCCATACCGAGTTGTGTCTAAGAGTTGTGTTACACATGTATAAGACATGACACACGCTCCAAAATGCATTCGGGGCACCGAAAACAATGCCACGACACTGAAAACCAGCAAGTACCATGTGGACATGTATAGGACATGACACACGCTCCAAAATGCATTCGGACGCACCGAAAACAATGCCATGTCCATGAAACCATGCCCATGTTCTATCATGTTTGAATTTGTTCCGTGGTAAATTATGATAATAGCTTATCATCCAAACAACAACAAAAACCAACTATTTCGTATACTAGAGCAACAGATAAAGAGTTGATCAATAAAGAGATGAAAAGCCGACCTGTGAGCACTGCGACAGAAGTTTTCCCCAGGGCAACTTCGACGACCGCGGCGGCTTCGCGGCCCGCTTCTTCTTCTTCGAGGGGTTCACCGGAGAAAGAATCTTCACCATTTGCTCCTCTGCACTCAAATAAACACCCAAAACTCCACAATCAAAAATACAAACTCAAACTTTCCAGAGAAACAAAACAAGAAAACTACGTCAACACCGTCAAGATCGGACCTTGACCCTTCTCCTCGGATGCCGCATCGTCATTCTCCGGCGAAACCGCCGCCACGGCCTCCGAATACTCCTCCTCGTCCTTCGCAACCGTCGCCTCCGACTGAAAATTCCAACCGGAACCCTAAAAGCAATCAAGACCCAGATGCCAAAATCGATCGAAAATAACAGAAATCGAGGAAAGATCGGACCTTGGCGCGCTTTCCGGACGGCGTATGGGCCGGAGAGGGAGACGAAGGAGAAGACAAAGGAGAAGATCGCTTTTTGGAATGAGCAGAGCTCCTCCTCGTTTCCACCATGGCTTCTGCTTCTTCTTTCTGGATTTTTCCTTCTCAGACCCTTGGGATTTGACGTCTTAGGAAAAGAAGACGACGAAGAAATTAATGGGGAGAGAGAGAGAGAGAGAGAGAGAGAGTGGGAGAGGTCGGTAAGAATAATATATTTGGAACTGTTGAGCTTATTATCCTAGACTCCTAGTAACACGTTCACGTGTTTTGCACTGTAATTTTATTGAATATATTAAAATATTTTAAAGATGATTTATTTTAATTATAACTAAGTTATTTTCACGTTGGACGTTAAAAAAATATTCTACATTATGTTTGAAATATAGATTTAAATTATGCTATAATATTTTAAATATAAGTTGAATATAAGTTACGATTTATAATAAATATATTTTTAAACTTTTTGATATGTATTTAGTTAAATAATATCATTTACTTAGTCTAAATATAATTTAAATTCTAAAAAAATTAGTATTTATACATATTCATGGAGTTAAGAGAATTTTAGGTTTTAATTTTAGTTTAAATTACGTGAGAAAATAAGTACGAAAATATTTAGCCTAAATATAATTTAAATTCAAAAAAAATTAACAAAAATTGTTGATGAAATACACACGGCTTAGACGGCTCAATCTTGAGCCGTTTTGAAGCCCCTTTATATTAGTAGAAATTTGTTATGGGTATGTTTTTAGAATGCCTGCATGAACTAACTGACCACACTGACGGCATATGCTAGATCTGGACGAGTGATAGTGAGATAGTTGTCCAACCAGGATACATTCTCGGTTGTGCTTGGGGATCCCTCTGGTACTAAGAACAGCAATGAGCCCGTAGGGGATATGGCCAGGAATGTCACTTCACCGTAGGAAACTTTAGAACTTCACCAGACGGGAGGCAGGGGTGGGACTTCTAGCTCACTTGGTATGTGTTTAGTTACATAATATTTTAAATATAATTTAAATATTGAACATAATTTAGGATTTGTTATATGTTCAGGGTTGTAACAATTTGTAAATACACGTAAAGAGATACATATCATAAAGTTAGGGAAAAAATATTATGAATATTAATTAATGGAAGATATACATACTACTTAAACAACTCATTTTTTAGCCGTTTTCAAGCCGCATTATAATGGAAGTAATTACTATTGGCCCAAATAGTCAATGGCCAATTTGATTTTGATCTTGATCGAACCATGAATCAATATGACTCGATACGACGTAGTCAAGATGAAGTCAGCACTACAATTATTCTCGAAGCAAGGTCATCTGGATTTTATTATTTATTATGTATTTTATCTTTATTGATAGGACTCAATGTACATCGAGTTCGTAGTTGGAATTATAGAGCTTAAACACAATCCTACCCACTATATTCCAGTCCATTATATAAACTAGTCCACAAATACAAACCTGAGCCAAAACCCAAATTGACCAAAACAAGTTACGGTCCTAGGGAGACCGAACTCGGTCCCCTTAAGACCCAGATTTGACTGACTTGTTCATCCCAAAGATCAGGACGCCAACGTTCAAATTTATAAACATTGAGGGATCAAACTCGACCCCCTATTAGCTTATAATAGATTTGAGTTTCACTAATTTTCAACAGTCACTCACTCGCAAACTTTATTCATTCTTAGCTATAAAGCTTTTCCATCACCAAGATAACTTCCTAAGCCTCTAAGTGCCAAGTACGATCTTGGTTAGAAGTCTACAAAGAGTTAAAGCTTGCATTTCCAAGTTACGATTCGATTGGTTGTTTAAAGACGGCGAGCCCTTCGAATCGAAGATCGTGGTTGTGTCGAAGTCGATAAGCTATTTGGATTAAAGCTTGTGGTTGTAAAATGTCGGAAAGCTCTTCGGATCAAAGCTTGTGTTGTACACTATTTCACAAATAGTGGATTAACAACGGGCAAGAGTACCTTGGACTGGATTAGTCCTCCACAATAGATACCAGTATATATCATGGTGTTAGCGTTTGTGACTTCTACCCTTCACCCGTCTCTATCATTTACTTGCTAGATTTCGTGTTGGTTATATTATTGGATTTGATTAGAGTAATTATTGTTAAACTCTATTCATCTCCCTTCTAGAGTTGCTTTCAGGGCCTACAAGATAGTGACATCACGTGAGTTCTATGTACCAATAAAAAAAATCCTATGATATTATTAAAAATTAGATATAAATAAAATTATATAAATATTTTTAATATATTTTTAGTTATGATTTGTTATAGACATATTTTTAAACTTTGGTCATATATTGTCTAAATATAATTGAATGTTGAATATATTTTAATTAGGATTTTTTATAGATATGTTCATAGGCTTTTGGATATATGTTTAGGTAGTTAGAAGGATTTTAGGATTTTTTTTTTTCTTCTCTTGATTAAATCTTAATTACGTGAGTATATACATGGCTCATTTTTACCCGTTTTCAAGCATCTTTATAATATTAGGGATTATTATATTACTATCAGTTATTAGTCATATTCACGTGCGATGCACGTACCAAAAAGAATAAAAGAAACTATGATATTATTAAAAAATTATATAGAAATTTAAATTATATTAAAATAATTTTAATAAAAAATAGATATATTTTTAGAACTTTTGATGTATGTTTAAATAATACAATGTATTTAATTTAAATATGATTATGATATTGAATATATTTTAATTTGATTTTTTTATAGATATGTTTACAAGATTTTAGATATATGTTCAAATAGTTATAAGGATTTTATGATTATTTTTTATGTGAGGGATATGCATATAGTGGTAATTAGAAGGATTTAGAAGAAAAAAATTAATAATGTGAGGATATACATACAGCTTAGACGGCTCATCTTTAGCCATTTTCAAGCCTTGTTTATAATAGTAAAGATATTATTGTTGTTGTTGTTGTTGTTGTTGTTGGAGAAATTACTATATTTTATGTATATGTTTTTATATGGTTATTCACAGGTGACCAAGTGTTGGGTAGACAGTTCAAATTCTACGACCAACCTGCTACATAAACATAAATAGGGAGCGCAAGTGATTGCTTGACCGTCTGTTTCCTCCATCGTTTGCCTAGTACTTCCTCTATGAACACCAAAGCCAACAATTTGTCATAGCCCACATTTTATAGAAATATAGGCAAATAGTTGATGAGCATGCTAAGCCGAATAAGTAAAGTATTTAATAATATGTAGGAAATAATAATGCCTTATTTCATTGATTGGAGCTGATTACAATATATATACTTTCTACACTATTGGGCTTATGGGCCATATTTACAATAGCTACATAAATATAATCTAACACCCCCCTCAAGTTGGAGCATGCAAGTCACAAATGCCCAACTTGCGAAGTAAAGAATCAAACACATGCTTCCCAAGGGGCTTACTGAAGATGCACTACAAAAATTTGTCAGATTAGCGACGTTACAATACGTCGCTAAACTCGATGAAAGCGTCGCTAAGTGAATTTAGCGACGTTTTGGGCGACGTTTTGGAAACGACGAAAAAAATGTGTCGCTAAACGAGAAAACGTCGCAAAATGTCGCTAGGACGACGTTATTTGGCGACGTTATTAACGTAGCTAATTAGCGACGTTATTTGTGACGTTTGATCGTTGACGCTAATTAGCGACGTATAAGGCGACGTTATCGTGTGGTCGCCGTTTAGCGATACTGTTGCGACGTTTTGGCGACGACGAGCTGACATCAGATTATGGTGCCACGTGTTGCCACGTCAGCATTTAGCGACGCTTTTAGCGACATTTACTAACGTCGCTAAAATTTAGCGACGAATAGTAACGTCGCTAACAACGTCGCTAAGGTAAAAAAAATATGAAAAAAATATGTTCCAAAATGCAAATGGAGCTGGAGCCTGAGCCATACAGAATACAAAACACAAAATACAGAATCCAATCCCTGGGTTCGCCGACCCCCTCGGTGGAACACTCAATACCGGCACGCACAATAAATTCCAGAATATACAAAAAATATAAAGAAAAAATACGATCCGCAACAAACAATGTCAATATATAATATCATGAACAAACCAAATCAATATCCGCAAACACGTACAAACTCAATATCCTCAACGAAAAAACTGAATATCCCCAAATACGTACAAAGTGAAAAATATAGTACAGTCCAAAAATGCAAAAACAAAACTAATGATCGCCTGGAGCTGGACCCGGTGCTGGAGGAGGAGCGCCACCAGATGACTGTCGTCGCAGCGTCAGGATCGTCTGATACTCCTCTGGTGACAACAGGTGGACGAGCATGTCCTCCCGTGCACCGCCGGATGTAGACGATGCTCCCGACGTACCAGCAGGCGGTCGCTCCACTGCCATCTCCTGGAAATGCTGTATCTGCTCGACCAACCACTGCGTAGCCTCCTGCGTAGCACGGGTCATCTGTTGCAGCGCCTCCGTAGTCTCCTCCAGCCTCTAAAAGCGTGAGATGAGCGCAGAATCATCTGTATGCGGTGCCCCCATCCTCTGTAGCATCTCGTCATGCAGAGCTGCGATCTGCGCAAGGACGTCACTCTGCTGCTGGCGGAGCGACTCCTCAGTATGTGCGAGGCCGGGCACACTAGTGGCGGTCGCAGAGGCCTGTGACGCAATGAAGGCACCATAGGAGCCCGTACCATAGTACGTACCCCTATGCATGCCACCAACGGCCCTCATCCACAGCTCGTCATCTGACTGAGCTGCGGCGGCCGGGGGCTGATGGGAAGTGCTAGCACCAGCCTCCTCTGACCGTGTCGGCCCGGTGTCCCTAAGCCTAAAAAACTCGGCCTAGAAATAACATCTATATGAATTCTCACGTGGTCGCTAAAAATTAATACTAATGCACTAGCATTAAGTAAAACTTCTAAAACTCGACCTAGAAATAACATCTATATGAATTTTCTACGTAACTAAAAATTAATATTAATGAACTAGCATTAAGTAAAACTTACGTAGGTGTCCCGGGCCTTGTTGTCTACGATCCGCTCCCCCTTCATGTGCGTGGCGAGGAACAAGGTCACCATATTCAGGTCTTCTCCCGATTTAACCTGTTACGAAATTATTATATGATTTGTCAGTTAAGTTGAAAGAAATATATTACTATAAAGTATTAATTATGGGTATACGACGAGATACGTACCATATGGGTGAAGAAATCTATGATGGACCTTGATCCACCACACCACTGCGACCCCGCCTGTCGCGCTCTTTTAGACTTCGCGGACTTCTCCTTATAGGCTTCCTCCTCGAATCTCCTCTTCATTACCGTCCAGTCGGCGGCAGAGATCCAACCCTGAATAGGCTCTCCCCGGCGGTCGTGATCCTTTTGGTCAATGATCGCATCCCTAATGAGCTTGCTGGCGATGCCGAAAAATATAGCCTCGACAGCAACGGCGCGGTGGGAAGGGAAGAAGTAAGTCCGCTGAAAAAATCATAGAAGTACATAAGTTATAACATAACATACTAAATGTTAAAAAGAAATAAACTTTTACGTACCGAAAAGTGCTCAAACCAGAAGGCCTTCCTGTCGGCCGGGACATCCCTCCAGTTGATCCAGGCCCCCCCGTAGTTCTGTCGCAGGAATGTACCCAGCGACCGGTGTACGGAGGAGGGATAATACCTATAAAATGGAAATTAAAATTTATTAAACAAGTTTATAATAAATTTAAACAAATTAAATACAACAATTTTACTTACCGCCTGATCCGAGCACAGGCCAAAATCTCCAACCTCAGATCCCCCTCCGGGTGACATGGAGGATCTGTCTCAAATGGGAGATGCACTATGCCCCTGCCCCTGTCCTGCCCGCAGCCTGCCCCTCGGTCTCGGCCTCGCCCTCACCATCGCCCTCGACCTCGACGTGGGCCTCGGCCTCGACCTGCTCCTCAATAGTGGGGTCGACCTCTGGAATACTCGACGGTACTGGCTGCGTAGAAGAAGAAGGCCGTAGCCTCGAACTGCTAGAGCCGGGTATAGAGGCACTGCCGGCGACTAGACCGCTAGTGTATACTGGAGTGCGGGGGGATGAGGAGTCGGTAGGAGTGGTAGATAGAGACGATCGGGGTCGTCGACTCCCACCAGCACCGGAACCAAATGATCCACGTCGAGCCATATCTGAAAAAATACAGAAGTATACCATACTACATCTTAAAAAAACAAAAGTATACCATACTACAGCCAGGAAACGTCGCTAAGTAAACCATACTATATCTGAAAAAAACAAAAGTAGACCATACTACATCTAAAAATGTCGCTTATTAACGTCGCTAAAACAAAAGTAAACCATACTACATCTAAAAAACAAAAGTAAACCATACTACATCTGAAAATTAAACATATTCAATCATCTTCTGAAAATTCATCTTGTTCTGATTCCTCTTTCTCTTCCTCTTCACTTCTATCAACTTCCTCTTCCACTTCTGATACTTCTACCTCTTCCAATTGATGAAACATGTCATGAGGAACTTCCGTTGAGTCCACATCGACAATATTTGTAATAAGAGGTAGTTCGTCTTCCTGATAAGCTATCTCGTCGACATCGAAGGTATTCCGAGCTTTAGTCTTACAGACTGCCCACCAATCTGATCTCCCGGCTCCTCGTTTTGGATAACTGGTAAAGTAAACTAGCTGAGCCTGGCTTGCTAGAACAAACGGCTCATAAGCTTGATATCGACGGCGATAATTTATGTCAACAAGACCATGTTTGTCAATTTTCCAACCTCGATCCTGGATCGGATCGAACCTGTCACATCTGAACAATACGATCTTACAACGTTCTATAGCATAATTGTATGTCAGTTCCACAATCTTCCATAAGACGTCAAAAAAGTCATTGCTTGGGTCGACGTCTTTGTAGTTTGAAGATTTTATGCACAAACAGCTATTCTTCGTAGAATCCAAATCCAAGAAGTCGTCTCTTATTCGAGCATTTGTTGACTTGAACCTGAAACCATTTACGCAGTAACTTGGCCAGGTCTTCACTTGATAAATTGGCCCCTTGGCTAGAGTTTTAATATACTCATTCTCAAGGATTGCCTCCGGACGATCAACCTAAATACCATAGAAACGATGCTAACTTAATTATTATGTGCAAGTATAAATGTACAGAAAAAGTAAATTGTGACTACGTCCGTACATATGCTCTCAACCAAAAAGGAAAATGAAGTCTCATTTGCCGTTCTACTTCCTCTTCGGTTGCGTACGGATTGTTGGACGTTACCTCATCCTTAAACATATTGGAAAGCAACAAAGCATAGGTATATTAGTTATATTCAGAAGCAACGAAGCACGCGAAATAATTTTACTTACCCCTCTAGCTTGTCCACTTCTTCCTCATCGCAGTTGAGCAATACATATAACATTGCAGCGCTAACCTCATCATCATTTAGATATCTTTTTTTTATTTTACCAGATGGTTTTCCGTAGGCAGTAAATACTTTCAGCTTTGCCTCAATACCAACTTCATAGCCGTTATCATTTTTAGGAGTCCTTGTTCTGTTTGTAGCAATATGAGGCTGAAAATACATGGAACAAAAGTTTAAAATCTCCTCAAAGACATATGCTTCATAAATAGAACCCTCCACCCGTGCCTTATTTTTTACCTTCCTCTTGAGGTGGTTCAACTGTCGCTCGAACGGGTACTTCCAACGATAACCGATAGGTCCAGCAACAAGAGCCTCATGGATAAGATGAATCGGCAAATGCTCCATTGAGTCGAAGAATGCAGGAGGAAAAACTCTCTCAAGTTTGCAAAGTGTTACCACAATGTCTTTCTCTTGCTTCTCTAAACGATCGATGAGCAACTTGTAAGAACAAAGATCTCTGAAGAATATGCTAAGCTCTGTTAATGGATCCCAGACTATCGACGGTAATAATTCTCGAAATGCAACAGGAATTAACCTCTCCATGAATACGTGGCAATCGTAGCTCTTTATTCCGGTCAGTTTACACTCCTTTATGTCGACACATCTTCTTAGATTGGAGACGTATCCGTCCGGAAATTTCAAGTCCTGGATCCATCTACAAAGTCTCACTTTGTCCTCATTGTCCAGCAAGTAGATTGCCTTAGGCCGCAAAAGCTTTTCCTTCCCGTTGTCTATCATGTGCAATGTAGGGCGTCTGTATATTTCTGCTAAGTCCAATCTAGTCTTCTAATTGTCTTTTGTCTTTCCCTTGACGTCCATTACAGTATTAATTATGTTATCAAACACGTTCTTCTCGATATGCATGACGTCAAGATTATGTCTAATCAGATTTTGCTCCAATATGGTAGATCCCAGAATATACTCCTTTTGGTCCAGTTATGATCTTCGCCAAATCCCTCGCAACGGCTGCTTGTTGTAGGATCTTTAATAGCACTTGGGATTTCTTTTACTTGCTCCCATGTGTCCTCTCCGGACCACATTGGCGGTGGATCGCCCTTCTCCATAGCTTCGGTACGGAATGCAGTTCTGTTCCTACGGTATGGATGGTCTTTCGGCAAGAACTGTCGATAACAATCAAAGAAGCATGGCTTTCCTCCGTGTCTCAAACGAAAAGCCTTAGTGCGGTCCATGCAATACGGACATGAAAGCCGACCATGAGTGCTCCATCCAGATAACATTCCATAAGCCGAAAAGTCGTTGATTGTCCACATTAGTGCTGTCCGCATCTGAAAATTTTGTTTTTTTGAAGCATCATACATGTACGCCCCTGTTTTCCATAGCTGCTTCAGCTCATCTATCAACGGCTGTAAGTACACGTCGATGTTCCTCTTCGGGTTGTTCGGATCGGGGTTGATAATAGTTAAGAACATGTAATGTGTCTTCATGTACATCCAAGGTGCCAGCATGAATATTGGGAGCATGAAAGACCAAATGGGGTGAAACCATCAGAGCAGAGCCCCAACCTTATATTACGTGCATCATAAGCGAAGTTAGGATATGCTCGATCCAAGTGCTTCCACGCTTCTCCATCAGATGGGTGATCCAACACTCCTTCGGTCTGTTGTCGCTTGTGCCAACTCATATTTTCGACAGTCTCTTTCACCATGAACAATCTCTGCAACCGCGGCGTCAACGGCAAGTAGTGCATTGAAGCAGTCGGTCTTCTAGACTTGCCTGTAGCAGTTGTCTTGTAGCGATCAGCACCACAAAATCTGCACACTTCTGTATCCTTGTGATCTTTGTAGTAAAGCATGCATCCATTCTGACAGCAATCGATCTTGTCGTATCCCATCCAGAGAGATCTCACCATCCTCTTAGAGCGGTAGAAGTCTTTCGGTAACTTGGCACCCTCCGACAAGATATCGGTAATCAACTCGAGCACTCTATTGTAGCATTCTTGGGACATGTTATAGTCAAACTTTATGCTCAAGAGCCGAGTGATCACCTCTAACGGTGAATGGTCCTCACAGCCAGGGTATAAAGGAGTCCTTGCATTCTCCAGCAACTCCATGAACTTCGCGGCATCGGCATTCGGTGCCTCCTCACCTGCGTCACGATTGTATGGATCGAAACTAGGCCCCGCAGCGTCGAAGACCATGTTTACGTACTCGTTGTCGATACCAGTTTGGTTGTGGACATTCATATAAGGCTCCACAAAAGGCTCTACATAAGGCTCCGCTTGGAATGCTAAAGGTACAAGCCCTCCGTGTGCGGTCCATTGGTAGTAATTCGAAAGGAAACCCTTTGTGTATAAATGATACGTCACATCCAATTCTGGTTGAAACTTCATGTTTCGACATTTTGCACACGGGCACTTAATGTCCATGCCGTCCATGGATTGAGGAAACGCCTTCGCGAATTGGAGGAATTGTTCTACTCTGGCGATGTATTCATCTCGCACACCGCACCTGTCATCTCGAATGCGGTTGTACATCCACGAACGGTCTAACAGATACTGTAGGTCATAAAAATCAAGTTGCACCCATCAAAAAAGTAATGAAAATCAAATTGTGCACCCTTCAAATGAACTGCGCAGGAGACAGACTGTGCAACAAATCAACTGTGCGAGGCCGAACCGCGCTAACATCCAAGCGCGCTAGCTGACGTAGCAACGTCTTCATTACCTGACAAAAATCCGATCTTTTGACAGCTGACAGCCCGATAAACGAGGAGTCCTTTCGTTTCTTGTGCAGCACAGCGCTCGAGGACAGCTGTACAGCCAGCACAGTATGACAGCCCAACCGAAGCGCAGTCTGCCAGATTCTCGTCAGCGCAGTCTGATCCCAGCGTAGTCTGAAGCTAGCGTAGTTCAAGTGGCACAATCCATCAAGATAACTGACATTTTGTACGTGGCCTACATGCCATCAATTGTTCACCACGTGGCAACCGTCTGTACACGACCATGCGCATTTCAATCAAATAATACCACGCGTCTAATACAGTTGAGCCACGATCGAGTAACTGCCAGCGCAGTCCAATGCCTGCGTAATCCAGCCTGCGCAATCCAGAAATAACTACTAATTAGTTATTTTTCAGAACTCTATAAATAGAGTTTCAAGTCCTTTATTATCAAAATCAGACTATATCAGATCATTATTATCACCAGAGATCAGGAGTTCTTGTCCAAGTACTGCTGCATTCTTCAGAGGCTATCGTCATCAAAGTTCACATCGTCCAAGGAATAAAGCGATCGTCTTCAGATCGGATTCCTATAGTTGTACTTTTCCAGAATTCAATTGTAATCTTCTTACAAAGTTTATGAAATAAAAAGAACACCTTTTATTTTTGCAAACAAAATGACGACTCTGTTGGGGACGACTTTCTCCTCCGACGAGGAAGTGACAACTCAATGTGACGTTGCGTCTATCGGAAAGACGCAGAAGACGCTGGTTGTGAAGGTCAACCAAACTGCCTATGAAGCGATGATCAACTCTGGGCTACTCGTCGTACTGCAACCTCTGCCAAGAGCAAGGTTCGTTCAGTGTGGACTCCAAAGTCCTCTGCGCAGTCCTCTGTGCACTTCTCTGTGCAGTTCTCTGCGCAGTCATCTACGCAACCTGTTGTCTCTGCTGCCAAGGAGCCAGTAGCTTCTACTGCCCATACACAACTCCCTCTCTCTTCTGCCAAGACGCAAACCACTTCCTATGCTGCTTTGGCAAAGTGCAAGACTCCTCTTCCCCCGACGCAGTTGGCTGCAACTTTACCTGCACAATCCACTCCTGCAACCAGAGTGCAACTCAAACACTCTGCAGTCAAGACTCCTGCTGCGCAAGCTGCAACTCTTGGAGTTTCTATGGCCAAAAGGCCATCTGTCAAAGTTCCCCATGCGCAATCAGCTAATGCACCTACTGCCACAGCCCTAGCGCAAGCTGTTCCAGCGCAGTCTAATAGGGATAGCCCTTTGGCTAATCTCCCTTCTTCTCACAGCAAGGGGAGAAACTCTGCTCCTCTTCCCAAGCACCCTGTTGCTCCAGCGTAATCCACTGGGGGTAGTCTGTTGACTATTCCTCCTCCTCTTCAGAATAAAGGAAAAGGCCCGTTGGTCTTTTCTCAAACTTCCTCGTTCCACGACTTGGAAGACAACAGAGGGAAACGCTCTTTAGCCAACCCTTCTTCACAAAACAAGGGAAAAGGTCCTTTGGACTTTTCTCAGTCTTCCCTGGTTTTTACCTCGGAAGATCAATCTGAACGTGCCTCGGCACCAATCAGTACAAGAACTCTCTCAAACAAGAGTTCTTCTCTCCCTGCCAAAGGGAAATGTATTGATCAAAGATGTATTCTTCCTACTCCGGTAGCGGAATTCCAAGATCTCCCAACTCTCCGGATATCCCGCTCATAACAAGGAAAATTATTAGTATCTCAGACATAAACCCCTGGGGGTGAGTTTGCTGATCTACGGGATTATCTGTAGCTCCTCTTCCCAGATTTTTTTATTATATTTTATTATTATTTACTTTATTGAATTTTATTATTATTACTATTATTATTTTTATTATCATTATTATTGAGGTCGTTATTTTATAATATTATTATTATAATTATTGGTTATATTTACTTGGTTATCAAATAAATGTGATTTAATATATATATTCATATTTGTAAGAAATAGACCATACTCTAGGAATATATAATATTGGATTTTTATTTAGGTTTTATGGATATACATATTATATAAGTATGTGTACGAGTATATAGGTATATGTACACATATTATATATACGAATATTTATACAGACTTATACATATCCACAAATATTTATAAGATTATATATATTAATATATGTATGTGCATATATAGTTAAAATAAGAAAAAGAAAAAGGTTAATGAAAAGAAATAGGGAGCAGTAGCAACTAAATCCTCAAACCGAGAGCAACAGAAGCGGCCCAAGGCCATCACATGTGCTCGAGCTCAGAGCCCAGCCATTTGAGTTCTGTAACCGAACTGATCCAACACTTGGAATTAGGAAATATAGAGAACCCATTGGAGTTGGCCAGTGAGCCCAACACCCAAAGCACCCGAGCCCCAAGTTAGCCCAATACCCGAGCGGGCCCCTCTCTATTTCCAAACTAAAAGAGAGCAGCAACAGTAGCAGTGCTCAACCGAGCACACAAACCACGGCTTAAATGATTTTTCCCCCGCGAGTTCAGGGTCGAACCCGACCCTGGTTACGTATACGCGCAGCCTATATATAGGACAACGCAAGGTCGAGAGATGGAAACCACGAAACCCTAGCAGTGCCGCGCCCCCAACGCCAGTCGCCGGGGCGGCCCACCCGCCGCCGATGCTCCGCCGCGCGCAGCCGAGCCGCGGAGGCAGCGCGCGCACATGCGCGCGACAGAATCGGAAGGAGACTGCAGCGACGAGGCCACTTCACGTGGCATTTTCTCCGCGTACGGTCGACGGTTCTTCGAACCGATTATTCAGGTATAGACCCAGTATATACCCCTTGGAATCCCTTCAAATACGTTTAATTATCGTACGCTGGATTGGCCGATAAATCGAAGCGAAGTCCGACGAAAAACTGCAAATAACAGAACAGTTTTTCAGGCCAAAACCTCGATTTGGAAGGAAGATTCCTGTCGATTCATAAAGATTTCGAAAACCTATTGGAACAATTATTTAGATAACCTATAGAACTTCGTATCCCTTTTTGTGGAATCGGATTTCGTTGACGGAGCGTCGAGAAATCCGATTCCGAAGTTCAACAAAAATCTGATTTCGAAACAGTGAAAAACAATAAAAATCGCTCCACACGACGTCCGTTCCGCCATTCCGGGCAACGTGGTCGCGCACCGAAGACATCGAAAGCTGCGTAACGGCTTCGTGGTCGTGTGTGCTTTGACGGAATTCAAATTGGTCGCGTGTGCGCGACGAATTCGACGCGTATCCGTCGAAATCGTCCCGTATCCGTCCAATGCAAATTCAGTCATAACTTTGTGCACGCTCGTCAGATCGAGACGAAACTTGCGCCAACAGGACCGTATTGTTTTTCTGGTCCTGCATGCCAAGTTTGGTCCGATTCGGAGACAGTTGAAACCGACATCATTTTGTGGGCCCCACGGTCCGACTCAACGGGCGATTTTGTGCACGGCCCGCCGGAATCCAACTCTGGACATACGGTTGGGTTCGTATCGAAAAACTGGATCCGTAGACATGTAGTTTGACGACTTTAGAGACCGTTGACTCTGACACGATTTTTGGTGCAAAGCGGGTCCAACGGCGGACATCGTCTTTGCCCGAAATTACCGTTTTGCCCCTGTGTTCAGAATTGGACTTAAGGACAGGCAATCCTAGCTAATTTGACTATTCTGAGAACGTTGGTACTATTTATTTCAGCATCCGGAGACTTCTGCATGTGTTGATTGATTGTGGCTCGTGAGTGGTATTTATTATTGGTTTCTTCCGCTAAGGACCTCAGGCAAGTGCACTTTCTGATTGCTTTCCGATTCATAGTAGTCTTTTCATTTCATGTCTATACATATATCTTGCTGCTTGTTGACACGCTCGTCACACGGAGTTGTCGGGAGGGGAAATATCTTAGTATACATGTGGACTATCCAGAAATATCCCATTATGTCTAATCTTGAATGCTAGCCGCTGCGCACGACACGTGCAGTGTGCCTTATTTACCCCCTAGCCGTTCACATGTCGAAACGGATATTTCACACCACCTAGATAGATGTCTTTTATTAGTTTTTCCTTGTTTACTTCTCTATCGTGCTATGACATCAGTTTCTTACTAGCTTTCATTTCTCATATGCTATTTTCATGACTTGTTGATTCTATTGTGTTTTGCACTGCCGTCGGTTTGTGTACTTGTTCCAATCCTGACTGGATAACCAACATTTTTCAGGTTTAGCCTTCAGGTTTAGCCGCGATCATTTTTAGCACTGGGAGACTTGGGTATGCTGAAGACAACCTAGAAATAGAAAGCAGTTGTTTAAATTTCATTAATTGTAAATCTTGTATTTTCTTTAATTGTAAATGTTGTAATAAATCTAGAAATGTGAATGAGCAATATTGTTTATTTTGAGCACTTATTTCTTGCGGGCTTGACAGCGTTCTACCGCTGACTCTGCGGCGTAGGCTGGCTTGGACACGTCTCGTATCCGAAAAGCGGGTGCGGGTCGTGACATTATCTCAATAGACCTCGGTCTACATTAACTTCGGCGAAACGCAAGCAGCCAATGCCGAAGATGAACCTGCATCAGAGGCAAACTTCCAGGATGAAAAATCCTGACACCTATGCTAATGAGGTGAGTACTTCTCTATATACTCATGGGACAAAACATCTGAAGAACCGGAACCATGTTTCGAATGTGGTCAAAGAACATATCCCTCAGACTTCTTCTCGTCCCGTCATTGTTCCTGATCTCCGAGAGCACCTCAAGCAAAAGCGGGACAATATTTCAGCACCTCCAGTTCAACCACTTAAACACCATTGTAATCACAAGGTTGTCATCAAGTGATGTTGCCAGACAATAAAACGATCTGTCTTCGATCGTCTGAACTTTGCAACTTCTGAACCAATGTCAGAAGATGAAGACGAAGTGTTGTATGCTTCCGTCAACATGGCTTCTTAAGACACTGGGGGTAGAAAGTGCTCCAAACACGGCAAGCCTCGCAGGCCCAGCCAGCGGTATTTAGATTTACTCCAAGAATCTTCTGAAGGAGTATTTCGACACACCTGATCCCGAAGTCGAGACACAATCGGTCAAAGGAATCTTCTCCAAGATCCTTCTGGTCACTTCTCTACTTCTCACTCAGGAGATGATTCCTTCTCTGATTATGATGCATACAGCAAAAGTTCTGAACAGACAGTATCTTCTACTGTACCTAGAGAAGTGACAGCTTATGTTGTTACTGAAGACCCAGATGCTTCTAGTTCAGCAAATCAAGAACAACGAATAGCTGTACTGGAGGATAAGCTGAAGACCATGGCTGAAATGGTCGCCAGTATGCATTCTATCATCGTGGCCCAACATACAGTACCACCGACCGCACCTGCTGCAAATCCTGAGATTATAGCATCGTCGGTGCCTGTCAATGCAGGTCTGGGGGTAATATCTCCTCAAATACCCCCTGTACAAATTCAACCCACACCCAGCCAGTCAGGAGCTGAGGGTAGTACTTACCATGCTGTTCCTCCTCCTAACACTATAATTCAGCCTGCTCCTTCTTCATTATCGGAGGATGCTAATGAAGCTGTCAAACTCTTGCGCACTCAATTCGAGGCTTTTAAAGAGAAGGACAATTTATAGAGATTGGGGATCAAACAACCCTATCCTGTTGAATGGAAGAAAGTCCCATTTCCTCCAAAGTACAAGATTCCCACAATTTTGCTGTTTGACGGTAGCACTTCTCCGAGCCAGTTCATCAACCACTTTGAAGTAATGACTGTTCAACTTCAGCCAAATGACGCTCTTCTTACCAGGGTATTCGTCGGCTGTTTAGCCGGTGTAGCATACGATTGGTATAGGAGCTTACCTGATGGCTGTATCACTTCTTTCTCGGGCCTTAAACAAATCTTCTTGGAACGATTCTACGAAGGAATCAACGACATGACCATGTTGGCCCTCAATAAGATCAAACAAAGACATAATGAAACTGCTGAAAGTTTCATTGAAAGATTCTGCCGAGAAGCATTAAAGATGCCTCCTAGAACTCCGGTCGCTGTAACTATAGACACCTGCAAGGCAAATCTTTTGCCTATCATCAGCAAGTGGACGGGGTTAACTCAATTTCAAGACTGGCCATCATTCATTGTCAATGCTAAAGCAGCTGAAGTTAGTGCTGACAAGTTCAAGCAATTGGGGGTACACATGTCTAACCCTGACCGCGATGAACACCCCATATCTAGTAGCGATAATTGCCAGAACAACCGTAAGGGTAAAGAAACTTTGAACATCAATTTGAAGAGCAAAGAATCTCTGGTTGTCAATGTGGCTCCACCTATGTCTACTTCTACTCCTTCTGCCCCTCCACCAAGGGAACCTCGTCCGAAAGTAGAATACTCCTTTGACGAGAATGACACCGCGAGCATCTTTGATTGCTTGATCAAAAGCAATAAGCTCCAACTCCCAGACCCGAAGAAGCCTGACGAGGTCGGTAAGACTGATCATCCCAAATATTGTGTCTATCACAGGTTCATTGGGCATCCCACTCGAGCATGTTACGTGCTCAAAGGCAAAATTCAAGAGCTCGTCAACGTTGGTGTTGTCACTCTTCAACAAGATGAGAAGATTGTTACCGCGAATATGGTCTCAGTACAGTTCGGTAACTTTCTTCCACAGATGGTACAGCATGGTGTCATCCCTATCCCCAAGGCCACTTTCGAGATCGAGAATCTCCCTCCTCCACGAAGTGAAGGTCTCGTCCCCTTATCTCTTGATAATGGCGAGATTATGTGGATCCATCCCGACCTTGTTTCAGACTTCAAGACTCCTTCTTCGTCTAAGCACAAAGACCACTCCAAGGGCAGAACAAAGATCTGTAATATGGTGTCTTTTGACCCCATAGTTGAAGAGGAAATCCTGCTGGGCACCAGGTCAGGGAAAGCCTACCTACGGGAAGTTCCTGAAAATCAAGAAAACCCTGCTTCTTCTTCTGAGTCTGCTCCAGTGCAACCTGTTTCCACTGAAGACATCCCTTCTGCATCCTCACCGGTTGTAGAACCCATTCCCCCTAAGCCGACAATAGCTGACAAAGGCAAACAACAAGTCCGTTTCGACAAGCCTTTGAAGAAGTCATCCCCTTCTGGACTTGAGAAGCCATATAACTTTGATATCTTGGCTCAACTAGCCAATACACCGGCCAGGCTGTCAATCTTCGAGCTCTTGCGCCTCTCCAAAAAGACTCGAGAAACTCTGAGTGAAGCTCTAATGCAGGCAAAAACCTGTCTTACCCTTCTGAAGAAGCCGAAATCAGAGCATGTCTCATGCCTCCACTGTCATAGTGTGTTGGAATTAATTCCAAATATTACCTTCACACAGGATGATATGCTGATGGAAGACAATAGGCATGACCGTCCTCTATACTATGCAGGATATGTCGATTCGATGAAAGTCGATCGTAATCTGATAGATCCAGGGTCAGCACTCAGCATCATGCCAAAGATAATGCTAGATGCACTGAAGATCCCAGTACATAGTCTTTCTGGCACAATCACCACTATCTTAGGATTTAATGTCACGACCCGCACCCACTGTGAGGGTACGAGAACGTAACAACGCCCAGCCTACGCCGCAGTGTCGGCGGTAGAACGCTGTTCTAGGCCATGAACTATAACTAACATAATATGAATACTACATGAAACGCTGTAAGAAGATGTACATGAAAACATGAGAGATATTTGATAACTGGAAATATATACATGATAAGTAAGAACTGTAAGTGACTAGTGATTTAGAGTACGAGATGGCATGTAATTGGCTTAGGTTGTACATGATGTACATGAGTGAACATGTAGGACATCAGCCAATAAGGCTGTGTTGTACATGAAAAGTAACAGAGTGAACATGATGGGTAAATCACATGACCATTTACACTCACCCCTACCCAAAATCAGTACACAAGGATCTATTCCAGTTACGTTACGGACATGATGTTTTGGTTATACAAGAGACACATGAGCAAACATGAGCGTACATGAAAGAACATGAGAGTACATGAACGTACATGTAAGAACATGAGAGAACATGAGTGTACATGAATAACGCAGAAGCAAGGAATACATGATGTACATGAAACACATGTCATAAAGTATCCGATGCGCCCGCTAAGGGGGATAACATCCCAAGAAGAGATCCGTATAGTACTAATCCGTGATGATAACGTGACAGCATCAAGTAAAAGTAATCTAGAGCGAGAATATAAATCGTGACAAGTATGAAACGATCAGAGAATGTACTCGCCTCGTATCTGACTGTCTGAAGTAAATGTACTGTCCGAGATGAGGTACCTGACTCCTAGTTAGAGCAACACAAGTCAAGATGTATACAAAGGGTGATATATGAAATGTACAATGCATCTGCATGCTGTCTAGGTCAAACTAGGCTAAAGTCGACACTTGGTCAACTCTAGTCAACCACACTAGTCAAACTAGGTCAAGCCTAAGCCAAACAAGTCTAACAAGTCTCACTAGGCCTAACCAAACCTAGTCTATTAATCACACACCAATCACAAGGCTATACAAGCCAAACACAAGCCATCACATTCAATATTATTCATAAGAGAAAGGAAGCTAACATGTAGAGCTATGTGTGTGTGTGAACATGGAGGTGTACATGAAAAGAGAAATCAACACTAGTTATGAGTTTACACTACACATGGCACAAAACTAACCATCTACATTACACAAGTATTTATACTTAACATGTATGGCCACAAGTATACATCTATATACCTATACACATAGGAGGTTAGAGAGAGATGTGTAAATAGGCAAATACCATATCTATTGCATTCCACATTAGGCTATATACATCATACTCACATGTATATATCACATTCACATAGGCAATTGCATTGATCCCTTCACATTACCCATCACATTACACATTTATGTATTTATACACATGGCTACCTATATGTATACCATTCATACATATATAATATATATATATATATAACAGCACACACATATATATAGGATACCCATATATATATATATATATATATATATATATATATATATATATATATATATATATATAAAATATATATATATATATATATATATATATCTCAATACATATATATATATATATATCTCAATACATTATATATATACATGTGTAAAGAGAGGGGGCACATGAATTCAAATGTGTGTGGGTGTGTGAGTGTGTGTACTAGTGAGAGTGATGTGAGGCATGGCATGTGTCAATGGGAAAAATGAGTGTGTGGCATGGTGAGAATGATGAAATATGGGTGTGTAGGGTGAATGAGAACAATGTGTTAAAACTGGACTGAAAGAGAAGTGAACTAGGCTATCAGAAAAATAGTGAAGTGTGTCCCATTTCCAGTTTTTAACCCAACTTCAAACTCAGTTCAGTCTAACATAAATTCTCAGATTTACATTCATAAAGCTAGTTCCAGATTTTCAGTTTTCATCCCTAACATGCCCAGGTTTGATACAACATAGGAAATCATCATAGCTTCATAATAAAACACAAACACACAAAGGCATATGGGCTGATTGGGGGCTGTCCAAGTGTGGGCTAACATGGGGACTCAATGGCTGTCAATAGGACAGCCATATGGGCTGATATTGGGCAGTAAGGACATCCATCACACAGGCCAAAACTGGACTGATGTAATGACAGCCTATAGTGGACTGAAATGGGGATGGTAATAAGGGGAGTTTAGGACTGTACAAAATAGTTTCCTGTTTGAATGTGGATGACAGGAAGGGTATGCATGTGTATGTGTACACAGGAAAAAATAGTGTGTGTGTCAAGGGTGTTTGCAGGAATTAAACAAAACAGTAAGAAATAGAGGAACATGTGTGTGTGTGTATAGGTGAGGGTCACCTGTGACAGTGTGTGCAACTGTGACAGTGTGTGCTAGATAGTGTGCAGGAAACAGTAAAGAGAGAGGAACATGTGTGTGATACAAAACAGTGATCACCTAAATATGCAGGAATTAAAATCAGAGAACAGTAAGGGGACAAGCACAGAACATGTATGTGCACTGGACTGAAAATAGGATATAAATGTGAAGGAAAATCAACCATGGTTCATGCTAAAACACAAAAATCAATCTTGACTGTTTATAATGCAGTTACCCTTAATAACAAGGCTATCATGTAAACCTATATTACTAAGACATGTTCTCAGGTTATAGGAACTGAAATTAAAGCTCAGTTTAAGAAGAAAAGGGAAAAAGGAATTCAATTCACTATTCCCCTCCCCTTTCAAACTCAGTTTTCACATAAACAAATTGAACTTGAAACTATCTCATAAGGTATCATTCAAAATCTTTCAATAATCAAAACTGGAACCTTTAACTCTCAAGTATTCATCTATCATTAACATTGCAGCAAGGAAAGGAAATCATTTGTCCAATGCTAAGAAAAAAACTGAACCAAATGTCCCCTCATTTCCCATTTAAATTTCAAAGTCCACACAACACCAAACATCCCAAAATTTGAACTATAGTTAGGCAGCATATAGGAGAACATGTTTGATCTTAAAAAACATGAAATTATTAATAATTGCAGGTTAATTAACCAATCAAAATCCAAATGTGAAATCTGGAAACAAATGGCTGATACTACATTTCAGGAAATGGGGAAAATGGCAAATCACTAATAAAATTGATTTAAAACCTAATTACAGAGGTTGGTAACTATTATTTACAATTAGTGCATGCTACACAAGTTATTTGTGTCCATGAAATTGGACACAAACGTGTCCACACAACAGTGCACAAGACAGTGCCTAATGTGTTGTGTCCTCGTGCACGTGTGCACGAGTCTCGTGTACACAACAGGGGTCAATCCAAAGCTCGTGTTCAATAGCACAGGTTCACTACCTATAGGGCTATCCATAGGACACCCTGCACCGCCGTGTCGTGTCTCACAGGCGTGTCTACACACTCGTATCAGAAACAAAAATACACACGATTCACAGCCTGTGCAAAACCCGTGCGGTGTCTCGTGCACCCCCGACACGACACGAGAGGTCGTGCCACTTGGGGATGTCGTGACAGACACTGCCCCAACGTGTGTGTCAAATATTTCGTGTCCATGTGTTGTGTCCAGGAAGATCTTGCCCCCGAGTAGCAGGGGATTCCCTGTAGCAGCGCGCGACGTGTGCACGCGCGTGTCCAGGCTATTAAATCAACACGAAAACGACACGACACCAACACTCAAATGCAGGGATCGAAAGACAAGATCAAATCTATCAGTCCTATTCAAAAACAATGAAATAATTCGATCGAAATGCCCTTTGAGGCATTTCGTCGAACACCTAGTCCTACTACTGATACGTGTCCAGAACGGACACGAAACCACCGACACCAAGCACGAATCCTATCCAAACCCTAGGGGGACCCTTAGGGCTTCCTATTCATGAAAACTAACTGGAATTTCATGGAGATTTGAAGAAATTACCTCCTTGTGAACTTTCAATGGAAAAGGCCTCTTCCTAGCTCTTTGCTTGGTATCCCAATCAATCCCAAACAACTCCAAATTGAACCAAATCATTCATAACAGCAAGAAGAACAGTATTAGAAACTATTGCAACTAATTTGAAGGAAAAATGACCTAAAATGGATTTATTATGAATTTCTAAAGATGGGTGCTCACCTCTTTCTTCTTGAAATAGATTCCTATGGAAAGGAGGCTAGCCCTAGAAATTAGGAGGGGTTTAATAGTGGGGGAATCCCTAGGTTGGCTGGACATAATATTAGGGTTAGGGTTTGGGCACTTGAATAATGGGCTTTGGGCTTAGTTACATGAGCCATGGTTTAATTGATTAATAAGGACTCTAAGTCATAAGTCATGGCTTATGGCTTTCTAATTTCTATAGCTAAATAGGTTCTAATGACCTAACCATAGATTAGGCTAGGTTAGACTAGAGTCACAAATCCTAACCAAATCTATACTAACTAGGGTTAGCTCTTAGGTTGGTCTACATGGGTCCAAACTAGCCAAAATCAATCTAGTCCAAACAATTCCAAAATAATTCCTAAAAATTTCCAAAAATTCAAATAAATTATATTAAATCTAAATAATAATTAATAATCCCAAATAATTCTTAAGATTACAAAAATGACTAAAATACCCCTCAGTCTGGAAATGAACACTAGCAAGACACCAAATCATAAGTCATGATTTTAAATAGTTTAAAATTAATTAAAAATCACCAAAAATCATAATATGAAATAAATATCAATAAATAATAATTATAATTTCAAAATTTCAAAATTATCCTCATTTGGAAAACTGGATGTTACAATCCTACCCACCTTATAAAAATTTCGTCCTCGAAATTAAAATGGTAGTAGTCCTCCTAGGTCAAACACCCCACAATCAAAGTCTCAAACATACCGTCAGATAATCATATGCGTCTGTCCAAAATCATGATATTCAGAATCTTCGTCGTGTTAGTGAGCAAGGCTACGATAATCACAGAGTCCTCGACTAAGGTACGTACCCTTAGGTTCATGGTATTTAAAATTTTCGCACTGCCGCATGCGACGACGAAAACCTTAAATTCCCATACCCGAGAAATACATCCAAAATCTGACTACATGTCCTCACTATGCCAACTAACACAACCATCGAAGATTCTAGATCCCATGATTTAGGTGACCTAGCCCATATGATTTATCTCAGAAGAAAAACAACATAACACCAAAAACAACAGGACAAAATTGATAAATCAACAAGGAACAAGGAGAATCGAATTTCAAGACAGCTATAAGAGGCAATTGCAAAAATGAAATCAAAAGAGCGGAACCTGCAACTAGATCTCCAACGGCCTGTGCATCCTTGACTGTCCTGACGATAGCTCGTCCTGCTAGTTTCCCCTGGCCTGCTGCTGATGCTGCATGAATCACCGCTGCTGAGAGAAATCAGAAATGACGGGAGAAAATCTCTGTACAGATAGAGGTGCACCTCCTATGTAGCAGAAACGCCAACCTGAGTCGGCACAACAGAAACTGCGGTCTTGAGGCCCTGATGAACAGGACGAGAGGTGGCCAGCCTCTCGATAGTATCCCCCGAACCGAAGCGATGAGATCGTGTCTTCATAATCATCATGAAAACAGATCAAAACAAGAAGCAATTTCTGAGAATGAAGCGAAAATTCAAAGAAGGACAGTTTATATTCAAAGGGAAGTCAATAAGCAACAATTTTAGACAAAAGGAATCTGATTAAGAGTTTTTCCTAATGTGATTGAGTACCTCAAAATATCCTAATTCTACTGCAGGCTGTAGTGATACTCTAGTTCGAATACCACTACATAAACTCGACCTGCATGGGCCACCACTAAAAATGTGTCACGACCCGCACCCACTGTGAGGGTACGAGAACGTAACAACGCCCAGCATACGCCGCAGTGTCGGCGGTAGAACGCTGTTCTAGGCCATGAACTATAACTAACATAATATGAATACTCTCCATAAGGAGGCCAACACAGAGGTATAACTCAATCACAATCTATAGATAGAAAATGGTACGAAAAAATAGATAAGAAAATCCTCAACTGAGGTACAACAGAAATGAAATACAAGTCTCAATATATCTACAATATACAACTCTGAAACAATGACATAAGCTAAACATGAAAGGAAATAGTCTAAGCTATCTACTCTATACAAGGTATCATCCTGAGCAGCTGCCTGAACCTTGCCAGGGGTCCAGGTCGCGAGTGTCATCTAGGCAAGCTCCAAGTAAGGGGGTACAGGGTTCCTCATCATCCTCTGTAAAATTTTCAACAGGTCCAGTCAGGACGGGAGCGAGCACAGTACATCTCATGCAGTTCATATCATGGCAGAAAATATAAAGCAGGCAATAGAATAAAATACATGAAACACTGTAAGAAGATGTACATGAAAACAGGAGAGATATTTGATAACTGGAAATATATACATGATAAGTAAGAACTGTAAGTGACTAGTGATTTAGAGTACGAGATGGCATGTAATTGGCTTAGGTTGTACATGATGTACATGAGTGAACATGTAGGACATCAGCCAATAAGGCTGTGTTGTACATGAAAAGTAACAGAGTGAACATGATGGGTAAATCACATGACCATTTATACTCACCCCTACCCAAAATCAGTACACAAGGATCTATTCCAGTTACGTTACGGACATGATGTTTTGGTTATACAAGAGACACATGAGCAAACATGAGCGTACATGAAAGAACATGAGAGTACATGAACGTACATGTAAGAACATGAGAGAACATGAGTGTACATGAATAACGCAGAAGCAAGGAATACATGATGTACATGAAACAAATGTCATAAAGTATCCGATGCGCCCGCTAAGGGGGATAACATCCCAAGAAGAGATCCGTATAGTACTAATCCGTGATGATAACGTGACAGCATCAAATAAAAGTAATCTAGAGCGAGAATATAAATCGTGACAAGTATGAAACGATCAGAGAATGTACTCGCCTCGTATCTGACTGTCTGAAGTAAATGTACTGTCCGAGATGAGGTACCTGACTCCTAGTTAGAGCAACACAAGTCAAGATGTATACAAATGGTGATATATGAAATGTACAATGCATCTACATGCTGTCTAGGTCAAACTAGGCTAAAGTCGACACATGGTCAACTCTAGTCAACCACACTAGTCAAACTAGGTCAAGCCTAAGCCAAACAAGTCTAACAAGTCACTAGGCCTAACCAAACCAAGTCTATTAATCACACACCAATCACAAGGCTATACAAGCCAAACACAAGCCATCACATTCAATATTATTCATAAGAGAAAGGAAGCTAACATGTAGAGCTATGTGTGTGTGTGAACATGGAGGTGTACATGAAAAGAGAAATCAACACTAGTTATGAGTTTACACTACACATGGCACAAAACTAACCATCTACATTACACAAGTATTTATACTTAACATGTATGGCCACAAGTATACATCTATATACCTATACACATAGGAGGTTAGAGAGAGATGTGTAAATAGGCAAATACCATATCTATTGCATTCCACATTAGGCTATATATATCATACTCACATGTATATATCACATTCACATAGGCAATTGCATTGATCCCTTCACATTACCCATCACATTACACATTTATGTATTTATACACATGGCTACCTATATGTATACCATTCATACATATATAATATATATATAACAGCACACACATATATATAGGATACCTATATATATATATATATATATATATATATATATATATATATATATATATATATATATATATATATATATATCTCAATACATTATATATATACATGTGTAAAGAGAGGGGGCACATGAATTCAAATGTGTGTGGGTGTGTGAGTGTGTGTACTAGTGAGAGTGATGTGAGGCATGGCATGTGTCAATGGAAAAAATGAGTGTGTGGCATGGTGAGAATGATGAAATGTGGGTGTGTAGGGTGAATGAGAACAATGTGTTAAAACTGGACTGAAAGAGAAGTGAACTAGGCTATCAGAAAAACAGTGAAGTGTGTCCCATTTCCAGCTTTTAACCCAACTTCAAACTCAGTTCAGTCTAACATAAATTCTCAGATTTACATTCATAAAGCTAGTTCTAGATTTTCAGTTTTCATCCCTAACATGCCCAGGTTTGATACAACATAGGAAATCATCATAGCTTCATAATAAAACACAAACACACAAAGGCATATGGGCTGATTGGGGGATGTCCAAGTGTGGGCTAACATGGGGACTCAATGGCTGTCAATAGGACAGCCATATGGGCTGATATTGGGCAGTAAGGACAGCCATCACACAGGCCAAAACTGGACTGATGTAATGACAGCCTATAGTGGACTGAAATGGGGATGGTAATAAGGGGAGTTTAGGACTGTACAAAATAGTTTCCTGTTTGAATGTGGATGACAGGAAGGGTATGCATGTGTATGTGTACACAGGAAAAAATAGTGTGTGTCAAGGGTGTTTGCAGGAATTAAACAAAACAGTAAGAAATAGAGGAACATATGTGTGTGTGTATAGGTGAGGGTCACCTGTGACAGTGTGTGCAACTGTGACAGTGTGTGCAAGATAGTGTGCAGGAAACAGTAAAGAGAGAGGAACATGTGTGTGATACAAAACAGTGATCACCTAAACATGCAGGAATTAAAATCAGAGAACAGTAAGGGGACAAGCACAGAACATGTATGTGCACTGGACTGAAAATAGGATGTAAATGTGAAGGAAAATCAACCATGGTTCATGCCAAAACACAAAAATCAATCTTGACTGTTTACAATGCAGTTACCCTTAATAACAAGGCTATCATGTAAACCTATATTACTAAGACATGTTCTCAGGTTATAAGGAACTGAAATTAAAGCTCAGTTTAAGAAGAAAAGGGAAAAAGGAATTCAATTCACTATTCCCCTCCCCTTTCAAACTCAGTTTTCACATAAACAAATTGAACTTGAAACTATCTCATAAGGTATCATTCAAAATCTTTCAATAATCAAAACTGGAACCTTTAACTCTCAAGTATTCATCTATCATTAACATTGCAGCAAGGAAAGGAAATCATTTGTCCAATGCTAAGAAAAAAACTGAACCAAATGTCCCCTCATTTCCCATTTAAATTTCAAAGTCCACACAACACCAAACATCCCAAAATTTGAACTATAGTTAGGCAGCATATAGAGAACATGTTTGATCTTTAAAAACATGAAATTATCAATAATTGCAGGTTAATTAACCAATCAAAATCCGAATGTGAAATCTAGAAACAAATGGCTGATACTACATTTCAGGAAATGGGGAAAATGGCAAATCACTAATGAAATTGATTTAAAACCTAATTACAGAGGTTGGTAACTATTATTTACAATTAGTGCATGCTATACAAGTTGTTTGTGTCCTATAAAATTGGACACAAATGTGTCCACACAACAGTGCACAAGACAGTGCCTAATGTGTTGTGTCCTCGTGCACGTGTGCACGAGTCTCGTGTACACAACAGGGGTCAATCCAAAGCTCGTGTTCAATAGCACAGGTTCACTACCTATAGGGCTATCCATAGGACATGCCTGCACCGCCGTGTCGTGTCTCACAGGCGTGTCCTACACACTCGTATCAGAAACAAAAATACACACGATTCATAGCCTGTGCAAAACCCGTAGCGGTGTCTCGTGCACCCCCGACACGACACGAGAGGTCGTGCCACTTGGGGATGTCGTGACAGACACTGCCCCAACGTGTGTGTCAAATATTTCGTGTCCATGTGTTGTGTCCAGGGAGATCTTGCCCCCGAGTAGCAGGGGATTCCCTGTAGCAGCGCGCGACGTGTGCACGCGCGTGTCCAGGCTATTAATCGACACGAAAATGACACGACACCAACACTCAAATGCAGGGATCGAAAGACAAGATCAAATCTATCAGTCCTATTCAAAAACAATGAAATAATTCGATCGAAATGCCCTTTGAGGCATTTCGTCGAACACCTAGTCCTACTACTGATACGTGTCCAGAACGGACACTGAAACCACCGACACCAAGCACGAATCCTATCCAAACCCTAGGGGGACCCTTAGGGCTTCCTATTCATGAAAACTAACTGGAATTTCATAGAGATTTGAAGAAATTACCTCCTTGTGAACTTTCAATGGAAAAGGCCTCTTCCTAGCTCTTTGCTTGGTATCCCAATCAATCCCAAACAACTCCAAACTGAACCAAATCATTCATAACAACAAGAAGAACAGTATTAGAAACTATTGCAACTAATTTGAAGGAAAAAGGACCTAAAATAGATTTATTATGAATTTCTAAAGATGGGTGCTCACCTCTTTCTTCTTGAAATGGATTCCTATGGAAAGGAGGCTAGCCCTAGAAATTAGGAGGGGTTTTATAGTGGAGGAATCCCTAGGTTGGCTGGACATAATATTAGGGTTAGGGTTTGGGCACTTGAATAATGGGCTTTGGGCTTAGTTACATGAGCCATGGTTTAATTGATTAATAAGGACTCTAAGTCATAAGTCATGGCTTATGGCTTTCTAATTTCTATAGCTAAATAGGTTCTAATGACCTAACATAGATTAGGCTAGGTTAGACTAGAGTCACAAATCCTAACCAAATCTATACTAACTAGGGTTAGCTCCTAGGTTGGTCTACATGGGTCCAAACTAGCCAAAATCAATCTAGTCCAAACAATTCCAAAATAATTCCTAAAAATTTCCAAAAATTCAAATAAATTATATTAAATCTAAATAATAATTAATAATCCCAAATAATTCTTAAGATTACAAAAATGACTAAAATACCCCTCAGTCTGGAAATGAACACTAGCAAGACACCAAATCATAAGTCATGATTTTAAATAGTTTAAAATTAATTAAAAATCACCAAAAATCATAATATGAAATAAATATCAATAAATAATAATTATAATTTCAAAATTTCAAAATTACCTTCATTTGGAAAACTGGGTGTTACATTTAACCAGGGAAGAAGTGAACCTCTGGACAAGATTCGCCTAAAACTTCAAATAGGCAATCTCCGCACAAAAGTGACCTTCTACATTATAGACAACCATGGTTGCTCTTACAATGCTCTTTTGGGGAGACCATTCTTGCATGAACACAACATTGTTCCTTCGACTCTCCATCAATGTTTCAAATATGTTGATGACAATGGAGAGGTTCAAAAAGAGGTTACAGATCTCTATCATTTCAAAGGTATCGAAGCATATTGTAACGATACTCGCATGTATAAAGATGAGTTCATGAAGGTAGTACTGGCTCTGGACACTGAAGAAGTACAAGAAGCAGTGCCCAATGACACCCTCGTCATACCTGTTAAAGGGCGTGTTTCTCATCCTCAGTCCTCCAAACCATTGGCTATTCACTTGCCAGTCCAGAAGCAACCAATCGATGGTGGTCAAGATCAAAGGGAGCTCACCTCTTCTGAGCCACTTGTTATTGACTTACGTCGTAACAAGGATAAAAGGTAGCTCACCTCTTCTGAGCCACTTGTTATTGATTTATCTCGTAACAAGGACAAAAGGGAGCTCACCTCCTCTGAGCCACTTGTTATTGACCTTCGTCGTAGCAAGCCTCCTCCACGATCTTCTTTTCCCCCTCTTGTAATCAATCTGACCAAGCCTGTTGAGGCTACAGGTCCTGTTGTAAATACAGATGTACAAATCAATAAAAAAGCATCTCCTTTCCAGTATACTGATGTCATTTATCATGCTAAGTGCTATTTGGATATGTTAGATAGCTTTCAGTCATTTACAATGGGAGTTGTACAGTCTCTTCAAACAGAGGTCTCACTCGAACACCCAGATGATTCATACTTTGTCGTCCCTTCTCGAAAGAGAGGCAAGAGTCCAATACTTTTTAGTAAAGGACCAGAACAAAAATTCAGCTATACGGATGATAGCAAAAGCAACGATACGGGACATCTCCAACTTCATCGTTACAGTCAACAATCAAAAGATATCATCCGAAAGATGGGTTATGACTTCAAGAATGGCCTCAACTACGGTAAGGGTAGACGAACTCCTATCCATACGGCTGTTCTGAAAGAAAGATCAGAGATGTACTATAGCAGGACAAAAAGAGGTCTCAAATATGCTTCACCTCCGGTATTATCCCCAGCAGTCTCCAAATCTGATAGTGAAGAGCGCTCTAATTCTTCTGATTCCAGATCATGGGATTCTGATACCAGTATTGGTCAAATTCATCGATTGATTGTATCTTCCAACATGGTCTCCGTCGAACTTCCAGAAGGATATGACGAAGATATTGAAGAAAATCCCGAAACAGATCCTTGGATTCAACGAATGGATACCCAATGGGAACTCCGATTCGAACAACGAGAACCTCCTACCGAAGATCAATTGGTTCAAATTGATGTAGGAGAGAGCGGGTCACCTCGTCCAATATTCATCAGCAAGAACCTTCTAGAGGCAGATAAGCAAGAATTAATTCTTCTTATTCGAGAATACATTGATGTTTTTGCTTGGAATTATGAAGACATGCCAGGTCTAGATCCCAAAGTGGCTACTCATAAATTGAATATCTTGCCTAATGCAAAACCAGTCAAACAACAACAACGGTGCTTCAAGCCAGAAATGATGGACGCAATCGACGATGAAGTCAAGAAGCTCATCCCTTGTGGCTTTATTTGAGAAGAACAACATCCTGATTGGATAGCCAACGTCGTTCCAGTCCTGAAGAAAACCGACAAAGTTCGAGTTTGCATCGACTTTCAGGATCTTAATGAAGCCTGTCCAAAAGATGAATTTCCTCTCCCTATCACGGACGTCATGATTGACAACACCTGTGGGTTCGAGCGAATATCCTTCATCGATGGATTCTCTGGGTACAATCAGAGTTGGATGAATCCCGAAGATGAAAAACATACCTCTTTCCGCACTCCTCGTAGAGTCTACTGCTATACTGTGATGCCATTTGGTCTCAAGAATACTGGCACAACTTACCAACGAGCCACGAGTACCATTTTTTGAGATCATCTGTGTAAGACTGTCGAATGCTACGTCGACGATATTGCTGTCAAAAGTCGTATAAAGGAAGATCACATCCAAGACTTGAGAACTATCTTCAATCTGATGCGCCAACATCAACTTAAAATGAATCCCACCAAGTCATTCTTGGGTGTCTCTAGTGGTAAATTTTTCGGCTTCGTCATTACCTCTAAGGGTATACACGTGGATCCCGAGAAGATCAAAGCCATTCAAGAGATGCATCCTCCACGCAACCTAAAAGAGCTACGAGGATTCCAAGGTCGACTTGCGTACATCAGGAGAATTATTTTGAATCTGTCTGAACGCTGCAGACCATTCACTCAGCTAATAAAGAAGGGTGTATCTTTCAATTGGACCAAAGAATGTCAACAAGCATTCGATGACATAAAGCGATATCTCATGAACCCACCAGTCTTGGTGCCACCGATCTCGGGCATACCATTCTTAATGTATGTTCGTGCTATGGATCACTCATTGTGTGCTTTACTTGCCCAGAAGAACAAAAAAGGTCATGAACAGGCCATCTACTATCTCAGTCGTACTATGATTGGTACCGAACACCGTTATAGTCCGGTTGAGAAAGAATGCCTAGCTCTTATGTTCGCTGTTCAAAAGACAAGGCATTACATCATCGGCCAAACTATTCATGTTATATCCCGAGTCAATCCTCTTCGGGTACTAATGAAGAAGCGTAGCACACTCAATTCCCGACTAGCTACATGGGCCATTCTGCTAGCCCAATATGACATGGTATATGTTCCTAAAAAATCTGTTAAAGGTCAAGCGCTGGCGGATTTCTTAGCAGCTCATCCTGTTCCGGAGACATCCAAACTCTATGATAAAATTCCAGATGAGACACTGGAATCAAATATGATATCTAAAGAATTTCCTACCTGGCATCTATTCTTTGACGGTGCATCCAGGATCGGACCAAATGGTACCATTGTCGCAGGAGTTGGGGTTGTTCTTGTTTCTCCAGACGAATCAACCATTCAAAGAGCCTACTCCTTAGATGAACCTTGCTCCAACAACGTAGCCGAATACAATGCTCTACTCATTGGCCTTCAGTTAGCTAAACAACTGAATGTCGAATATCTTGAAGTTTATGGTGACTCCAAGCTTGTTGTTAACCAGGTTAGAGGAACCTATGAAGTTCGCCATCAAGATCTAGTGCCTTATCATGAAGCGGCAATCAGCATGGCTACATCATTCAAAGCCTTCTTTATCGAATATGTCCGCCGAGCTTACAATACTGAAGCAGATGCTTTGGTCAATCTTGTAGCAGTCTTAGCCATCTCTATCAAAAGACAGCAGGTGGAGGTTGTTTCTAATCGGGAATTATTTTGCATCGAAAACAATCATAATATTGAGTTCAGTAATCTCACTGAAGCCAATGTTATCGATGAAGACTGGAGAGCTCCTTTCATCGACTTCGTAGTTCACGACATACTTCCTGAAGATCCTAAGGAGGCTACGAGTATTCGTCGATGATCTCTCCGGTTCTATTATAATCAGACCACCAAGACTCTTTATCGACGGATTTATGATGGTCTTCTCTTGTGCTGTCTTGCTGGTGATGAAGCGAAGCAGGTATTGTGTGAAGCTCATGATGGTGTCTGCGGAGCACATCAGCATGGCCCTAAGCTACAGGACCATATCCGACGAATGGGTTACTATTGGCCCTCTATGGTATCAGATGCCAATGAATATGCAAGGAAATGTTGAGCTTGTCAAATCCATACAGATTTCATCCATCAACCGTCGGAATTCCTTCATCCGACTGCTGCTTTCTGGCCTTTCGAAGCTTGGGGCATGGATATTATAGGTCCTATCAACCCTCCTTCTTCTAGAGGACATCGGTTCATACTAGCAATAACCGACTACTTCTCCAAGTGGGCTGAAGCTATACCTTTGGCTGAAGTCAAAACCAGCAGCTGTAAACCCCCTAAAAATTTTCTACTTTTATTTATATAATTAATTGGTTTTTTTTATTTAAAAGAAATAATTATTTCTTTTAAGTAGTAATTATTTTTTCGACATATAAAGTGAGTAGAAACTTATTTTATTTGATATTATGTGTGGGTTATTTTATACAAAATAATTCTATATTATAGGTTACAATACTTTAGAAAGTACTATCTTTTTGTTTTAAAAATTCTAGAATATATTTCCTTAGGAACTTATTAAATATTTAAAGGATTTGTTGTATTTTAAAAATAGTGGTAATATATGTACATCATGGACTTTTATTTTTATTATTACTTTTTATATATTGATAATTATAAAATTGTTTTAGAAAAACGTTTAGATTTTTGGAGTTTTAATTAAAATTTTATTGGGTTTTATATATATATATATATATATATATATATATATATATATATATATATATATATATATATATATATATATATATGTGTATATATATATATCTATATATACATACATACATATATATTGAGATTTCAGTGAAATACATATTTATACACCAGTGCACTGTTCCCATTGGGGAAAGCAGTACAACAAAGACCCCATCGCAGACCCATGTGCTTGTAAGGCCCAACCCACCCCAGGTCCTTATATGATCCCGAGCTCATGCTGCTTGTATGACCCATTGGGGGTCAGGATATGACAGGATTATTATTTTTATATGTTAATATTAAGACTTGGTTATCTCCCATGCTGGCTGCTTCTATAACCCGACACCCTGTGACTTCTAAGACCAAACACTAGAGTACGAGGTTTAAACCCTATTTCTACCTAATCTTCACCAAATCCTCGTAAATCTTTTAAACTCCTTGTTCCTATCATATCCCAAATCAATTCTCCACAGGATTGATTGAAACCAGATTCAAATCGAATTCAAATTCGATTTAGTTCAACCTCACGCACACGTTGGAGCAAAAACTCTGTTTCCACAAAAAAAAATCAACCTTATCGTGCTCGAGTCTCTTGATCCCGGAGTCAACTCTTGACTCCCGACGAACTGTGATACCCTTGCGCACCTCCCTGACCGACTGCCACCAGCGCAGGCCACCGGAGTCGCCGCAACACAACGACGAACGCTCGAAACAGGGAGCTCTGTTTCAGACCCGAAGCCAAGGTACTCTCCTTCCCGATCCAGTTTATCCTTCGATGTTCGACCGTTTTGCGATCCGTAAAATTTTACGGAGAGTCTAGATGACCATCTGTCGACCCTTTCAATTAGATCGTACTAGTCCTCTCTGGTTCATTCATAAAAGATTTCGAAATATCAAGAAAACTCACAAGTTGAAAGATGAAAACCTGTTTTTCGAAACCAAGATTGGAAGGCAATTTTTAGCCGGCCCGTCGACAGTTTTGAAATTCTGTTTGTATAGATGTACAGACAACATATACAAGATGGAAACCCCACTGGTAGTTTTGATTCTCATTGATTAGATTGTGTTTATTTAGGCCTCAAAGTTTAGGAAAAATCAGAATTTTAAACAGTGAAATTTAACAAAATTAACCGATACGACGTGCGCCCCGACAAACCGGGCGACGTGGTCATGCACTATACGCATCGAAAGGCACGTATGGATGTTACCGACGTGTGGGAACTGACGGGACTCGATTTCGTTGCGTGTGCGCGACAAAATCAGTACGTATCCGTCGAGATACCCCCGTATCGATCTTTTGTAAACTTGGCCATAACTTCGTGTACGTTCGTCGTATCGAGACGAAACTTGTGCCAACAAGACCGTATCATTTTTCTGGTCCTGTATGCCAAGTTTGGTCCGATTCTGAGAAGGTCGAGTGGAACACCTATTTGGCGGGCCCGTGACCCGCTCTAACGGACGAATTTGTGCACGGCTCGTCGGAATACAAAACTGGACATACCGTTGAGTTCGTCTCCTCAAACCGGACCCGTAGACATATAGTTTGATGACTTTAGAGACCGTAGGTACTGGCACGCATTTCGGTGCAAAATGGGTCCAACGACGGACATTGTTTTGACCCGAAATTACGATTTTGCCCCTGTTCCAGAATTTAACTTTTGGACAGGCATTTCCTAGGCATATCTTTTATTCAAAACTCGTTCGTGATATTTGTTTCAGCATCCGGAGCTCCTTGTAGATTTTGACTTTCGTGTTGACGATTCTGACTGTTGGATTTTGCTACATCTCGCACCACCCTCAGGCAAGACACCTTGCCATTTGTTGTTTACTTATTTTAGCTCATATTTCATGCATTATTTATTTTTTTTATGCAAAATAAACTGAGATACATGGCATAACCAGTTAGAACTTACTGTTCATTTATATTTTCTGCTATGTATTATTTTTTTCACATTAAACATAGATTTAAGGGACCACCTTGTGTGTTGCATTCATTGACCTTGACACGTTGTACCACGAAGTTGTGTGTCGCATGTAGAACATGGAAGTGCATGATTGGCTGGTCACCAGTACGTACAAGCCGTGCGATAAGAATAACCGCTAATAGAGGTTGCATGCTAGTTTGACTTAGCGGTTATAGAGGTTACTGTTGTGGATACAACAAAGTAGGCATTGGGTGAGGAGGACAATTCCTTAGCGTATGGGCTTCGATGCACTTCCCTTGTGACCCGGACTCTCCGCGGGAGATACGGGGTTGATGACCCATGATTACTGACGGCCACTGACAATTCTGCGGAACGTCATGCTCTTACTGATGGGGCCTCTGGTGCCCAAGGGGGGACTACGCCGATCCTATTTAGCCAGGGCCCATGTGCAGGAAGGATTGTTCTTAACTATATATCACTTAGAACGGTAGGCTACCTTTATCCGTTAGGTACGAGTACTTTTGGTTTGGGTACTTGTATCTGACCGTGGCTTGGAATAATAACTTGTCGCGGATTAGTTTGTCATATCTTGTCTTTGTTTGGTTGTAGGTGTGACTTACTACTTCGATGAGAAGGTATTGAACCTTGTTGGGGTCCGGATACCATATTAGATTATTAGCATGGAAAGATACGTTACCGTGAATTAGTTTACCTTCTCCTGTCCTTGTTTGGTTGGGGGGATGGTATGCTCGTTCAGTAGGTGCGTATTGGACCATGTTTTAATTCGATTTACTTATTTATTTGAGCAATATTTATTCAGTTTATATGGCATGATATTATGTGTCTTGTTACGTCCCTCTGAGGACTTGGTTATCTCTCCAGGTGCGTGCTATTGTCTTTCGCAGGTGCTCTAGCTCTAGCTGTGATTATCGCTATTTCTTCGAGGATGATTGCACTTGGATCGTCTTCGCTTCGCTCGCCAAAATCATTCTTTTGTACATCATGTATTTTTCCTTTACTTGTTGGTAGTGGATTTGTCTCCGCCCAATATATTGTATCAAGACAGTTCATTATTATTTTATGATATCTTTTATTTATTTTGTGTGGATGAGATTAGTTATGGTTTTACTGCATTTTACAGCTTATGTATTCGTACGAGGTTTCCATATATTGGAGTGTACATCGTATGAATACAGCTGGCATGTCTACGTTCCTAGTCCTACGTATTTTGGGACTGGGACGTTACATGTTTTTGTGATGGCCCATGCAGGTCAAGATAAATTGTTTGGTTACTTTACCGTACCAAGCAAGCCTACGTATAGGATTAGAAGTCTAGGATCTCATCCACATACTTGACCTCTTTCCTTGATTTTATATTCGAACTACCGTTCGACTCGTCAATTGCATCTTGCTTGATTCCTCCTATCATTACTCTTATCTTCCCTTCATGCTTGCTAGAGATTGACCTTACTAGTTAGATGTCCCAAACACCCTTAGCTTAATTCTTCAAGTTGGGTAGAATACCCCACGACCTGACACACCCTTGACCATTAAGGGAAGACAAATAGTATTATCTAGACCATAGAGACTAGAGAAAATTAACCCATTTGGTCAACCAAGCCTTGGCTAATAAAACCATAGAATGATGGTATAGGAGTAAACAAGACTTAGATCCTTATGACTCTTAGACTATTCATTTTATTTTTATTTCATCTACCATCGTGCTTATATTTTTACTATCTAGACTAATGATGCTAATGTAGCCTAGTTTTTGCAAGCTTATCTTTTTATCGAGCTTGTTCACGACATATGTTATTGGAAGAGCTCCCACTAACGTATCGTCTAATCAGAACCGGTGCATAATGGTCTGATCAACCAAGTGCACTAAGGTTCGCTTCTATATATCGTTCTACGTGGATGTGGACATAGCTAAACTTATCCTTTAGAGTCCCATCCGCGACTGCCTTGGCAACTCCTTTGAAATTATTCGGTCGCCTTGAACCACGTAGTCATATTCAATAATATCACCTTTGGAGCCCTTTACCGCTTTCGTCTTCCTCCCATCTTAGAAGGATGAAATCCCTCATGCCGAGTATCCCCTTTAGTTGCCCGATCACTTATGACCACTGTAATTAGCCATTACCAAACCGTGGCTATATCCTCATCCTAAAACTATTTCATCTTTTCCCTTGATCCTAAACCTACCCTCGTGGCCTTCTAATTCATTTAACTCCAATCGTTTTCCTATTTTCATGCCTTCGACCTAGACGTCCACTGCCCAATTTCCTTCCAAGGAACTACCTCTCCTATAGACTCTGAAAATTAAAACCCTTGATCTACTTAATTCGTGTTATCACTCAATTCGTGTTATCATGATTTCGTTGCCTTAACTAGCAACCCTCCATATCCATGACTATTTTCGAAATTTTCAAATTCATGCTTGTTTATGTTAAAGCGTTATTTCTTGCCTCGCCCGAAGACTTGTCATACCTTCTCACCCCCCTACTAATTCTTAATTTCGAGGACAAAATTTTTATAAGTTGGGTAGGATGTAAACCCCCTAAAAAATTTCTACTTTTATTTATATAATTAATTGGTTTTTTTATTTAAAAGAAATAATTATTTCTTTTAAGTGGTAATTATTTTTTAGACATATAAAGTGAGTAGAAACTTATTTTATTTGATATTATGTGTGGGTTATTTTATACAAAATAATTCTATATTATAGGTTACGAATACTTTAGAAAGTACTATCTTTTTGTTTTAAAAATTCTAGAATATATTTCCTTAGGAACTTATTAAATATTTAAAGGATTTGTTGTATTTTAAAAATAGTGGTAATATATGTACATCATGGACTTTTATTTTTATTATTACTTTTTATATATTGATAATTATAAAATTGTTTTAGAAAAACGTTTAGATTTTTGGAGTTTTAATTAGAATTTTATTGGGTTTTTTTTATATATATATGTGTGTATATATATATATCTATATATATATACATACATATATATATTTAGATTTCAGTGAAATACATATTTATACACCAGTGCACTGTTCCCATTGGGGAAAACAGTACAACAAAGACCCCATCGCAGACCCATGTGCTTGTAAGGCCCAACCCACCCCAGGTCCTTATATGATCCCGAGCTCATGCTGCTTGTATGACCCATTGGGGGTCAGGATATGACAGGATCATTATTTTTATATGTTAATATTAAGACTTGGTTATCTCCCATGCTGGCTGCTTCTATAACCCGACACCCTGTGACTTCTAAGACCGAACACTAGAGTACGAGGTTTAAACCCGATTTCTACCTAATCTTCACCAAATCCTCGCAAATCTTTTAAACTCCTTGTTCCTATCATATCCCAAATCAATTCTCCTTGTATCTGACCGTGGCTTGGAACAATAACTCGTCGCAGATTAGTTCGTCACATCTTGTCCTTGTTTGGTTGTAGGTGTGACTTACTACTTCGATGAGAAGGTATTGAACCTTGTTGGGGTCCGGATACCATATTGGATTATTAGCATGGAAAGATACGTTACCGTAAATTAGTTTACCATCTCCTGTCCTTATTTGGTTGGGGGGATGGTACGCTCGTTCAGAAGGTGCGTATTGGACCATGTTTTAATTCGATTTACTTATTTATTTGAGCAATATTTATTCAATTTGTATGGCATGATATTATGTGTCTTGTTACGTCCCTCTGAGGACCTAGTTATCTCTCCAGGTGTGTGCTATTGTCTTTCGCAGGTGCTCTAGCTCTAGCTGTGATTAACGCTATTTCTTCGAGGATGATTGCACTTGGATCGTCTTCGCTTCGCTCGCAAAAATCATTCTTTTGTACATCATGTATTTTTCCTTTACTTGTTGGTAGTGGATTTGTCTCCGCCCAATATATTGTATCAAGACAGTTCATTATTATTTTATGATATCTTTTATTTATTTTGTGTGGATGAGATTAGTTATGGTTCTACTGCATTTTACAGCTTATGTATTCGTACGAGGTTTCCATATATTGGAGTGTACATCGTATGAATACAGCTGGCATGTCTACGTTCCTAGTCCTACGTATTTTGGGACTGGGGCGTTACAGCAGCGTCATCAACTTCGTCAAACATCATGTCATTTACAGGTTTGGTGTACCTCGGTGAATCATTCATGACAATGGACCTCAGTTCATCAGCCAGAAGTTTACAAGATTCTGCGATGATCATCGGATTGACAACGTCGCTTCGACAACCTACAATCCTGCTGCTAATGGTTTGGCTGAAGCCTTTAACAAGACTATTATCAAGCTCCTCAAGAAGTTTGTGTCTACTAACAAACGGAACTGGAGTGAAAAGATTGGAGAATGTCTTTGGGCCTATCGTACTACGTCCGCAACCCCACAGGATGTACACCTTTCTCCTTAGTGTATGGCTGTGAAGCAGTTCTACCCCTGGAACTTCAAATTCCGTCCTTAAGGATTGCCATCGCTAATAAACTGACAACGAAGAACAACAATATTCTTCGACTTCAGGAATTAGAGGCGCTTGACGAGAAGCGGCTATTGGCTCAACAGCATATTGAGTTATACCAAGCCCGTATCTCGAAGACTTTCAACCGCAAAGTTAAAGTCAGAGCCTTTCAGAAAGGAGAGCTCGTTCTAACAGTCAGACGTCCCATGACTATGACTCACATGAGCAAAAGCAAGTTCGATGCAAAATAGGAAGGGCCTTACATTGTGAGCAAAGTCTTTTCAAATGGAGCCTATCAACTCTCAGAGGTGGACGGTCGAGTTGCTATGATGCCTATCAATGGCAAATTCCTTAAGAAATACTATGTATGAATGTAATAAGGAATTCATGTAAATACAATAAGACAGTTCATAAATAAATTTTGATTTTATTTCATCATAAACGTTGTTACATAATATCAAGGACGGGAATCACTATCGTCCTTCTTGAAGATAGGACGAGGACCACTACCGTCCTTTTCAAAAACATAATCAGCAAAAGAGCCGAGGACATCTTTGCTCGAACCCACTAGAAATTTGCAAGCGGTCAGTCGTTTAGCCTCCTCTTCCTCAGTCGTCCCTGGTTCAAGTAGGAAGTCCAAGATGTCCCTTGGTGGCTTGGGTGCAGACGAACCTTCGCCCGCTTCTATCTGCTTTGGCTGGTTGGGACCGGCTGGACGTTCCTCCGGGAGTTCTTCAACCTTCGGGACAATCTCAGCCTTTTTGGATGCATCTCCAGACGACATCTTTGTGTTGAAAAGTGAAAGTGATCATTCCATCTAGATTTTTGTTCTATTTATAGGCAGAGATTCTTGAAACAATGAAGCGACGCATTCTTCGCAACATTCATTTCATTCATTCGACGGTTCGTCCGTTCATTACATTCATCCGACGGTTCGCCTGTTCATTACATTCATTCGACGGTTCATCCGTTCATTATATCCATCCGACGGTTTACCCGTTCATTACATCCATCCGACGGTTTACCCGTTTATTACATCCATCCGACGGTTTACCCGTTCATTATATTCATCCGACGGTTCGCCCGTTCATTACATTCATCCGACGGTTCGCCCGTTCATGAGATCCATCCGACGGTTTACCCGTTCATTACATTCATACGACGGTTCGCCCATTCATTATATTCATCCGACGGTTCGCCCGTTCATTACATTCATTCGACGGTTCATCCGTTCATTCCATCCATCCGATGGTTCGTCCGTTCATTACATTCATCCGACGGTTCATCCGTTCATTCTATACATCCGACGGTTCACCCGTTCATTCCATCCATCCAACGGTTTGCCCGTTCATTCCATTTATCTGACGGTTCACCCGTTCATTCCATTCATTTGACGGTCCATCCGTTCATCCCGACGATTCATTTCGTTCGTACATTTTGACGATTCATCCATTTCATTCACATCAGCAACTTGTCATTGTTACCTTTGATTAAGTTGTCTACTGAAATAATGATATTCAACAAATTATATTCTGCCATGTCCACATTACCTCTGAGCAGATATAATGAATATAATTATTTTCTAAATCAAGAAATATATCATGTTCCGGACCTCTGAATATATTTTCTATCGCTATTATTTATATCCGAATGAGATATGCAATAAATAATAGAGCCACAAAGAAAATGTCTTTTTATTGATCAAAATTAAAAGGCATTACAAAAGGACATGTCACAAAACAGAAGATACAAAAAGTCTTCCTATTCAGCTGGTGGGGTCATCGAACTAGCCATCTGCTGCTTTAAAGTTTGAAGTCGCTCCTCACGAGAATCTATCACTCGCCTCCTAGCTTCCTCCATTCCAGACTTATCATCAAAAGTCGGCAAGGTTACTAGTCGGCGGAAGATTTCAGCTTGATGAGTCCTGACATACTCATTTCTTTCCTGGGTCAGAATGTCCAGTTGCTGGACTGCAGCTTGATGTTGAGTGGTCTCTTCTTCCAGAGCAAGTTGAACAATTCTCAATTCTTCTTGAAGTCGATCGAACTCTGCTTTCAGCTCAGCGACTTTCTTTTCCTTCTTCCCAGCAGCAGATGCTATTATTTCCACCTGGGAGTTATACTCTGAAGACTTGGTAGCGAAAGTGTCCAAGAAAACCTGGAAATCAGCTTTCGTAACTGCAGCCTCTCGAGACATCCTCTCAAACTCAGCATGTACCAAGGGTTCCACCTCCCCCCGATTAAGATCTTTGTAGATCTTAACTGATTCCTCCAGCTCATCTAGTATGTGTTCAAGATAAACAGCTTGAGCTTCATCACCTTGATTTCGGATGGCACTGATCAGATAAGAGGTTGGGCCTCTAGCAGTGATGAAACCAACATCTTCTTTCTCCATTACCCTTTCTATTAAGGGTCCCAATGAATTGAAGAAAAGGTTGGTGAAGGAGCCAATTATAAATCTGTTAGTAGCTATGGCACCGGGTGTAGCAGCTACTCCCATGGAAGTTGAAGTAGCAGGTGTCTGCACAGACGGAAGTTCTGCAGCATGAACTGTAGTCTCTTTGGACAAATGAGCCATGGTAGAGCTGGTTGCTCCTTCCAGATGTTCCTCTGCGAAATCAAATAAGCCCTATCAGTTTGCTGTCATTAGCAACTATCGACAAGGATCAAAAGTAAGGGCAATCTTACCATTGCTAGGTTCAGCGACAAGTTTGTCATCTGCTGACATGGGTTGTAGCCTCGCAGAAGTAGCTTCAGACATTACTGTCTGGCTACTACTCGCTTCAGAGCCGCCTGATAAATGATGGCTACGGCTGGCTATCGCCTTTATTTGTACTATATCAGTGCATATTGGAGGAATCGGAGAAAGTTGAATTTCTGTATGGATAAAAATTAAGATGTCAGCCATTTAATCCATAAAAGAAGGGTATTAATATCAGTCAATACCAATACCTCCTTGATGGGTGACAGTAGCTCCCTCCGGTGCTACTTCTTTAACCGCATTCTTCTCTGGGGATGCATGTACAGCAGCATCCTCTTCTGGATTCAGAGTGTCATCAACAGCCTTTGCTGATGTATCTTCATCACTTGCACTTTCTTCTCGTGCTTCTTCACTATCACTTACGGCGGTCGGATCTACATCATCATGGAGGCTAAAGTCGCAGTCATTCAGAGCATCGATCATTAATCGATCTTCTTCATCACGAAGTGTTCTCGATGTAGCTGAAAGATGGAAAGTTTCCGCTGCAAGTGTAGAAGATCATAATACTTCATCCTCTTTCTCCACGATTTCCTCCCTGGTCTCTACAACCTCGTCCCTTTTCTCTGGACTGAAAGCTTCCTTCCTGGGTTCAAGGGCAGGTGTAAGAGACGACATCATGACTCCGGCGACAGCACTGGTCACGACCGATGACAGGATAGGTCTTGGAGGAGTGACTACTTTCTTTCTTCTGAAGACTATTTTCTTTCTGTGTAGAGGTCTCTCCGGACTCTCTACATCTACAACATCTACTTGTCTTTGAAGAGAGGTCGGAGTCGTCGCCTCTTCTCTCTGAGTCGACTCAGCCTGTTGCCGAGATTGCGACCGGATAGTGATCCTTTCCGATGATTCCAAAACAAGGTTCTTCTTAGCGACTGGAGAAGAAGGTTCTTCTGCCCTTCTTTTCTTCTCCTTGGCCGAAGATCTGACAACCTTCAAGGAGACGCACAGCGGCTCGTTGACTTCTTCAGGGAAGTTGGCTTCCCTCGAAGCTTCCAGCGGTGCATCAACTGGCTCATACTCTTCATCATTACCAGGAGCCGACACAACAGATGCTCCCTTCTTTAATCGCGTTGCTGTCGCAAAGCTATCTGCTAAACTGAAGTTCTCAGCAAAAGTATTCGCTGATGTGTAGAAGAGTGAATATGTATACAGCATGCGAGGACCATGATCGCTCCTCATCGGTATCGAGAATGTTGTTCTTGTGTCTCGAGCATTATAGTAAGCCCAAGCCCGGGCTCCATTGATCAGATAACCTTTTTCCTGTAGGCACGTGATGGCGTTGCCTACATGGAATTGGTCATAGCCGAATTGACGCACAAAACGGCTAGGGAGATAAGGCTCCAGGATAGCATTCGTCTTCAAACTGGTATACCAAGTGAGATGGCCGGATCATCTTTAACCAGTCGAAAGTTGTGTGGCCCAGAGGCTGTGCCCTCTCAGAGTCGACAAGGTTGGTAGACGTATGCTCGTAGGCAGCTGGAGGGGGAACACAAAAGAAGTTCCATCCCTTTCCGAGATTCAGAGCGCGCCTGCAATCTCTTAAAGTGGTATATATCCACTTGCTTTTGGAGAATCTCCTCAAGAAGCTGCCGCTCACTGCCCCCATATCGGGGTTCATCAGTAAAGGATAGTGCAGAAGCAGCCATCCGAACAAATATGTGTATGGTAGCTCTAGCCGAGGAAAGCTTCCATTCTCGCCCTTTTCTCAAAGCATTTGATCGACAAAAAGGCGGAGGCCAGCATTCACTCTGCAAGTCATCGCTGACAATAGATCCATCCGATAGCCGAAGACTAAGCGGACAGCAGCAAATAGTATGCCTCGATGAAAGCGATCGACGGCACTGGCTCCAGGAACGACGTATCGTCGAAGCCAATAAGTGAGGAAACCCGCCAGCTGGGCTTCCTTCGACATGGGCCTATAGCCCATCCTCATGTAACTTTCAATAATGTCTCCTTTCTTGAAAGGAGGACATTGAAGATCATCATCGATCTTGATATCCATATCTTTGTTCTCCTCCATCAACCCTATCACTTCGCTGTTGCTAAGTGGTCTGAAGAAGGTGGGTTTGCAGTTATCGTGCTCCTTGGTCTTCTTCTCAATGATATGGTTGAGAAAGAGATACGGCAACCATTTGGTCGAGTAGCAGGTGCTGGATGAACCACTCTTGTAGTACAAGGAATAGATCTTGTAGTGGCATAGCAGCTCTTCAAAGACAGCCACCATGTCAGCATTTTCTTGACGTAATTTGTCCAACTCATCATTGGTCGGGACAAATTCTTCATAGGGGATATCCCCATTGGCAGGCTGGAGATGTACTTCATCTCGTGTAAAGCCAATCCAATCTCTCTGCATAGTGTCATAAAAGTCCCCGTTCTGTAGTTGTATCTCTCCGCCAGTGAAAGGAATAGATGCGGATTAGGCAGGAAACCATAAATGGTGGCATATACCGCTTGGTACAGGTCAATCTCCTTGAGCCGTTCTTCAAATTGAGCCAATATCTAATTGGCTATACAGCTCCACCTCTTGTTATCCGGATTCACAAGACCTGTCAGCCAAAGATCTTGATTCGGATACCTTTCCTCAACCTTCGCAAATTTATTTGCGAATATCGGAGTTCTGACGGGTAGCAGCAGGAAAGAGTTTCCCGGTGGGATGCAAACGGATTTCAGTCCTCTGAGCAGGAAGCTGTAACGCTCAGAAGAACTGTAGAACATATCTTTGCTGTTTGGTCCCTTCTTCATACAGATATTCCCCGTTCGGGCTTGCTGAAGTGGAGTTATATCCCATTCCATCCTTCTGGGATAGCTCGCAAAAACATAGCGAGACAAGGGAAGGCATCTGGAAATCTCCGGTAGAAGTATCATCTTCTCGCCTCTTTGAAAAAGTCTTTGTTCCATCCGAGGTCTCGGCTGAGAACTCTTGTCAAGAGCCTTACCAAACAGAAACAGAGGCTTCTTATGAATAACGGCGTCAGCAGTTTACAGAGGCTGTCCGTTCATCAAACTCAGCAATGTTTCATTAATTTGTGCCGTCAGGATGGCTTGCCGAGATGACGGCAAGGCATATTGAGGATATGTCACATGCGAAAGATCCTCCTTGAACTCAAGTTCAGCCAAAGATCCTGCAAAGACCTCATAATTGGGATCTTCCCTGAGGTTAACTGCATCAAATAAAGAGATAAAGATCAGTACATGCAAAATCACAAAGTTTCTTTAAAAAGAGTTCATCAAATTGTGCTATGAGCAAAGCATCAGATTGCGCCAATGCAGCCCACATGCACAAAGTATCCAATTGTGCCAACACATCCACTTGCGCAAGACATCAGGTTGCGCTAACCCACTTGCGCAAGGCATCAGTTTGCGCTGGCTCAACCGACTTGCGCAAATCGATGGATTGCGCCGAACATCTGCCAGCACTTTCCAACCGATTGTGCAAGAATATAGTTTTCATAAAAATGAAAACTATTGTGTGTGCAACCAAAACCCTAAACAGGGCGGCACAATACCATCAATCTCAAAAAAGAGAGAGGTATCAGGGTTCGAAAATGTCAAGAACCCTAAAAAGGGTTTTGATCGAGTTTGTCATCTACCTTGCAGCGCTGGGTGGCCTGTTTCATGACGAGAGATTCGGGGCGCAACCCAAGTCGAAGGCTCGGCCAGAGCCTTGCCCTTCTCGGTGGCAGTTCGCTTAGGAGCCATCGTTATCGTCGGCGGGAAGAAGAAGCACTCGTCGGAGTTGGCACAGAAGCTTTTCTCTTTTGAACAGTCGGAAACAAGTAAAGAATGAAAGAAAGAAAAAAAAAGAAAACTATTTATAGTTTTTCAAAGAGTAACGGTCATCTCAGATTGTGCCAAAAAAGTAGGAGCTGATTCCTCCAAACGCGCAGTCAAAGCGCCACTTGCGTAACTTGATTTTAAATTCGAAATTCAAAGTATTTCGAAACTTTGAATATTTTCAAGTTTCGAAAACTTTGAAGGGGGTCTTGTAGGTCCTAAAAATGAAGTTGCACACATCAAAAAAGCAATGAAAATCAAATTGCGCACCCTTCAAATGAACTGCGCAGGAGACAGACTGCGCAACAAATCAACTGCGCGAGACCGAACCGCGCTAACATCCAAGCGCGCTAGCTGATGTGGCAACGTCATTATTACCTGACAAAAATCCGATCTTCTGACAGATGACAGCCCGATAAACGAGGAGTCCTTTCGTTTCTTGTGCAGCACAGCGCTCGAGGACAGCTGTACAGCCAGCATAGTATGACAGTCCAACCGAAGCGCAGTCTGCCAGATTCTCGTCAGCGCAGTCTGATCCCAGCGTAGTCTGAAGCTAGCGCAGTTCAAGTGGCACAATCCATCAAGATAACTAACATTTTGTACGTGGCCTACATGCCATCAATTGCTCACCACGTAGCAACCGTCTGTACACGACCATGCGTATTTCAATCAAACAATACCACGCGTCTAATACAGTTGAGCCACGATCGAGTAACTGCCAGCGCAGTCTAATGCCTGCGCAATCCAGAAATAACTACTAATTAGTTATTTTTCAGAACTCTATAAATAGAGTTTCAAGTCCTTCATTATCAAGATCAGACTATATCAGATCATTATTATCACCAGAGATCAGGAGTTCTTGTCCAAGTGCTGCTGCATTCTTCAGAGGCTATCGTCTTCAAAGTTCACATCGTCCAAGGGATAAAGCGATCGTCTTCAGATCGGATTCCTATAGTTGTACTTTTCCAGAATTCAATTGTAATCTTCTTACAAAGTTTGTGAAATAAAAAGAACACTTTTGTTTTTGCAAACAGATACATAGATATAGCCATTTCTAGATATCTGCAAATATGAATAAACTTCAAAACTAAAACCAATATACTACATACTACATACTACGGCCGTGACTCGGGACCATTCCTCTGAGTCGGGACCATTCCTACTACACACTACATACTAAAACGAATAAACTTCAAAACTAAAACGAATATACTACAAACTAAAACGAATATACTACATACTACGGCCGTGACTCGGGACCATTCCTATGAGTATCGGGATCAAGGAAACTACGTGTTACAAATATCGGCACTATCGGTACGTGTTACAAATATTGGCACTATCGTGTTATACATTAACCAACCAACAAAACTACGTGTTACAAATATCGGCACTATCGGTACGTGGTTTCAAATCAGAGTATCACATTTTTCGGTGTCGGAAAATAAATAACTATTACTTAAATTATCAGTTTTTTGGCACTATCGGTGCCCCTAACCCAGCCCTCCCGCACCCCTCCCCCTTCCCCCCTACACCACCCCTAACCCTAACCCGAACCCTATCCCTAACCCCTCCCCCACCAGCCCCCCTCCCCTCTCCAGCCCCCCCAACCCCTACACCACCCCTAACCCTAACCCGAACACTATCCCCAACCCCTCCCCCACCATCCCCCCTCCCCTCCCAAGCCCCCCCGCCCTCACCCCCCAGCCGCCCTCACCCCCCCCGTCCCTCACCCCCCCTAACCCGAACCCTAACCCTCCCCTTCCTCCAGCCCCCCTTACCCCAAGCCGCCCTCACCCCCCCGCCCCAGCCACCCCCAACCATTCCTCACCCCCAACCACCCGTACCCCCCTGCCCCTCCCCCCGAGCCACCAGCACCCCCCTCAACCACCAACAACAAATAGAGAGAGAGAGAGGGGGAGTCACGTACCAGAGGAGAGTCGCCGTAGAGAGTGAAGTCGTCGGAGAGAGTGAAGTCGTCGTAGAGAGTGAAGTCGCCGGAGAGAGTGAGAGCGAGAGCGCCGGAGAGAGCGAGAGCGAGAGCGCCGGAGGAAGAGAGTGAGAGAGTAAAATGGATAGGAGGAAATGAATCGGGGGGGGGGGGGAATTTAATTTAGTTAGAAATTTAGCGACGTTATTATTAACGTCGCTAAATCAGTCGCAATTAGCGACGTTGTAGTGACGTTGCAGCGACGTTTCGCAACGACTAGCTTACGTAACTAGTATACGTCATTGTCACGTCGCTAGTAGCGACGGTTACCGACGTTTCATTTATACGTCGCTAATGTCCATAATTTAGCGACATTTTTATAACGTCGCTAAATTTACGTCGCCAATTAAGCAGATTTTAGTAGTGATGTCAGCCAGTTGGGAAGAGGTAGGAACATGCAAGGCTATTACGGTGCCATCCCTAATAGCGTCGCGAACAAAATGCAAGTCCACCTCAATATGCTTACTGCACTAATGAAATACCGGGTTCTGAGCCAGGTGCGGGGCCGATTGACTGTCACAATACACCTGCATAGCAAACTCCTAGCAAACTCCCAAACACACCAATAACTCCTTCAACCATTTCAACTCACAAACAAGCACAACAAGAGATCGGTATTCAGCTTCAGCAAAAGATCGTGAAATAGTTGGTTGTTTCTTGGTCTTCCAAGAGATAGAAGACCCCCCCAGAAGCACCAACCAGCCTGTAACAGAGCGGCGAGTCAAGGGACAACTGGCCCAGTCGAAATTACACCAACCAAAAAGACGGAGATCACAATCAGCTTTCAAAAGAATACCCTGTCCCGGGGCATTTTTGAGATATCTGACAACTCTCAAAGCTGCATGCCAATTATCTTGTCGAGGCTCCTGTAAAAATTGAGACAATATATGCACGGCATAGGCTAAGTCAGGACGAGTAAAAGATAGATAAATCAACCTCCCAACCAGCCTCCTATAAGTCTCAGCATCCGCCATCTTTGGACTAGTCGATTCTGCCAGCTTGTGATTCGGCTCCATGGAAAAGCCGGCAGGTCAAGACCCCATCAAGCCACATTTGAAATGATGTCCAAAGCATACTTCCTTTGACATAAGAAAATTTCTTCTGCACTCCGAGCCACCTCTATGCCAAGAAAGTACTTCAATACACCAAGGTCCTTCATGTGAAAGCAAGAACTAAGGTACTTTTTGAAATCATCTAAAGCACCTGAATCATTACCAGACACAATCATATCGTCCACATAGATCAAAACATGCAACTCTACCTTCCCTTTAAAAAGAGAGAAAAGGGAATAATCTGAATGAGATTGAATAAATCCATAGGATATCAGAGAGGCAGCAAGCTTAGCAAACCAATAACGTGGTGCCTGTTTCAATCCATATAGAGACTTACACAGGCGACACACTTTGTTGGGTTTACTATGCGAAAAAACTGGCGGCAACTTCATATACACTTCCTCTGTCAGATCTCCATGAAGAAAAGTTTTGTGCACATCCATCTGGTGCAAAGTCCAGCCTCTCAAGTCTGCAACAGCCAAGAACGTCCGAACTGTAGGCATCTTAGCTACCGGGGCAAATGTCTCTGAATAGTCGATCCTCTCAACCTTATGATTACCGAACACAACCAGCCTTGCCTTCAAGCGCTCAACATTGCCATCTGAGTTGTACTTTATTTTGTACACCCATCTGCTTCTCAATGCTTTCTTTCCAGGAGGCAAATCAACAAGACTCCATGTCCCATTATCTTCCAGAGCTTGTATTTTAGTTTGCATAGCCGCATGTCAGCTTGAATCTCGCGAGACCTGGCGATATGAAGTAGGCTCAACACCTGCAATGATAGTTGCAAAAAAATCTCTGTGTCCAGCAGTAAATATGTCATAACTCAGAAATTGTGTTAGAGGATACAAAGTACCTGAGGAAGTGACGGGAACAGATGAACTGAGGTAAGGGGAGAACTTTTACTTCGAACAGCATTCGTCACAAAATCCTATAATTGTACTGGTTGTTATTTCTTTCTCATTCTTCTGCCCAATACAACCTCGTCGGGTACCTCTGGCAACACTGTATCCCCTGTATCATCAGTAGTACCTGCATCAGCCCCAGAGCCTCCCCTGTCAATACTTCTGTATCTGCCTGTGCATCCTCGCTACTCGGGGCCAAGCCGCTATCAACCACTTCGGCCTCGACAACCGCAGCCGGCACCATCCCAAAAGTCTCTATATCGTCTCCAGGCACCTCAACACATGCATGTCGTGTCGCAGAAGACAGGTCGCTAGCAGAGCCACACACAGGGAACTCTTTTTCATAAAAAGTAACATCACGTGACACAAAAAATTCTCCAGTCTCTAAATCATACAGCTTCCATCCCTTTTTATCAAGAGGATACCCAACAAAGAAATATTTTCTACTCCTGCTGACAAATTTATCATGTCTGGATCTCAAATCATACGCATAGCACAGACAACCAAAAATACGAAGATGATCATACGAAGGAGCCGAACCATATAAAACTTCATAAGGGGACTTAAAATGTAAGACACTAGAAGGTGTTCTATTTATCAAATAACATGCACCCAAAACACATTCCCCCCAAAAATCCACAAAAGAGAACCCTGAAATCTTAATACCCTGGCTACATTTAAAATATGACGATGCTTTCTTTCCACCCTTCCATTCTGCTGTGGTGTCCCTACACAGGATGTTTGGAACAATATACCTTGAGATAAAAAATAATCTCGTAAATAATTAAATTCAGTGCCATTGTCACTCCGCACACGACGTATATCAGCCCTAAACTGACGCTTCACCATAGCAATGAATTTAAGAAACATAGAATAAACATCACACTTATCCTTTAATAAAATAACCCAAACAGCTCTAGAAAAATCATCCACTAAAGTCAAAAAATATCGTGCCCCACTAGATGACGGAACACGATATGGTCCCCACAGATCACAGTGTATAAGTTTAAAGCATCTCAAAGCACGACTACTACTATCAGGAAAAGCATCACGAGTCTGTTTAGCTTGATGACAAATATCACAAGCCCTATGTGAAAACACACTACTACCAGAAAGAAAAAGTAAAGTCTGCATTACTTTATCTGAAGGATGCCCCAGTCTACTATGCCAAACCTTCGAATCACTCTCTCTACAAGCCAGGATGTAGCTTCCCTTTCCGGAGAATTTTCTCAAAATATTTTTTGATTTAAATAGTAATTTTAGAATTTTATAAATAATTAATTAGATAATTATTACGATAGATGACTTTAGCCACAGATGAGTTTTGGAGTACAAGACGACTAGGAATCATGGCACGGATGGTGCAATGGCGTGCTTTGACTAGTGTATTAGCCCTAGTAGGGAAGGCCGAGCCATAGTGACGTCCTAACTAGGAAAACCAGGCCAAGTTGCGACTTAAACCCCACCGGTGAATTATTTATTTATTAATTAGAATATTGACTTGTAGAAGACCCGGTTGTACCGAACTAGTTCGGACTGGGCCCGAACCGAGCCCAAGCCCATGTAGTTATGTGGGTCGTCCAATGACTTTCGTGTTGATGTATTTTGGTATGATGGTGTCGTATTCCATTTTAATGATCTAATGCAGGTTTATAAGTATTTTATTAATAAATATTATAGATATCAAAATTTATGGATATTCAATGGTAATTGTATATAATGTGTCCTTGTACGTTTTTGGATTATTAGACTGCATATATAATTGTATGTACACCCGTTATTTGTTTATTAAATTTCGTTATTATTATTAGTATTATTTTATTGGGATTGTTATTTAATATTATTATTATTTTATTGGTTATATTATTTTGTCAGATAAATGTGATAATATATTTCTAACTATATATATATATATATATATATATATATATATATATTATATATATATATATATATATATATATATATATATATATATATATATATATATATATATATATATATATATATATATATATATTTCTAACTATATATATATATATATATATATATATATATATATATATATATATATATATATATATATATATATATATATATATATATATATATATATATATATATATATAATTATACTATATACGTATAAACGTGTATATATATACGTGAGTATGTGTATGTATGTATGTATATATATATATATATATATATATATATATATATATATATATATATATATATATATATATATATATATATATTATATATAAAATATATATATATATAATATATATGAGTATGTGGATATATATATACGTGTATATATATATATATATATATATATATATATATATATATATATATATATATATATATATATATTAGACAAATAAATGGAAAAAGAAAAAAAAGGCAGCGGGCCCAACTAAGCCGGCCAGCCCAGGCCGAGCCATAAGCTCCCCAGCCCGAGCGAGCATACCCACACAGCAGACCCCGAGCGGACTCACACCCCCGCTTAAATCCCCAGATCGAGTACGTATATATATATATATATATATATATATATATATATATATATATATATATATATATATATATATATATATATATATATATATGTATAACGTAGCGAGGGAGAGAACCCTAGCGAATACGCGCGCCGACCCTGGCCGCAGCCACTGGTCTTGGCGACCCACCCGTCGCCGGAGCCACCGCCATGCGCTGCGTGGGTCGTTGGAAGCCGCACACGACAGCAGCAGCAATGGCAGCAACAGGGGCATTTTTCGAGGTAAGGTTCTTCCACATCATTCAACCCATTCTCGATCCGTTTCTTCATACACGTTATCAACACATACCACTTCATGTTCATATACTAAGTTAGAACTGGATCGAACTAGGATCGAGTCAAAATCGATACAAAAATCGATGTACAAATAGTCCTCAAAACAGAACATGAAACAGCCGGACACCCATCTTTGGAAGCGATAAATCATGAATCCTTCGACTATTTAAAAAATGTGTTTAAATAGGTTTATAGCCAACATGTAGGGCTTTAAAACCCTTCTGGTAGTTTAATTTATCGTTTGTAATAGGAAAAGAATTTTGATTGTAAAGTTTATGAAAAACCTGTTTTAAAAACTAGAAAAACCATCGATACGACGTGCGTCCCGCCAATCCGGGCGACATGGTCGCGCACCGTAAGCATCGAAAGGTGCGTAACGGCTTCGTGGACGTGTGGACTTTGACGGAATTCAAATTGGTCGCGTGTGCGCGACGAATTTGATGCGTATCCATCGAAATTCACTATCTCGGCCCCTTTGCAAATTTCTCAATTACTTTGTGCACGCTCGTCAGATCGAGACAAAACTTGTGCCAACAGGATTGTATTATTTTTCTGGTCCTGTACGCCAAGTTTGGTCCGATTCTGAGACAATTGATCAGATCGCCGTTTTGTGAGTCCCACGGTCCGACTCAACGGGTGATTTATGCACGGCCCGTCGGAATCCAACTTTGGACATATGGTTGGGTTCGTATCGGAAAACTGGACCTGTTGACATATAGTTTGATAACTTTAGAGACCATTGACTCTGGCACAATTTTTGGTGCAAAGCGGGTCCAACGACGGATACCATTTTTGCCCGAAATTATCGTTTTACGCCTGTATCCAGAATTGGACTTAAGGACAGGCAATCCTAGCTAATTTGACTATTATGAGAATGTTGGCAATGTCTGTTTCAGCTTTCGGAGACATTTGTGGATTTTGGACTTTATGGCGTACTGGTTGACGGTATCTTATTGGTTCTTCGCGCTACCACCAGGCAAGTATACCTTGCCTCCCTTACAGTTTATTTTTATGTTTATAGTACACCTGTTGTAGTATGTTATCTTTAGTAACCTTAGTTGTTATAGATTTATATGATCGTTTACCAGTTATTTGTCTTATTTGTATATCAGTATTTCATGACTTGATAGTGTAGTTATACCAAGCTTGTTTACGTCATGGATCATGCTAGAGTTGTCCTTACCTGTGTCATGACTGAGTTGTACCGTATCTTCATCTGTATCTTGACTGAGTCGTGTCTGCAAGCATGTGTGAGTGAACTGTTATTCCTTTGTCTTTCCCACAACCTGCGAGTCCACACACGGGACGAGGGTGGCTTGTCTTGAAACTGACATGCGAGTCCACATTCGAGGCGAGGGTTGGTATTCTATTGATCTTCCAGTAGTTCATTTATGTATACTTGATCCCGTATCCGTGTTCATAGCTATCTGTCAGTAGCCACATGTCAGTCTCATGTCTAGTTCCTGTTTATACCCTATTTATATTATTGCATAATTAAACTGTTAGATAGACATGTTTTATGTATCTTGCTAGTCCTCTGAGGACCTGATAATCTCTTCAGGTTTAGCGACTGCATGGAGTTAGTTAGCAGAGCGGGATGGTAGAGGATTGCGATGTATGATACAGGTATTTGCTTGTGATATTTCTTTATTATCCTCTCGTGCTTTATATTCCATACTATGATATACTCTGCTTATTTATAGACTCATATCATTCTTGGAGTCTAATCGAACAATATGCTAATGGGCTGCAGACCATGACCCATACTTGTTCATTCTTGTTTATATGATTCCTGTGGATTGAGATATAGTTTAGGTTAGACATGATACCCTACTCTGGACAGCTTATACGTACTCGAGTCGGGCTGGAGTCCGCTCGACACGTAGTTGGCTTGCTCACGAGCTCGCGTCCGAAAACCGGGTGTGGGTCGTAACAAGTTTTTGTGGTGGCCCATGCTGGTCAGAGCATATCGTACCGGTTACGTAACTGTACTGGTACGAGCCTGCGAATATGACTAAACCTTAGAAATCTCAATCCACTCTGCCTTGAAAATTCTCTTAGAAATTCTCTATGTCCTTAAAAATTTCATATTTGCTCTCGATTATACTTCCTTGCTTTCCGTACCATTGATTCTCGTCCCTTCCTATTCCGGGGTGACGAATGATCGTGTTGTCTAGTATTCATCAGAAATTCTTAAATTATAGTATAATATTGCATGATTATTGAGTTTTGGTTGTTTATAGATATGAAGGATTATAGTAGCCATATGCCTAGATATCTGCCGGTAGAATTATTAGCAACTAGTTCGAAGACCATAAGATTTTAGTGGCCGTGTTTTGAGGAGTATTGTGACCAAAGGTGGGTAGAAGTCCTCAAGTATTCGGAGTGATGAAATGACTAAAGAAGGTCATAAAATATGTTGAGAGATTAAATTTGAGGAGATTAAGGTAATAGTAGACTTTGATTTTAAGACATAGTCATGAATTAGAATTTCGAGGACGAAATTATTTTTAAGGTGAGTAGATTTGTAGCTTCCTTCCCGGAGAATTTTTTCGAAATATTTTTTGATTTTGTAGCCTCCCTTCCCAAAATTTTTTGAAATATTTTATTTATTTATTTATTTGATTTCAATAGTGATTTTTAGATTTGTATAAATAATTATTTAGTTAATTATTACGGTAGATGACTTTAGCCATGATTGAGTTTTGAAGTACCAAACGACTAGAAATCATGGCATGGATAGTGCAGTGACGTGCCTTGACTAGTGTATTAGCTATGCCAAGAAAGACCCAGCCATAAGTGTGTCCTAACTAGGAAAACCAGGCCAAATTGTGACATGACCATTATAAATAGTTTAATTATTTATTATTAAATTTATTGACTTTGTAGGAACCCGGTTGTACCGAACTAGTCCGGACTGGGCCCGAACCGAGCCAAAGCCGTGTAGGCTTAAAGTGAGTCCAAAGACGACCATGTAGGCGTATTTTATGTGTGTACAAATAGTTCTTAAATTATTTTGGGTATTGATGTACATTTTAATTATTTGAATATTTGTACAAAATGTGGTATTTTATTATTAAATATTGTATTATAATATTTGTACAATTTTTTGGACCCGGATAAAGGTGAATAGTATGGATTCACCAAATCACCGTTTAATTATTTTATTATTGCTTTATTATTTTGTGGTGATTAAATATATATATTTTATTGTTACTAAATCGGTATTCTATTTTTAGAAATTGGATAAATGCTTTTATATTATTATGTTGACGCATTTTTGAATAAATATATGTGTATACATTTATAATTCATTTTCACCTTTACATATATATATTCTATTATATATATATATATATATATATATATATATATATATATATATATATATATATATATATATATATATATATATATATATATATTCTATAATAATTCATTTATATATATATATATATATATATATATATAAATGAATTATTATAGAATATATATATATATATATATATTCTATAATAATTCATTTATATATATATATATATATATATATATAAATGAATTATTATAGAATATATATATATATATATATATATATATATATATATATATATATATATATATATATATATATATATATATATATATATATATATATATATATATATATATATATATATATATATATATATATATATATATATATTATATATATATATATATATATATATATATATATATATATATTCTATAATAATTCATTTATATATATATATATATATAAATGAATTATTATAGAATATATATATATATATATATATATATATATATATATATATATATAATTCATTTATAATAATTCATTTATATATATATATATATTATATATATATATATATATATATATATATATATATATATATATATATATATATATATATATATCTATATATATATATATATATATATATATATATATATATATATATATATATATTCAGAATTTGTTAATGTATATACATATATACATGTCATATATATATATATATATATATAGGGTATATGTGTTTGTATAAATAAATATATATTGTATATGTGTGTATGTATATAAATAAATATATATTGTATATATGTGTAGATGTATACATATATAGATGTAGATATACATAGATGTATATGTGTATGTATATATAAATAAATATGTATGTATATGTGTGTGTGTATATATATGTATATATACACATAGGCATTTATATGTAAATACATATAAAACAAAGCTCAGCCCAAGGCTTCCCCAAACCCCAACAGCCCACAGCGGGCCCAAGACCCAGCCCGAGCTGACCCAGCTCCCTTCTACGACCCAACCAACCGCTTCACGTGAAAACACAAAGTAAACCGTAAGTATATATATATCTATATATAGAACGCGAGAGGCAGAGGAAGCGAGACTTCTAAAACCCTTACCACCCGAGCAATTGCTAGGCCACCCTGACCCTGGGCGACTACGCGCGCCGCCCTGCACCGCCGCGTGGGTCGTCGGAGGTCGCCGGAGGCCGCCGGAAGGCACAGTCGTGCGCGCAAGAAACAGAGTCAACAGCAGCATTAACAGTGGCAAGGACGAGACTTTGTAAGTATAGTTCTCCTCCCACGATTATTCATTTTCTGAACCGTAAAGTGTTTCAGAAAGCCTACTAGACCCTCTTCAAACCCCTTCAGATGGATTTTATCCTATGACAGTAGAAACCCCAGAAAATTGACACGAAGTCGACATAAAAATACTGTTGTATTGACAGAATTGGGTTGGCATATGCTCCTATTTGAAGGCGATTCCTGATCAACCTATTAAGAATTTTAGGAATCTAATTGAACATTCTGTTGACAACATATACGAGATGACAACCCCATTTATAGAATTATTTTTCATCGATTATATTGCTGTCAAACTATTTTCTAAGTTCGTGAAAAATCTATTTTAAAACTGTCTAAAAATCTAAAAATTCTTCCGATCTGACGTGCGTCTCACCATTTCGGGCAACGTGGTCACGAACCGAAAGCATCAAAAGCTGCGTAATAGTTTCGTGGACGTGTGGGCTTTGACGGAATTTAAATTGGTCGCGTGTGCGCGACGAATTTGATACGTATCCGTCGAAATTTACCGTATCGGCCTCTGTGCAAAATTTTTAATTACTTTATGCACGCTCATCAGATCAAGTCGAAACTTGCACCATCAGGACCGTATCATTTTTCTGGTCCTGTATGCCAAGTTTGGTCCAATTATGAGACAGTTGATTGGACTGTCGTTTTGCGGGCCCTACGGTCCGATTCAACGGGCGATTTTGTGCACGGCCCACCGAATCCAACTTTAGACATACGGTTGGATTCGTATCATCAAACCAGATCCGTAGACATGTAGTTTGATGACTTTAGAGACCATTGACTCTGGCACATTTTTTGGTGCAAAGCGGGTCCAACGGCGGATACCGTTTTGGCCAGAAATTACCGTTTTGCCTCTGTGTCCAGAATTGGACTTAAGGACAGGCAATCCTAGCTAATTTGACTATTCTGAGAATGTCGGCAATGTCTGTTTCAGCTTTCGGAGATAGTTGTGAGGACTTAGACTTTATGGCTTGGCAGTTGACTGTATTTTTGTTGGATCTGCGTGCAATCTCCAGACAAGATACCTTGCCTCCCTCTACAGTTTATTTATATGCATATTTATATTATTATACAGTTTTACTAGTTGATTATTTATGTGTGATTTGTATATCTTGCATGTTAGTATATATAGCCTTGTTTATAATAGCTTGTAGTTCATATTGGATATACGTATATATAGTTCTTGTTCATAGTTAACTTTATAGTTTATATTGGATTGATTTTCTTGTGTATCGTGATTGGGTCGTGTCATGTCATCAATTATACTTGGACTGAGTCGCATCGTGTCATAGGATGAATAAGTCATAACGGAACTGCTGTACCTTGAAATTCTTGAAGCTAACCTGCGAGTCCACACCAGGGGCGAGGGTTAGTAGTTAAGCTAACCTGTAAGTCCATATTAGGGGCGAGGGTTAGTAGTTATCTTTCCACACCTGCGAGTCCACACTAGGGACGAGGGTGATGCTAGCCTGCGGGTCCACACCAGGGACGATGGTTAGTAGTATATGGTTAACACCTGCGAGTCCACACTAGGGACGAGGGTGATGCTAGCCTGCGAGTCCACACTAGGGGCGATGGCTAATAGTTGTTCAAACCTGCGAGTCCACAGTAGGGGCAAGGGTTTGAGTATTCGATTGGTTATCCATTGACATTATGATATCGTATTCTCTTGTTCTTCCCCAGCAGTTCGTTTAGGCGTAGTGGTTCTTCCAGTCGTGTATAGTTGTATTTCCATGCTGATTGGTCTTTTTCCGGTTATTTCCTGTATTTTCTTTATTACATGATAAACTGCTAGATAGGCATATTTTTATGTATCTTGCTATATCCCCTGAGGACCTGATGATCTCTTCAGGTTAGTTATTGCGTGGAGTTAGTTAGCAGCTCTGGATGGCAGATGATTATGACACTTGTGGGGTCCGAATATGATGATATTGCTTGCGGGATTCAGGTATCGCTATTGTGTTTATTATCCGCTCGTGCTTTTTATTCCTTATCATGAGATATCCTGCTTCTTGTTTCAGTTGTAGACTCTTGTTATTTCCTTTAGAATCTTATCGGACATTTATGCTAGTGGGCTGCAGACCACCCATACTTGTTCATTCTTGTTTATTATTCTTATTATGGATTGAGATATAGTTTTGCCTTTAAAAGAAATTTAACTAAAGATAAGTATAGGCATGACATTGTATGATAAGAAAGTACTTTTGAGACATGATAACAATATAAAGGTAGACTTGACATACTACTAAGACATGATGACAATAAGAAGGTAGACTTGGACGAAAGAAGAACAGTAGACAATAGAGTACCCATAATTAAGTCACGTGTACTGTGTGTTTTAGAATACCAACTTTCAGCATGTAGACGGCTTGGGATATCCGTCAGTCATACGTGTGGTGCATGACTGATATTATGCAATCAATGTATAGGGGATATGTATTCAATTCGTTGACCACATGATTACTTGTTGTATTTTCCCGTCCGACTCACTCACAATACATGTCCACTATGATAAACGTTAGCAATACGATAAACTGTAAATAATAGGAAACAATGAGTAAGGCATAACATGTATGTATATCCAACCGATTCTAACTCTCGTGCACAATAGTAATCATGAACAACGACAATCATGAACCATAAGGGAGTAATAGTGAAAAGACAACATGAAACATACAGTATAAAATAAAGGAAACATAGGTCATAGTGATACTTGCCTGCTCCGATAGATGATAAAATCATAACTCAAGACGTCGTAGCCCGATCTACCCCGACACAAAAACAATCACAAGTTAGATCAACGATTCCCACTCTAAAAATCCTAGAAAATGGCTAATGGGTTAAACTAATTAATACTATTTTAATTTTGGAGTAAATCACCTAAAATCCTATTTTAACCTATTTAATTCTGAAATAACAATTTACACATAAATATTTGGCCAAGGAAATTCACGATTCCAAATTTGGGACTCGTGGCACGCAAACCGAGACATATTATTGACTAACTAGTCAAACATTATGAATTCAAAAGTTTGAGTATGCAACATGGTATATTTCAGCTCCATGAGTGCACTAGAATTGACCGTGCCGCAAAATCATGATTTGGTCAAAAGTTATCGCCATTATGGCTAACCATGACCAAATCGATGAACAGTTGATCAAATCTGACTTCTATGAAAAAAAAAACTAGATGAAACTCTAAATTTCTAGAAAAATTATATGTTGTAGAGCTCGGTGCCTTTCCAAAACTTCAAACGGATCGCGAAACGGAGTTCGGGATCGCTCGGAATCTCGAAAATCGTACGACGTATTGATTTTTGGACAACCGACACTCAAATAATTATTCAGAAATTCGAGATCAAAATACCAGAAAATAAATTATATATTCAGAAACCTAACCTCAATTCACTTCTAACAAAAAAATGGCGCACAAAAATGACGTCTAGATCAACGGCAAACCCTCCGCGAATTCGAAGAACTCTCCCACAAAAAGCTGCTGAATATAGGATTTTCGGAAACCTAAAATATACTAATATATATAGGGAAATAAAAGGGCGGTGGCTATGGCTTGAGGTGGCTGAGGAGGACACGTGTCACCATCTAGTCACCCTCGCCAAGATCCTACGGCCCAAAATTGAGCCGGCTTTGGTTGGGCGGCTCCGAGCTTGGCTCAGATTTACACAAAAAAACTAGAGAGGAGAGATGGACGCGAAGCCAGTACGCATGGTGAACCTGAACGGCACCAACTATCACTATTAGCGGAGCAAGATAAAAGATTTGATGTTTATCAAGAAGATGCATCTGCCAGTATTTTCATCCGAGAAGCCCAGTGATAAATCCGAGGAGGACTAGAAATTCGAGCAGATACAGGTGTGCAGATATATCAGGCAGTTTATTTTCGATGTTGTAGCTCGGTACGATCTACAGACGAGGTTCACCAATCTGAAGCAGATGGGTAGGACGGTCGACGGATATGCGGCCGAGTTTTCCAGGCTTAGTCGGTTTGCTCCCACCTTGGTGGCGACCGAGTTCGACAGAGCCCAGCGGTTCCAACAGGGGCTCCATCTAGAGATTTTATTGGCGATGAAGCAGTTTGAGCATCAGACTTTCGATGCAGTATTAAGAGCAGCTAGGAGGCATGAGTATACCTCCCAGAGGATTGTGGACAGGACCGGAGGTCGGAAGCGACCCCACGGCCTGACGAACCAGTCTTCAGCACCAGTCCCGGCAGCTAGAGCTTTGACAATTGGAACCCCGAGGCGGGCAGCCTTAGTGACGTCGGTTCAATATTCAACCCCGATATATCCTCAACAACAGAAGCAGAAGCAGACTTCCGCAATGGGTTGCACTCATTGTGGGAAGCCAGGACATGTGGTATCAAAATGTCGCAGGGCACAAGGATTGTGCCTGGCTTGTGGAGCACCGGACCACAGGGTTGGGAACTGTCCGAATAGGGGGATTTCATCTTCTTCGACCTTTTCTAGTCTCTCGGTTAGGGGACTAACCCCAGTACCAGTCCAGCAGCAGCAGCAGCAGTAGTACCCGTTGTCGAGGCCCTTGCCGCCTCAGACCCAAGCATTTCAGCAGCAGAATCCCCAGTAATATGCACAAGCCCAAGCCCAGATTCAGAACCGGCAGAGAGGGTTCCAGCAGAGGGGACCAGTACCCAAAGAACTCGGTCAGGCAATGGCGATGACCGTAGAAGAAAGATTGGCACCAGGTGAAGTAGTGGCAGGTACTATTCTCGTCAACTCCTTCCCAGTATTAGCATTATTTGATTCTGGTGCATTGCATTCATTTATGTCTGCACGATTCGCGACACGGATAGGACTAGAGCTCGAGTCATTATCTGTAAGGCTCAATATACTTACTGGTAACGGTCTTGTGGGAGTAGATAGAGTATTTTCCTCGTGTCGTATCGTAGTTAGCGGTAGAGAATTCTCCGCTAGATTGATAGAGTTCCCGATGGCCGATTATGATGTGGTCCTAGGGATGGATTGGTTAAGGAACCAGTATGCTAGGATAGACTGACATATTGGCATGATTGTTTTTAGCATTCCAGGTGAGCCAGAGTTTTTTTTTCCGAGGCGAAGTTGAACCTTCTCCTCCGGTATTGCGGATGGCAACAGCAGCAGTACAGTTACCCCGGATAGTCGAAGAGTTTCCAGATGTTTTCCCAGAAGACCTTCTAGGAATGCCGCCAGAGCGAGAGATCGAGTTTACCATCGATTTGATCCCAGGGACAGCCCCAGTGTCGGAGAGAGTTTACAGGATGGCGCCATCAAAGTTAGAGATATTGTACAAGATGATTGAAGAACTTAGAACCAAGGGATTCATTCGTGCTAGTAGATCACCTTGGGGAGCCCCGATGCTTATTATGAAAAAGAAGGATGGTACGTCCATATTATGTGTAGATTATCGTACCTTGAACTCAGTGACAATCAAGAACAGATAACCTCTCCCGAGGATAGATGACTTGTTTGATCAACTCAAGGGGGCAGCAGTATTCTCGAAGATTAACTTGCCATCAGAATACCATCAGATCAGAGTCAGAGAGCAGGACATCCCGAAGACAACTTTCAGATCTAGATATGGGCATTGGGAGTTCCTTATTATGCCATTTGGAGCAACCAATACGCCGGCTATATTCATGGACCTCATGAATCGTATCTTCATGCCTTATTTGGATCAGTTTGTAATTATGTTCATAGACGACATCCTGGTCTACAACAAGAGTGAAGGAGAGCATAAGCAGCATCTCAGAGTTGTTCTCCAGATTTTCAGAAAGCACCAGTTGTATGCCAAGTTTAGTAAATGCGAGTTCTGGCTCGATCGCATTTCCTACTTAGGTCATATCATCACCAGAGGAGTAGAAGTGGATCCCCAGAAGATAGTAGCCATTGAGACATGGATAGTACCTAGCACAGTTACAGAAGTTTACAGTTTTCTTGGCTTGGCCGGCTACTACCGGCGATTTGTTTCAGACTTTCCTCGAATTTTGGCGCCATTGACCCAGTTGACCCGCAAGGATGTGCAGTTTGCTTGGACAACAGAATGCCAGGATTCATTTGAGAAGTTGAAGCGAGGTTTGATGACGGCTCCCATTCTCACGCTTTCGGATGGGACCGGGGGATTCTCAGTGTATTGTGATGCTTCAGGCAGAGGTTTAGATGTGTTTTGATACAGCATAGGAAGGTAATAGCTTATGCGTCACGTTAACTTCGTGATCATGAGAGGAATTACCCAACCCGTGACTTGGAATTGGCAGCAGTAGTGTTTACACTTAAGCTTTGAAGACACTACTTGTATGGAGATAGGGTGGAGATTTTCACCAACCACAAGAGCCTGAAGTATGTGTTCACTCAGAAGGATCTTAACATGCGTCAGAAAAGATGGCTAGAGCTGCTTGTGGATTATGATGTCAACCTGCAGTATCATCCTGGAAAGGCCAATGTTGTTGTAGATGCATTGAGCAGAAGAGCCGGAGTTTATTTCCTTACAGCGCAGCCAGAGTTATTGTCAGATCTTCAGAAGATGGGTATAGAAGTTGTCCTTCCTACCAATGTGGCATTGATGGCCAGTATGCGAGTTCAGTCCACTATAGTCGAGAGGATCCGGATGGTTCAGTCAACAGATTCTAAGCTTCAGTGGCTCAGAGCAGAGTGTGAGGCAGGACGAAGACCAGAGTTATGCATTCATGAAGACGGTACACTTCGACATATGAGGCGTCTTTGTGTACCCAATAGTGATATCAGACATGAGATTGTGGCAGAGGCCCACAGTTCTCAGTATTCCGTTCATCCCGGTGGTACGAAGATGTACCGTGATATCCGTCAGCACTTTTGGTAGAATGGCATGAAGAGGGAGATATCCCGGTTTGTCTCTCGATGTTTGGTTTACCGAACATCAGAGGCCGTCTGGACTTCTTCAGCCCTTGTCGATTCCAGAATGGAAGTGGGAACATATAACCATAAATTTTGTGACTGGATTACCAAGGTCCCCGGCCGGTAGAGATGCTATTTGGATAATTATAGACAGGCTCATGAAGGTGGCTCACTTTTTTTTATTCATAGTTGGTCAGTCGACGACTCAGCTAGCAGAGATGTACCTCGGGCAGATCGTGAGATTTCACGGTGTGCCAGTCAGTATCACTTCGGACAGAGATTCAAGATTTACATCGCACTTTTGGCGCAACCTGCAAAAGAGTTTGGGAACTCACCTCCAGTTCAGCTCAGCTTATCATCCGTAGAAATGGTCAGTCAGAGCGTACCATATGAACCTTGGAAGACATATTGAGATCTTGTATACTCGACTTCGGTAGTTCGTAGGAGAATCACCTGCACTGGTGGAGTTCTCGTACAACAACAGTTTCCAAGCCAGTATCCAGATGGCACCGTTCGAAGCAGTGTATGGTAGGAAGTGTAGATCCCCGCTAGCTTGGGATCATGTAGGAGAAAGGTAGATGCTTGGTCTGAAAATGATTACTCAGACAGTTGAGGTGGTTAGAAAAGTCAGAGATTATCTTCGCGTCGCACAAGATCGCCAGCGCCATTGGGCCGATTCTCATCGGCGTCCCCTTAAATTTTTTGTCGGCGACCGTATATTCCTTAGGATCTCGCCTAACCGTGGCGTCATTCGTTTCGGCGTACGGGAAAAGCTTAGTCATAGGCTTATAGGGCCGTTTGATATTCTGGAGCGAGTAGGTGATGTATCCTATCGTCTCGTTCTTCCGTCGTCGCTAAGTGAGGTGCATGATATCTTTCATGTATCCCAACTACGACGGTATATTCCAGACCCGAGCCACATCCTGGATGATTCAGAATTGGTTGTTGGTACCAACGTTTCGTATGAGGAGCGACCCGTGTCTATATTGGATCGGAGAAAGAAGATACTCTAGAACAAGACTATCAAGTTAGTCCGTATTGCTTGGGATCATCACTCTTTGGGTGAGTCAACATGGGAGCGTGAGGATGATATCCGATCGCGATATCCCGACCTGTTTGACTCGTAAGGTATAATGTCCTTCTTATGCCTTATACCCTCAGCTTCCTTGCTTGTATGAATGATTGCTTGATTGATTGCCTAGTTATAACTTGCTTGTGATTAATATAGCTTGTCCTTGCCTCTCTAGCCTCTTAATTAAATTTCGAGGACGGAATTCTTTTAAGGTGGGTAGAGTTGTAAAGACCATAGTTCGTATTACGTATTCCGGTATACGTGTACATATTTTGCATGTCTCATGTATGGTTTATTTTGGCATTTCATTGTTTGGTTCGGTTTGCTTGGTTCGGCTTGGTTCGGTTTTGTTGCATATGGACCAACACCCACCCCTCTCTTCCTTTATAAGCCACCTAAACACTCTCTCTCTTCAATTAATCCTCATTACTCTTCTTATTCCTCACCATTACTCTCCACCTACCAGAGAGAGGGCTTAGGCAAGTTCAACTTGCTTCATGGAGAAACTCAAGTTTTATTGTTCCATTGTCTCCTCCACGAGATTCTAAGACACTTTAATACTTAGCATTTTTAATTCCCATGGTTCATTTTGTGTAGATCTAAGCTTATTGTATTTTCAGATTTTTGGGTTTTGATCAATCTAACCTTGTTATTTTCAAGTTTTGATGTTCCCATATTGTAGAGAATTTCTTTCTGTCCCATTTTGACCTATGGAAGTTCGGATTCTGACCTTGGATGACGGTTTAGTGGAGCTTGGAAGCCATGGATTCCATGGTTCTTCTTCTCAGAAAAGTGGCGAAGAAGAACAGTACCTTAGCCGTATGGCTTTTCATGCGGCATTTCCCCTTGGCCGCAATGAGCCCATCTTTCCTTAGCCGCATGGCTCTGGTTGGCCCGTGCCGCATGAGATCTTTCCCTTAGCCGCATGGCCTTGATTGGTTCTCGACCGCATAGGCCATGGTTTCCCTTCAGCCGCATGAACTTTTGCTTCTCCAGCCGCATGAACCCATCTCCCCTCCAGCCGTATAAGACCCATCCCCTCCTGCCGCATGACTCTGATTGGCTCGAGCCGCATGAACCCATCTCCCCTCCAGCCGCATGAGCCCATCTCCCCTCCAGCCACATGAGACCCATTCCCTCAAGCCGTATGAGCATGATCCCCTGGCGTACGAACTCGATCCCCTAGCCGCATGAACCCATCCCCTCTTAGCCGCATGAGTGTACTACTCCTGCCGCATGAGCTGTTTCCCCCACTGTCGCATATGCCCGTTCTCCCCGAGCCGCATGAGCTATTTCCCTTCCAATCGTATGAGCCCGCATGTTTCCCCTGGCCGTATGAGCCCTCATCCCCTGGCCGCATAAGTCTGTCTTCTTCCTGGCCGTATGAGCCTGAGCTGCATGGCCTTAACACCCGAGCCGTATGACTCTTCCATAGCCCCCTTGTATTTTATGTTGAGTTGTTACACTTATGCTTTTGTCTCATGACCCTCTGTGTAACTTGGGTCCCTTGGTAGAATGCTTGAACTATGTTTGTAGGCCTAAAAAATGAAAGTCACGCTGAGTTGATCAGGACAAAGTCTAAAAGTCACGCTGAGTTGATCAAGACAATGTTTAAAAGTTACGCTGGGACAACTCATCATTTGTCAGAGTTGTTATTATGACTGACAGCACGACAGTCAAAGAATATCTCCTCGCATGCCACGTATGCATGGAACTCGAGAGATCACAGCCGACTATTGCGTGACTTTCGAAATCTTCTTCAACAAGACTCAGCCTTCATCAAGTTGGCGTACCAAAAGAGCTTATTGTCATTTAATACGACTGACAAGGCAATCAATGTCAGAGATTTTGTGTCAGTCGAGGCACGTCAAATCAAGACAGCTGGCAGTTCTGACTCAAGTCTGCGTGTAATTTGAACTTCTATGTTCCTTCCTCAAGCTTGCGTGTATTTTGAAGCTTTCTGCACCAAGTCTGCGTGGATTCTGAAGCTTTCTGCCCCAAGTCTGCGTGGATTCTGAAGCTTTCTGCCCCAAGTCTGCGTGGATTTTGAAGCTTTCTGCACCAAGTCTGCGTGGATTCTGAAGCTTTCTGCCCCAAGTCTGCGTGGATTTTGAAGCTTTCTGCCCCAAAGTCTGCGTGGATTTCATCCTTAACAAGCCTGCGTGGATTTTATCAAATTGGAGTACGTGGCAGCCATGCCACCGATCTCTCACCTGCATGTCCTGTAACTTGCACACGACTCATGCACGATTGCCATGTGTCCAACAGTTACAGGCCACGTCCAGTAACTGCTCATAACCTTGCGTATGTTAAATCCTGCATGATTTTCAACTATGCACAGGTTGTGAAGACAGTAATCTTTTTAGTTATTTTGACTCTATAAATAGAGTTCTTTTCTCATTCATTGTACAGATACATAGATATCTAAATTGCTGTTGAAATTTTGAGAGCTTTTCTTCTTCGCATCGTCTAAGGGATAAAGCGATCGTCTTCTAGATCGAATTTCTACAGTTGTATTTTCCCAGAAACACAATAAATAAAGTAAATTTATTTATGGAAAACAAATTGGTGACTCTGCTGTAGAAAACCATCTCCTCTTCTGAGATGGCAACAACTCAATGCGACACTTCGTCAGTCGGCTCGACGAAGAAGGTGATATCGATCCAATTCGATCAACTCGCCTACGAAGAAATACAGCGGGCTAAGGGTGGCAAGCCCACTTTAGCCTCCATCACCACTGCCAAGTCGAAGGGACGATCTATCTACGTCCCTAAGAATCTGTTGGCAACCAATGGTGAAGTTTCTGCCACAGTGTCTACTCCTAACACTGGCAAGGACTCTACTGCAAGCACGCACGCTCTTGTGTGCTCGAAGACGACAAAAGTCAAAAGTCACGCTGACAGCACTGGCTCCTTAGCCAAGTCTGTTCCAGCGTACAATCTCAAAGTCAAAAGTCACGCTGACAGCACTGGCTCCTTAGCCAAGTCTGTTCCAGCGTGCAATCTCAAAGTCAAAAGTCACGCTGACAGCACTGGCTCCTTAGCCAAGCCTGTTCCAGCGTACAATCTCAAATTCAAAAGTTATGCTGACAGCACTGGCTCCTTAGCCAAATCTGTTCCAGCGTGTATTTCTAAATTCAAAAGTCACGCTAACAGCACTGGTTCTTTAACCAAGCCTATTTCAGCGTGTATTCCATATACATCATCTAAGAAGAATAGCTCTTTAGCTATCTCTTCTTCTTTGCCAAGTTCTACTAGAACTGGGGGTGGTCTTGCTAAAGCTCCTTCACAAATGGCACACAAAGTCCTTTCGAAAAGAAACAACTCTTTAGTTGTTTCTTCTGCTCCTGTAGTGTTTACTTCAGGAACAGCTTTGACTGGCAGTTTTGTTAGTCAAAAAAAAGGAGATGGTCTTTTGACTACTCTTCCTTCCGGACATTCTATGTCTCAAAACTTGAATAAGTCTAAGAAAAAACATTTCTTAATGTCTTCTTCTACGACTTCTTCGAATTGGGCACATAATTTGTCTATAAAAGAGGGTCTGTTACCAACTCCTAATCAAGGGGATGGTTCAACTCTTCCTTCACTACAAATATCCAGATCAATGGAAGGAAAACTCCAAGTTTCAAAAACCAATGTGTTACCTCCAACTGATCTAAGAACAAAACTTAATCAAACCCGTTTGGGAAGCACTTCTGGTGTCAAAAAACCATACCAAACGGGAACAAAAGCAAGAGATCCAGATGCAGAGTATGCTAGAAATTATGTGGCTCAGATTAATCACTCTCTATATAATCAAAAGCCATCAAGACCCAAGAACCGGAAATATATTCCTAAAAATACACAAAGAATGTTCTGTGATGTACCTCAATATTCACAGACAGATTTACGAGAACATCTTCAACAGAAGAGAAGAAATAATTCTGTGTCAATGGACCATGACCATGCTGAATGTGACTTCCAGCCAAAAGTCATAATTCAATGCAGATGTCAATCAATGGATCATGACCATGCTGATCATGAATGTGACTTCCAGCCAAGAGTCACGATGCAATACAGATGTCAAACTAAAAGACAATCTGTCTTCACCCGGATTCAGTGTGAACCTATGCCTGATGAAGATGAACCTCTGTTTGTTTTTGTTAACATGACCTCTCGGGATACTGGGGGTAGAACTGATAGTCCAGATGGAGTATACAGAGGCACTATAGCAAGAGTCCTGGCTTCTAGTCAAAGAACTTCTGTTTCTGAAGATTATTCTGAATTCCTTGGAGAATCCAACTTCCCACCTCTTCCTACTGGGGGTAGTTCTCCTACAAATGACTTTGATACACAAAGCAATGATTCAGAACATACAACATCCACCAGTTCATCAATAATCCCTCGTACAGTCACGACTTATATGGTCGATGGGAATACTGATGAACCTTCTTCTTCTATGACTCCTCAAGAACAAAGAATTGCTTCTTTAGAACAGCAAATGAAATCTATGGCTGACACTATGAAGTCGATGTATGAACTCATGGCAACCCAACTGCAAAATCAACAGACTGTACCAGATGCCATACCAATTGACACTGGTGTAAGCCCAGTACATGTTCCTCCAGCAGTACAATCCACTACTCCTGGGCAAGCTCAACCAGTTCCTAGTCACTCTGGAGCTGGGGGTAGTGCTTATAATGCTGTTCCTCCTCCCAACTATTCTCTATAAGCTACAACTCCACAATCCTCCGGAGTTGTTACTGAAGAATTGAGGAATCTCCGAACTCAATTTGAGGCATTCAAACAGAAGGATGGTTTACAAAGGTTAGGCATCAAGCAACCTTATCCAATAGAATGGAAGCAAGTATCCTCCTAAATACAAGCCTCCTACTATCTCATTCTATGATGGAACCACTTCTCCGAGTCAATTTATTAATCACTTTGAAGTGATGACTGACCAGCTGCAACCAAATGACGCCCTCCTTACTCGGGTGTTTGTCGGATGTCTCAAAGGAATGGCCTATGAATGGTATAGAAGTCTCCCGGATGGGTGTATTACCTCATTTGTCGATTTCAAACAAATGTTTCTTGAACGGTTCTATGAAGGGCTCAATGACATGACTATGTCTGCTCTTATAAGAATCAAGCAGAAAAATAATGAAACTACAGAGGAATTCATTGAACGGTTTCGAAGAGAAGCTCTGAAGATGCCTCTTGGAACTCCTGATGCTGTCACAATCGACACATGCAAATCAAATTTGTTGCCGATCATCAGCATGTGGACAGGATCTACTCAATTTCAAGATTGGCGCCCTTCTTTCATAGTTAGTGCCAAGGCCGCAAAAATTAGTGCTGAAACCTTCAAAGGTTTAGGAGTGCAGATGACTCCCAAAGAAACAGGTCAAAGTACTAACAATAATGCTAAATCCAATACTCGCAAGGGAAAAAAACCCTTGAAGTTAATCTTCAGAGTAAAGATGCATCGACTGTTCAAACTCCTCCTACCTCTACGACTCAACAACCAAGAGCACCTCGCCCCAAAGAAGAATACTCTTTTGATGACGATGATGTCCTTGGTATCTTTGAATGTCTGTTGAAAGGTAATAAAATACAATTACCTGAAATCAAGAAACCTGATGAAGCTGGTAAGACGGATCATCCTAAATACTGTCCATACCATAGAATATTGGGTCCCACAGTTCGTACATGTTATGTACTGAAAGGAAAGATCCAAGAAATGATTAAATCTGGAGCTATCACTCTTACTCCGAAAAAGAAGACCGTCACCTCCAACGTCGTCTCTATGCAATTCGGAGATTTCCCTCCTTAACTCCTTGAAAGCGGGATCGTTCCTATTCCCAAGGCAACTCTTGAAATAGTGAATATTCCTTCTCCACATTCTGAGGATTTAGTACCGATCACTATGGAAACAGGAGAAATCATATGGATTCATCCTGATCTAGTGGCATATTTTGAATCTCCCCCTCTTCAAAAGACTACTTCCCAAAAATCTAAGAAGGCTGGGAAAACTAAGTCATGTCATATGACTTCTCTCGGATCTACTCCCGACACAGAATCAAAAGATAAATCAGAAGCACTTGCTGGTGCTACTAGAACAGGGAAACCTTATCTAAAGGATTATTCCAAGAGTCCTGAGGATACTCCTGATATCCCTCCTGCTGACAAAGATGCTCTTGATGTTCCTCTTGAGGAAGAATCATCCACAGCACCTGTTCCTTCAACTGTACCGGTTGTACCTACTCCTTCCAAGCCTACAGCTCTTGAGAAAGGCAAACAACAGGCTCGATTTGATAAACCAATCAAGAAGTCCCCTCCTCTTGGGCTTCAGAAGCCTTATAACTTCGACATTCTAGCTCAACTTGCTAATACTCCAGCTAGAATGTCCCTCTTTGAACTTCTACGTCTTTCTAAAGAGACTCGGGAGACGTTAAGTGAGGCACTTCTTCACGCTGACTCTTGTCTTGCACAATTAAAGAAGCCAGATGAAGAACCTGCCACTTGCTTACATTGCAACAGTGTATTGGAGATTATCCCAAATATCACCTTTACACAAGACGATATGCTACTGGAGGATAATCGACATGATCGACCTCTCTACTACACCGGTTATATCGATACGATGAAGATAGATCGTATCCTCATTGATCCAGGGTCTGCTATAAGCATAATACCTAAGAGTCTGTTGGATGAACTAAAAATCCCTCTTCACAAGCTTTCCAAGACGGTTACTACTATTCTGGGATTCAATCAAAGCCGAAGCGAGCCTTTGGAAAAGATTCATCTGAAACTTCAGATAGGCGATTTCAGATCCAAAGTCACTTTCTATGTGATCGAGATCGTGGGATCTTATAATCTTCTTCTGGGGAGGTCCTTTCTTCATGAAAATAATATGGTGCCTTCTACTCTTCATCAGTGTTTTAAATACATTGACATCAATGGAAGAGTACAAAAGGAAGTTGCTGATATAAATCCTTTCCATGGGGTTAAAGCTTATTTCAATGATTCCCGGATGTACAAAGAAGAGTATACAAAGGTGATACAAGCTATGGAGAAAGAGGATCCGCAAAGTGAGACCTTGATAATTCCTATTAAAGGTCGAACTACTCAGCAACAATCTTCTAAACCCTCTGGAGAAGGTTCTTTCATTATTCCAGTGAGCGGACGGACCTCTCTATTACCGCAGTCGCCTACTCAAGATACACTGATCATTCCTGTCAGTGGGCGTACTACAGTTCCTGCATCTTCACATATAAAACAGGATACTCTGGTAATTCCTGTTGGAGGGCGGACTACTCTTCCATCTCAGGCTTCAAGGGAGCTTACCTCTTCTGAGCCATTTGTTATCGATCTTAATCGAAACAAAACTTTCTCTCATTCTTCTTCTTCCCCTTTAGTCATTGATTTGGCTAAGATTTCTAAGGCTCAGCCTTCTCCCAATGTAAATACTACTGCTTTTAAATTTAATGAAAAGTCTCCATCTTTGCAGTATATTGATGTGTGTAATCATGTTCATAGTTATTTGCATTTGTTAGATGACTTGAGAACAATAACCATAGGAGTTGTACAGACTTTTCATACAGACGTATCCCTAGAATCAGTACAAATTTTATACTTTCTGGTTCCTAGTAGAAAGCCAGGAGACATTCCAATATTCTTCTACAAAGGGCCCCAGAATCCTTCTAATTTAGAAGATGATGACAAAAACGATGATACTGGAAGATTACAACTACGTCGTTATAGTCAGCAATCTAAAGACATTATCAAAAATATGGACTATGACTTCAGGACTGGCCTCAATAATGGAAAAGGAAGAAGAATGCATGTTTGGATTCCTCCTCTGAAATATGGGAGGACAAAGTGCGGATTGGGTTATATTGCCCCTACTCCCTTTATCAATACTATCCATGAAGATCCCGAATCTGACGAAGATAAGAGATCTGATTCTTCTAGTACTACATCTTGGGATTCTGATACAAGTATTGGTGACTTCCACTACAACATTCTGTCTTCCAACATGGTCTCCATTGACAGTTCTGAAGAAAATGATGAAAACGAAGACGAGTTTGAAATCTCACCTGAATCAGAACAATGGGCTCAAAGGTTAGATAATCAATGGGAGTTCCAATTCGAGCAAAAAGAACCTCCGACTGAAGACAAACTTGTTTAAATAGATGTTGGTGAAGAGGGATCCTCCAAACCAATATTCATTAGTGAAAGTCTTTCAGAAACTGATAAGCAAGACATGATCAAACTTATTTGTGAATACATCGACGTCTTCGTTTGGAGCTATGAAGATATGCCAGGACTTGATCCACAGATAGCAACTCACAAACTCAACATCATGCCAAATGCTAAACCGGTCAAGCAACAACAGCGACGATTTCGTCCAGACATTATGGATGCAATCGAAGCTGAAGTCAATAAACTCATGGCTTCTGGGTTTTTAGAGAGGAACAACATCCTAATTGGGTGGCTAATATAGTTCATGTCCTTAAAAAGACTGGCAAGATCAGAGTATGCATAGACTTTCGTGATCTCAATGCGGCATGTCCTAAAGACGAGTTCCCTCTACCAATTACTGATGTTATGATCGATAACACCTGTGGGTTTGAACGGATGTCATTCATGGACGGGTATTCTGGGTACAATCAGATTAAAATATTTCCAGATGACGAGAAACACACTTCTTTCAGAACGCCGATCGGTACATACTGTTATACAGTGATGCCATTCGGTCTCAAGAATGCAGGAGCAACCTATCAACGAGCTATGAGCACTATATTCCGTGAACATTTGCAGAAAATAGTCGAATGCTACGTTGATGATATTGCAGTCAAAAGTCGATAAAAAGAGGATCACATCTAAGATTTGAAGACTACTTTTGATCTAATGCGTAAGCATCAATTAAAGATGAACCCTACTAAGTCCTTCTTAGGCGTCTCTAGTGGCAAATTTCTCGGCTTCGTCATTACCTCGAAAGGTATACACGTGGATCCCGAGAAGATCAAAGCCATCCAAGAGATGCGTCCTCCACGCACCTTAAAAGAGCTACGAGGATTTCAAGGAAGGATCGCTTATATCAGGAGATTCATCTCTAATCTTTCAGGACGCTGCAGACCATTCAATAATCTTATGAAGAAAGGTGTTTCTTTTGTCTGGAATGATGAATGTCAGAAAGCATTCGATGATATAAAACAATATCTGATGAGCCCTCCAGTATTGGTACCTCCTGTCTCAGGAATACCATTCCTCCTATATACCCGAGCAATGAGTCATTCATTGGGTGCATTGCTCGCTCAAAAGAATAAAAATGGTCATGAACAAGCCATTTACTATCTCAGTCGTACTATGACCGGAGCTGAACCTCGATATTCACCGGTCGAAAAAAAATGTCTAGCCCTGATGTTCGCTGTTCAAAAGACACGACATTATATCATTGGCCAGACTATTCATGTCATCTCCAGGATCAACCCCATACGAGTCATGATGAAGAAACCAAATGTTTTAAATTCTCATTTGGCTAACTGGGGAATCTTACTTGTTCAGTATGACATGCATTATATCCCTCAGAAATCAGTCAAAGGACAAGCTTTAGCTGATTTTCTGGCTGCTCATTCAATTCCAGAGAACTCAAAACTCTACGATGAAATTCCAGATGAAGTCCTAGACTCAAATCAAATTGCTGAAGAAGATTCTACTTGGCGTCTATTCTTTGACGGAGCTTCAAGAATAGGTCCTAATGGTGACATTGTTGCTGGAGTTGGAATTGTTCTTGTATCACCAGAAGGTCTTGCTATCCAAAGAGCTTATTCTCTCGATCAGCCATGTTCAAACAACGTTGCTGAGTATAATGCATTACTCATTGGTCTTCAGCTCACTAAACATCTGAATATTCAACATTTGGAGGCGTATGGAGACTCTAAACTCATTGTCAATCAGATAAGGGGCACTTATGAAGTTCGCCATCAAGATCTGGTTCCTTATCATAGATCGACTATATCTATGGCTTCTTTATTTGAAGAATTCTTCATTGAGCATGTTAGGCGAGCATGTAACACAGAAGCTGATGCTCTTGCTAATCTTGCGGCAGTATTGGCTATTCCAATTAGACGACAACAAATGATTGTTGTCTGCAATCGAGAATTATTTTATCTCGAAAACAATCTAACTCTAGGACTTCCAGTTGACATTGAAGAATCAACATCTTATGATGTCAATACAACAAGAGGATTTGGATTAAGTCGTAAATCATTATCATCTTCATCTGATTCTAGCATAGAATTCATCTTCAGTAATTCAGCTGAGCCTCAAAATATGGATAAAGATTGGAGAATTCCTTTCTTAGATTTCGTATTGTATGATATTCTTCCAGATAATCCGAGTGAAGCAGCATCTATCGGACGACGATCACTCAGATTCTATTACAATCATACTACAAAAACCTTATATCGTCGAGCTTATGATGGTTTACTTCTTCGATGCATTGCCGGTGATAAGGCTCAACAAATTATTCGAGAAGCACATGATGGAATTTGTGGAGCACATCAGCCTGGACCAAAACTTCAAGACCGTATTTGACGTATGGGTTATTATTGGCCCACTATGGTATCAGATGCCATCGAATATGCAAGAAAGTGTAAAGCTTGTCAAATCCATGCGGATTTTATTCATCAACCTTCAGAATTTCTACATCCAACAGCAGCATCATGGCCCTTCGAAGCTTGGGGCATGGACATTATCGGTCCGATCAATCCGCCGTCATCAAAAGGTCATCGGTTTATTCTCGCAATAACCGATTATTTCTCCAAATGGGCCGAAGCCATTCCTTTATCTGAAGTCAAAACTTCCAATGTCATCAACTTTATCAAGCACCATGTCATCTACAGATTTGGTGTTCCCCGACGCATTATTTATGATAATGGACCACAATTCGTCAGCCAGAAGTTTACTCGATTCTGCGACGATCATCGGATCAACAATATGGCTTCTACCGCATATAATTCGGCAGCTAACGGATTAGCAGAAGCTTTCAACAAAACCATCATCAAACTCTTAAAGAAGTTTGTCTCTACTAACAAACGTAATTGGAGTAAGAAACTTGGTGAATGTTTGTGGGCTTACCGTACTACAGTTCGTAATGCTACTAAATGTACACCGTTCTCTCTGGTGTATGGATGCGAAGCTGTTCTTCCATTAGAGATTCAAATTCCTTCTTTAAGGATAGTAATCGCTAATGAACTTACCATCGAGAATAATGATCGTCTTCGACTTCAGGAATTAGAAGCTCTGGATGAAAAGCGATTATCTGCTCAACAGAATATCGAATTCTATCAAGCTAGAATCTCAAGAGCTTTTAACAAGAAAGTCAGAGTTCGAGCATATCAAAAAGGAGAACTTGTTCTAACAGTCAGACGTCCTATGACTATGACTCATATGAGTAAAGGCAAGTTCGACGCAAAGTGGGAAGGTCCCTATGTTGTGAGCAGAGTTTTCTCAAATGGAGCTTATCAACTCTCAGAACTGGATGGTCGAATTGTTATGATGCCTATTAATGGCAAATTCCTTAAAAAGTATTATGTATAAATATAAATGCTTGTAAATCATCAGACAAAGTTCAATTTCATGAATAAAATTGAAATTTTATTTCATCATAGATGATAGTACATGATATTAAGGAAGACCAATATCATCTTTCTCTACATTTGGACGTGGACCGCTGTCGTCCTTCTCAAAAACACGATCAGCAAAGGAGCTGAGAACTTCCTTGCTGGAACCCACGAGGAACTTGCAAGCAGCCATCCTCATGGCTTCCTCTTCTTCAGTCCTTCCTGGATCAAGCAGAAAGTTCAGAATGTCTCGTGGTGACTTGGGTGCAGACGAACCTTCGCCCGCTTCTACCTCCTTCGGCTGAACTGGATCGGCAGGGCGTTCTTCAGTGCCCTTCTGAACCTTCGGGGCGATTTCAGCCTTCTTGAATGCTTCTTCAGACGACATTTTTATGTTGAAGAGTAGAAGTGTTCGTTCTTGTCAGATTTCTGCTATATTTATAGTCAGAAGTTCCTCAAATAATGAAGCGACACATTCATCCGACGGTTTGCCCGTTCATTAATGCCTGACGGTTCATCCGTTCATTTATCATATTCATCCGATGGTTCGCCCGTTTATTAATGCTCGACGGTTCATCCGTTCATTTATCACATTCATCCGACGGTTCGCCCGTTCATCATAATCCGACGGTTAACCCGTTCATTCATCATCATCTGACGGTTCATCCGTTCATTATCATTCATTTTAGACGGTTTATCCGTTCATTCCATCATTTGTCAGTTTTCTTGTTCATCCCACATACATTTACAATTCATCATCGTTCATCATCCATGTCAGTATCATATTTATGAAAATGACATCTAGTCTTTTGATTCTCGAATCCAAAGATCATAAAAAAATTGAGTTCAAAGATATTTTTTTTATGTCTAAATTTTATTTTTTTAATCAGTATTAAACTAAGATCATCTCTGGTTTAATATCATCTGATAGAATTGCAAAGTTCATTTGTATATTCTATTCTATTGAAACGTGTCATGTATTATTTACCTCTGAACATATTTTCTATAAATATATCATTATCAAAACAACAAAGTCAAAAAATTAGATCAAAGGTTCTCATTCGTCTTTATTCAAAATCAAAATGTTGATTACAAGATCTATTTATTAGGAGTTATTAGCTCCTTAATACGATCAAGTACAATACTCATTTTCTCTTCATGAGCTTTTCGAACATTTTCTGCTGCTTCAACAGCGACATTTTGTTCATCAAAAATGATAATAGCAGATTGGAGACGATTAACTTCTTCAATTTGCTCTGTCTGCATCTGCTCTCGCTCCTTTTGAAGAGTTTCACAGCGTTCGGCTTCAGAAATATAAGCAGCAATGACCTCAGCTTGCTCTGTTTCTATGACAGCAATTCGCTCTTGAAGGCGAGCCAACTCCTCTTTCAACTTCTTCAGCTCTTCAGCTTTGGATGCTTTATCTTTCTCCAGAAGCTCTACTCTTTGACGAGTAGCTAATATTTCTTCACCCTTTTCTACTAATTTCTCAGAAGAAGAGGCAAAAAATGCTTCTAATGCAGCTTGCTGGGACTGGGCTTCATGCTCTAGTTGACTGATCTCAGCCACCGTTAAAGAATGAATGTCTTCATTCTTAGTCTCCCAGTATTTTCGGATAGTTATTTCCAACTCATCCAGGAGATGTTCGAAGAAGATGTACTGAGATTCGCAACCAGCATGTCGCAACGCCATGAGCGGGAAATTGATCATAGTTCGAAGCTCAGAGAAGGGCATAGTTTCGTCCTTCAAGAAACGTCTGGAGTATGTATCTAGATATGAGTAAATGATCTCTGAATACATTCCCAGAGTTCTTGCTAGTCCAGTCTCAAACCCAAGAGTCGCTGTCATCATTGAAGAAGAAGCTTGAACGTTCTCTATCCTGGGAACGAAAGTATGTGCCACTGGAGAAGTTGGCAAGTGCGAGCTCCCTTCATCAGCATCAGTCTGGACAAGTGGAGCATGAGTTGAACTCATTGCTGCAGCAGTTCCTACTAGTCAAAGAAAAAAATAATCAGCATCTAAAGAAAAAGAAACAGTAAAAACAGAATTTGGAATAAAATTCTACCAGGCTGAGGTTCATATTCTATATATTGAGGGAGTCTTACGTCTTCTCGTAGCCGGTCCATGATGGTGTCCGACACCTGCTTCATGTGACTGCTTCCAGCTCCAGAATTACTGGGCGCTGGTGCGTTGTCCGAAGATTGAGCAGGTTCGGAGCTGAGTTCCATTCTGTTCCCTCTGACTTTATCTTCATCATAATGGGTAGAAGTGCCAGCAGGCCAATCTTCTTCTTCTTCAGCTTCTTCTTCTTCTTCAGACTCTTTTTCATCCCCAGCTTCAGGATGAGTCTCTGATCCGGATTCCATGATGTTCACATCTTCATCTAGTCCTTGAGACGAATGAATCTCAGGAACAGTAATGATAGCAAGCTCAGTATCGACTGCCGGTTCAGTCTTTTCTGGAATATCCGTTCGAAGAATGATGTCTTTACAAACATTCTTCAACAAGTCATCAGCAGCTGGTAGCTCGGACGTTGACACGTCTTCATCGCCTCTGGCCAAAGAAATATTTTCTTCAACCTGAGTTTCTGGAACTTCCGGTTGTTCCATAACTTCTGCCGGGGCTGGTTCTTCTTCAGAGTATTCAATCTGGTCATCCAATGCCTGGATGACGCCTTCTGTCCCATGCTCAAAAGGGATCATCCTCATCTCTGAGGGTTCAATAGCTACTCCACTTGTTGTCGGAGCAGTTGTTTCCTGAGCTCGAGTGGACTCTACCTCAGTCTGTTCAGCTGAAGTTGCTGGAAGATGAACATAATCAGATTCTGTTTTCTCAGTAGAAGCCGCTTCATTGATCTCTGGCAAGACCCCTTCACTCATAATTATTTCTAGGAGTTCATTGCCCTTCATTTTGCCGACGGTCTTCTTGACGTACCTACCTCTCAACCTCCTTGTTATCAAAGGAGCATCGTCTTCATCTGTATCTTCGTCTTTATCGGCGGCATCATCTTCGTCAACCGAGATGCCGCCTAAAGATGAAGTGGCAGTTACTGAGACTCCTTTCTTCTTCTTCTTAGATGTTTGAGACTTAGTACTCTTTTTGGAGACTGTCTCAGATTCATCACTTCACTTCCTCTTAGAAAGGGATACAAATATGGGAGGAAGAACTTCATCAGGAAAATTTTGCTCTTGAAATAAGTCATATAGGGGCTCAACCTCCGCTGTCTCATCTTCAGGTTCCGGAGAAAGTCGTTGAACAACAATCTTCTTCTTCGACCTCTTTGATGGAGCTGGGTCTTCTTCCGCAACAAAAGTCTTCAGATGGAAATTCGGCATGAAGGTGCTCGACGAAACATAGAAGCGAGCATATGTGTAAAGCATCTTCGTCCCCGTGCTGGATAAAGGATTAGGCATAGAGAATACAGCTTTTGTATCTCTAGCCGCGAAGTATCTCCAGGCCCGAGCTCCGTCAATAAGCCCTCCACGAGCAGAAAGGCAAGTGGTGGCATTCCCAACATAAAGTTGGTCATAGCCGAATTGCCTGGCAAATCGGCTTAGTAGATACGGCTCCAGATATGTCATTTCTTCATGACGGTATACCAGATGAGAGGGCCGGATTCTCTGCAACTACTGAAAGGCTACATCATCTAGCCTGTTCCCTTTATCTCCGTCTATCATATTCAAGGGCATGCTCTCATAATCCAATAGTGGAGGGACACATTGAATGGACCAATGTGATGCTCGATTCAGAATATTTTTGCATTCTGGAAGAGTGTGAACCTTCCAGAAAGTTTCTCCAGAGTACTTCTCCAAAAAGAGACTGCCACTTCCTCCTGCTCCCGGAGGTATCAGACCGTCATGATGGAGAAGAAGCCAACCATATAGATATGTAAAGGGCATCTCTATTCTCGAGAATTCGTCGGTCATCCTCCTCTGATTAGATAGCATATTGGTTACAAAATTCCGAAGACCTGCGTTCAGCCTACAGGTCATCGCTGATAATAAGTCTATCTTATAACCATACATAAGGCGCACTGCTGCAAAAATAACGCCTCTATGTATTTTGTCTAGAGAGCTGGAGCCAGGAACGATAAATCTTCTTAACCAAAGAGATAGGAATCCGGCTAAATGACCGTTCTGTGATAGAGTCTTTCCACTCTGTCTCACATACGAGCTGAAAGTGGTTCCAGCTTTAAACTCATACCAGTCTTCATCGATCGTGAAATCCTTGCAGTCATACTTCTCTAGTAGATAAATGATTTCACTCTCAGAGAGAGGCTTGAAGGAGTTAATTTGCTACCATCTCTTCTCGTTTATCTTTTTCTCATCCTTTTCACGATTCATGAAAAGATAAGACATCCACTTCTGGATGTGGCAGCCGGCTTCATCTTTAGAACTCTTGTAATACAGAGCACATGTGCCAAAATGGCACATCATCTTTTCAAACAGGTGTACCATCTCCGGATTCTTCTCCGACAGAAAGTTCAGCTCTTCTGTCGTAGGCACATACTCTTCATACGGCAGTGTGCCTGAAGGCAGATAGGAGATGTATTCCATCTCATGAAGGGCAAAGCCCATCTCCCCTTTGGGAGTCATAAATGTCCCCGTCCTGTGGTTATACCTCTCAACCAAGGCCAGGAACAGAAAGCGGTTGGGTCTGAAGCCGTATGAGGAATTGACGATCGCGTCATAAAGGTTTATCTTCTTCAGCTCACTCTCAAACTGCTCCAGAGCCCAATGGACCAAAGTCCTCCATCTCACGTTCTCCTGATTCATTAAGCCGTTCATCCTCGGCGTCGAATCAGTGGGGTAGAATGCCTTCTCGTTTGCCATAAATTCATTTATGAAAATAGGCGTCCTGAATGGCATCAATATTGATGAGTCTTCGGGTGGTACACATCTCGGCTTCAAACCTCGGAACACGGATACATGATTCTCTGGGGAACTGAAGAATCCCTCCTTCCTGTAAATGATATGGCTCGCCTTTGCCTGCTGATATTCTGTTAAGTGCCAGGATATTTTTCTGGGATAGCTGGCATGCATGAATCTCATGATAGATAAGCCCCTAGAAACCTTCGGCCAGTACATGGGATGTCTTGCATCACCTTCGAAATAGAAGTAGTCCTTCTCTCTAATGCCCTTTGGTTGTGACTTTTGTGCTATGGCATCCCCGAACAGAAATGCTGGTTTCTTATGGGACACCAAATCAAGACTCTGAAAGGGTTGACCATTCATCAGACAGAGTAGAGTTGTATGGTCTTGATTTGTCAACAACGACTGTCTGGCTTCTGGAAGGTCAAACTGAGGAAATTGTACATGAGATAAATCATGTTTAAATAAAAAACTCAAGTGCCCTTCATAATCTGCCTCTTCACTTCAGATGTTTACTACAGAAAATAAAAGAAGACAAGGTCAGATGTGTTTCAGTAAAATCTATGTCTACGAGCCTTATGCGTGTATAGCAGTGCTCGAAAGAAATTTCATAAATCACGCAGACTTCAGACAGATATACTATCAAGACACGCTGAATGATTAATTCACGCAGGTGATTAATTCACGCAAAGTTCAGACAGATTAGAATGAAAGTCACGCATCATTGCCAGAATCACATTTAAGTGAAAATGACAAAAATACGCTGACAGATCAAGATTAATCTATCCAAAGGATGACTCTCAGAAGCTGCGTGAATAATTAAACATTGATATTTCTGCCAACATGTAAAAAATCACGCAGAGTCATGAAAGCTGCGTGAATAATTCAACATGGACATTTCTGCCAACATGTGAAAAATTACGCAGAGTCATGAAAGCTGCGTAAATAATTCAACATTTCAGTTATTTTTGACTCTATAAATAGAGTTTTTTTCTCATTTATTGTACAGATACATAGATATCTAAATTGCTGTTAAAATTTTGAGAGCTTTTCTTCTTCGCATCGTCTAAGGGATAAAGCGATCGTCTTCTAGATCGGATTCCTACAGTTGTATTTTTCCAGAAACACAATAAATAAAGTAAATTTATTTATGAAAAACAATGTTGTCCTGCACATGTTCTATGAACACGATAGTGATCCGTCGTGGTGCACTCTTGACAAGTAACATGATATGCTAGTGGCCCGTCATGGCGCACTCCTGACAAGTAAACTTGACATGATATATCCCGATATGCTGTTGCGACGGCTAGCATGACATGACAAGAATGAATGGCCTGGACACCGTAGACGGTTGTGTTTGTACAAATGAACCAGTATTGTCTTGCATCATGTCTAGGACAGGGACCCCTGAGTACCACGGTCAGGGACACCTACTGAAATTGACTAAGGCTAATAACTAGAATACTTCAGTAGTCATGAAGAGATTTCTCAGCTACAGGCAATCCCGTTATCTGGGCGTACTAGTGGATTTGTTGTCTGCCGACGAGTAGGGCACATTTCCAGCACACTGTCATGTGTTGCACCCTTCTTGAACGAATATTCGACCTGGATAACCTGGATGGTCTGCAGGGCTTGTGGCTGTTGGAGTAATCTCACTGCATCTTGTTAGTAACTAGGTCTGCGATAACCCTAGTTAGTTAAAGTATCAAGCCGTACTCATTGCTTGACCGTGATTGATTGGATGGAGTTTAGCCCAGTTTAGTCTTGTCCTGATCCTTTACAAGATTGTAACATGACCTGAATGCTTGTGCTTTATTTTATCGATAAATGGTAGGAAACCAAGTTCCGTTCAGATGAAAGGTTACAACCCCGGTCCTTGTTTGGCTTAAGGGTTGTAACCTGGCTATCTGAATAGTCCCATAGTTATCTTATCGTATATCATCATAATTTCCATATCTCCAGTTTTATTATATATTTTTATGTTATGTGCTAATTGCTGGTTTTAGTTCTTAAGTGAAGCCTCATTTGTGGCACTTGTTCTTTCTGGGGTCTGACCCAGCTGGTTTTGTATGGCCAGATATCGGAGCAGCTCCAGAGGATCTACCTACCTTCCAGCCAGATGGTAACCACCAGGAATAACTAAGGCAACGAGTAGGTTTTCTTTTTGTTCTTCCATTTTATTGTATAAATATTCTTTTGAGACGTTTAGCCGGCGAGCACGTGTTAGCTCGATTGCACTTTACTTACTATCTGCCTACAGGCTGTAACATGATTGACGAATCCTAGGGTTGATCATGTATGACTGAAACTCTTACTAGTCTCCATATTTTGTAATGACTAGCTTCATGATCATCCAAATATGTAATGTATGGGACGCCTTACTATTGTATATTTGATGCTCTAAAATCTTGTAATTGCTTTTACTTGCTTGAGATTGAGACAATAGGCTTGTTCATGACCATAAGAGACTGATGGTTTGTAGTTAAACCCTCATGTATCTAGACAGCCGTGACCGTGTAGTGAGGTGGGTTGTACTTCAATATACGTAGCTGGCTATGTTCGCCCCCGCTCTCCAGTATTCTGGTTCTGGGGCGTTACATCCATTATTTCATTTCTCTTCATCTTCATCCTCTTCATCTTCTTCCTCCAACCTAAGGTAAGTACATCTTGCCAAATGTTGGAAAAATGTTATTTTGTTTATTCTAAACTCTTCCTTACATGATTCTAAGCATCTTTAGAACATTGCATTTTTATTTTGGTGGATAAATTTTGTAGATCTAAGTTTATAGCCTTTCCAGTTTTCTTGGGTTTTGATCTACTAAACTTTATTATTTTCAAGTTTTGATTGTTTTATGTTGTAAAGAATTCATATTTATCCAAAATGGACCTGTGAAAAGTTAGATTTCGATTTATTTTGAGGAAGTTATGGCCAAAATAAGATTTGGACATTTTCTAGTTCATCTATCCTGAATTTGGCAGGGACGATAAATAGTGCTGCAGGAATGAATAGTGTTGTATGGCTTGCATAGTGACGCAGGAATGCATAGTACCACATGGATGAATAGTACCGCATGGCATGCATAGTGCCACAGGAATGAACAGTACCGCAGGTATGAATAGTGCCGTAGGAATAAATAGTGCCGCATGGATGCATAGTGTCGCATGGATGAATAGTGCCACAGGAATGAATAGTGCCACATGGATGCATAGTGCCGCATAACTTGCATAGTATCGTATTGATGAATAGTGCCGCATAGAGCCCTATTTTGGTTGTTTTTGGTTGTTTTATGTCCTATTTGGCTGATTTGTGGCCAGAATTTCTCCTGACTCCCAACATGAAAGTTGTAGATCTTTTCTTGACTTCAAAAATATGTTACCAACTATTTTATGCAAGTTTCTTTCATTTTTGATATGGAGCTTATGATTGCATTGCATGTTTTCTATCTTGGCCTAAATTGCGACGACCCTACTTAATAACTTCATATTTCTTTAATAAATGAATCTCTTAACATGATTTGATAATATTGTACAATTAGAGAATGATTGTACCCCTTACATACCCTTAACACTAGCACAGATTTAATTGGTGTTTTAGGCCAAGTAGTTACCTCATTTATTCTTTCTCATATGTTATGATGCACCTTTTATCAAGATCTATCTACAAGCTTTCTTACGTCTAGGATTGATTAACATGATAGTGACCCGTGGTGGGGCACTCATGATTTATGTCTTCATTCTTTTGCTTAACATGATAGTGACCCGTTGTGGTGCACTCATAATATATGTCTTTCTTTTTTGCTTAACACGATAGTGACCCGTTGCGGTGCATTCAAGTCACATGTCACTTCTTTGCTTAACATGATTGTGGACCGTCGTGGCGCACCCCTAACAAGTACTCTTAACATGATAGTGACCCGTCGTGGTACACTCCAGACAAGTAACATGACATGACAAGATATGAACCATGAATGCTGTTACGACAGCTTTATTGGCTTACAAGTAATGAATGATTTGGACACTATGGGTGTTTCTCTTGAGTGTTTTTGTACAAGCTATATGTTCTGTATTGCATCATGTCTAGGACATGAATTCCTGATTTTCCACGATCAGGGATTCATACTGAATCTGGCTAGGATTAATGACTAGATTGATCAAGTTGTTCATATAGAGAGGTATTCCGACTACAAGCAATCTCGTTATCTGGGCGCCTTCTCTGATGGACTTGTAGCCTGCCGACGAGTAGGGCACATTTTCAGCCCACTGTCATGTGGGGCACTTTATGAAACAAGTAATATGCACACTGTCATGTGTTGTACCCCCAAGTCACTTAATAACTCTCTTAGGGTATATTTGTCTCCTGGGCGATGTATCTGCTATAATTCTTGTAACTTGCGTCTAGATAACCTGGATAGTCTGCAGGGCTTGTGGCCGTAGGGATACCTCGTTGTATCTCGCTAGTAACTAGGCTTATGATAACCTTAGTTAGTTAAAGTATCAAGTCGTACTCATTGCTTGGCCATGAATGATGGATGGAGTCAGTCCAGTCTAGTCTAGTTTCATCTAGGCAGTGTTCGTATGTTTATTTCAATACACTATGGTTTATGCTTTACTTTCATCGATAAATGATTATAGACTAAGTTCTATTCAGGAGAAGGGTTACAACCCCGGTCCTTGTTTGATTTACGGGTTATAACTTGGCTTCCGGAATGGTTCCTAAGTTATCCTATTAATTGCCGTTCTAATTAGTACTCACATGTTCTACATGATCCTACATGGTTCCTAATTAGTACTCACATGTTCCTAAGTCCACATATTATTGTCTTTCTATATAATTCTTACATGCTCACATGTTCAATTATCTCACAAGCTATACATGACTCCCTATGTCGGGTCGCCATGCTCTCATGACTCGGCTATCTCACAATTTCACATGTTCAATTGCTTTTATATATTCTCAAGCTTCTGTTTAATTAACATGTCTACACCTTACATTATGTTGCACGATAATTACTTTATGCTCCAAGATGCTTACTTATTGTCTTCCTATGTTCAGGATAAGTGCATTGTAGTGCACGAGTCTCGATCTGTCCTTACTTATTTGTATCTCTAATTGTTGATGTTAGTGATTGCTGGTTTTAGTTCATAGTTTGGCTTCCTTTGTGGTACTTGCTATTAGGGGTCGGACCCAACTGGTTTTGTTTGGCCAGATCTAATAGAGAATCCCAGAGGATCTTCCGCACCATCTACTCGACGGTGACCATCCAGAGCACCAGAGTACCCAAGTGGGTTTCTCATTTTATTCTTCCACTGGTTATGTACATTATTCTTTTGTGGCGTTTAGCTTCCGAGAACGTGTTTAGCTCGTGTTTTGGTCCTTGACATTTAGCCTACGGGCATAAACATGATGTGCGTATTCTAGACTGCAGCTAGAGCTATCATGTATGACTAATACTCTTGCTAGTTTCTCTATTTTGTATTACTAGCTTCATGATCATCCATGTATATATGGTTTGGGACGCTTTACTATTGTATGTCTGATGATCATACTTCTTGTACCTTGTATAATTGCCTGTGATTGAGATACCTAGGATTGTCTTAACTTAGGATCGACTGTTGGCTTGTAGAAGTAACCCCCATGTCTTGACAGCTTATACGTGATTTCAGAATACTTGTGTACTTTGGTATTGCGTAGCTGGCCATGTCCGTCCCTACTTGCCAGTATTCTGGTCCTGGGGCGTGACATAGGTTTTATTGGTGGCCTATGCAGGTCTGATTTTTTAGATATGTGGGGGTTACTGATGTTTAGTTATCTCAATCACAATTATCCTTTATTGATATCCTTCGTATTATTCTCTACCTCTGATCCTTTGACCTAATATCTGCCTTGATCGTTGATTTTTCATGTTCCCTCGATTTGATCATTGTGTCCTTTAACTTTCAGGGACACTGTTCTTAATCCTTCCGATTATCTTGTTTAGGTTCTGCCTATGGCAGGTCAGCAATCTTCTGTTAGGCCAGTTATGGAGGATCAGTCTTAGCATTCAGACGAAGTGTCGAGAGTTGACTCGAAGGCAGAGATGTCAGTCCATCCCAATCAGCCAGCTCGGCCCGTACAATCAGCAGTCCGAGCAGAGGTAGTACCAGGTCAGCCCGATGTACCTGTACTCATAGGGATTATCAAAAAAATGATGGAGTCACAACAACGACGAGATTTCGCTCTCCAGAAGAGTATCCAAATGTTGATAGACCATAGTATGTAAGGAATATCTGAGGAACTTCAAGTCGGGACTTGTAGCCAGAGGAAGTGCAGGTTAGAGGCAGACAGTACCAGTCATCCAGCCCGTCAGCATAACGAGCCCGACCTACTGTAGAGGCAGTACGAGAGCAAGGGTATGGAGCTAGAAGGACCGCATCCAGAACTGAGGGTCGTAGGAGGAACCATCTGTATGTACCAGGCTTTTCACCCCGACGTCCAACACCAGTACCAGCAGACCAACATCCATATCAGAGCCAGAAGTTACCGGTCGTATGTTCCTTCTGTGGAAGGGAAGGACACACTTATCTTACCTGTCGAAGGGCTAACCATCTATGTTTAGCATGCGTATCACCAGACCACCTAATAATAATTTGTCCCCGGAGATGTCCAGGTGGATCATCATCTTTCCAGCCTTCCAACCAGCAGGCACCAGCGTCGGTTCAGCAGCAGCAAGCTCCAAGGCAGAGAAATCGGCAGCAGTATCAGACAGAACAAGCCTATACCTATTGTGGAAAGTTAGGACATTTTAGATCAGTTTGTCGGACGGCCAATAGGCGATGCTTCCGCTGTGGAGCATAGGACCATTCAATTAGCACTTGCCCATATCCGACATCCCGAGGAAGACCCTCTACACCAAATATACCCCTGCCATCCTTTTAGTCACCCCTGTTATCGCCTCTAGTAGTGGACGAGCAGCTAGGGCCAATACTAGATGTTCAACCATTGGCACAGTACCCACCGCCATCGCGAGCTCAGAGGATCAGACAGCTCAGAGCACAGTTGTATACACAGTACCAGGAGCAGCTCTAGTATCAGCACAAGGGTAATACCTTGGGAGTCTCAGGTACCATCTTTATGGTCTCTTATCAATTCTTCTCTTAGGATTTGTGTTTTAGTGGCAGGCCAGGTAGTGGCGATATATCTTGGGTTCTTGCAGGCGACCTTGTATTCTATCCACGTATGGGGTACAAAGGCCGGCTTGATTTATTTGATGAGTGAAGGCGAGTTTCTCGTTCCCAACTCTTCTGTCTTCGTAGTCGAGGCATGTGATAAATTCATTGGTATCAACTACGACGATACGTCCTGGGTAGAGTCCTGTCTTAGACTAAGTCATTGGTACCGACTTATTTTGAGACTTGACCCCTATCTATTTTGGAGTCAGCGTAGGCCAGCGAGAACGTTGGTCCCGACTCAACTGTCTCGGGAGACATATTTATTCATATGCCTCATTCTTGATTGTGATTGTATTACTGCTTACGCATTTATTTATATTACAGTTGCCTTTATTTACTTATATGCCATGCTACATTTTATAGAGATGATTATATTTTCTTGAGCTTTTGTTTCGGTTATCTTGCTCGACTAGCTTTAGAAAATTCCTAGGACGGAATTCTTTTAAGGTGGGTAGAGTTGTCACCCCCGTTTTTCGTTTTACGTATTTTCAGTATACGTGTACGAAATTCTGACCCATATTGTGATTTGTCTTAACTAGATAATCTTGGTTTGATCTTGACTTGGTTTAATCTGGGTTGGTTCAACTTGGTTTGGATTGGTTTGAGATGAGAAGGGTTTTATATAAAAACCCAACTCCTCTCTCTCACTTCCATTATTTCATTTCTCTTCATCTTCATCCTCTTCATCTTCTTCCTCCAACCTAAGGCAAGTACATCTTGCCAAATATTGGACAAATATTATTTTATTTGTTCTAAACTCTTCCTTACATGATTCTAAGCATCTTTAGAACTTGGCATTTTTTATTTTGGTGGATAAATTTTGTAGATCTAAGTTTATAGCCTTTTCGATTTTCTTGGGTTTTGATCTACTAAACATCATTATTTTTAAGTTTTGATTGTTCTATGTTGTAGAGAATTCGATTTTACCCAAAATAGACCTTTGAAAAGTTAGATTTCGATTTGTTTTGAGAAAGTTATGGCCAAAATAAGATTTTGACATTTTTTAGTTCATTTGTCCTGAATTTGGCAGGGACGATGAATAGTGCCGCATAAATAGTACCGCAGGAATGAATAGTGCCGCATGGCTTGTATAGTGCCGCAAGAATGAATAGTGCCTCAGGAATGAATAGTGTCGCATGGATGCATAGTGTCGCATGGATGAATAGTGCCGTATGGCTTGCATAGTACCGCATAGAGCCTATTTTGGCTGTTTTTAGCTGTTTTGTGTCCTATTTGGCTGATTTGTGGCCAGAATTTCTCCCGACTCCCAACATGAAAGTTGTAGATCTTTTTCTTGGATTCAAGAATATGTTACCAACTATTTTATGCAAGTTTCTTTTATTTTTAATATGGAGGTTATGATTGTATTGCATGTTTTCTATCTTAGCCTAAATTGCGACGACCCTACTTAATAGCTTGATATTTCTTTAATAAATGAATCTTTTAACATGATTTGATAATATTGTACAATTAGAGAATGATTGTACCCCTCACATATCCTTAACACTAGCACAGATTCAATTGGTATTTTAGGCCAAGTAGTTACCTCATTTATTTCTTTCCATATGTTATGATGCACCTTTTATCAAGATCTATCTACAAGCTTTCTTACGTCTAGGATTGCTTAACATGATAGTGACCCATGGTGGGGCACTCATGATTTATGTCTTCCTTCTTTTGCTTAACATGATAGTGACCCGTTGTGGTGCACTCATAATATATGCCTTTCTTCTTTGCTTAACACGATAGTGACCCGTTGCGGTGCACTCAAGTCACATGTCACTTCTTTGCTTAACATGATTGTGGCTCATCGTGGTGCACCCCTAACAAGTACTCTTAACATGATAGTGACCCGTCGTGGTGCACTCCAGACAAGTAACATGACATGACAAGACATGAACCATAAATGTTGTTGCGACGGCTTTATTGGCTTACACGTAATGAATAATTTGGACACCGTGGATGATTCTCTTGAGTGTGTTTGTACAAGCTACATGTTCTGTATTGCATAATGTCTAGGGCATAGATTCCTGATTTTCTACGGTCAGGAATTCATACTGAATCTGGCTAGGATTAATGACTAGATTAATAAAGTAGTTTATATAAAGAGGTATTCCTGCTACAAGCAATCCCGTTATCTGGGCACCTTCTCTGATGGACTTGTAGCCTGCCGACGAGTAGGACACATTTCCAGCCCACTGTCACGTGGGGTACTTTATGAAACAAGTAATATGCACACTGTCATGTGTTGTACCCCCAAGTCACTTAATAACTCTCTTAGGGTACATTTGTGTAATGCCTGTTGTTCGTATTACGTATTTGGAATACGTATACGTATTTTATCTTATAATTGCACATCTCCTTGGTTTGGCTTGTCTTGTTTACTCTTGGTTTGGGTTGGCTTGGTTCGGCCGACCCAATGCTTGGTTCATCATGGGCCAAGGGTGGAACACCTTAGCCTATGCTTCTCCTTCATTTCCACCACAACCCTTCCTCTTTATTATCCCCACCAACCATCTCTCTCCTCCATAATTCTCATTTACTTCTCCTTCCCCTACCATTACTCTTCTCCACCAACCAAGAACACCTTAGGCAAGTGCAACTTGCTTCCACAAGAGAACTCCTTTTGATGGTTTCATTAGCTTCTCCTCATGATTCTAAACCACATTAGAACTTGTTATTTTCCATTTTGAGGCTTTAATTCTTGTAGATCTAGAGTTTTGCTATTTTCGGATTTTTGGTATTTTGATCTATTAAACTTCCTTGTTTTCAAGTTTTGATGGTTCCATGTTGTAGAGCATTTCATTCTACCCAATTTTGACCTTTGGAAAGTTGGATTCGGACTTGTTTTGACCAAGATTTGGACAATTGAAGCTTAGATTCAACTTTAGAGTTCTTGCTGTTCTTGCCATTTGGAGAAGACAGTGAACAGTGAGCTAGCTTTTTAGCTTACGCCACTGAGCTGTACGCTGCTCTTTAGCGAGCGTACGCTGACTTGTGTACGTTGCTCTTTAGCGAGCGTACGCTAACTTGTGTACGTTGCTCTTTAGCGAGCGTACGCTGACTTGTGTACGCTGCTCTTTAGCGAGCGTACGCTGACTTGTGTACGCTGCTCTTTAGTGAGCGTATGCTGACTTGTGTATGCTGCTCTTTAGCGAGCGTACGCTAGCCTTAATACGCTGCCTGTTGGCAGCGTGTCTTGAGCGTACGCTAGCTTGAGCGTACGCGTGCCTTGGTACGCTAGCTTAAGCGAGCAAGGCGTACGCTGGCCCCTTTCGTACGCTAGCTCGAGCGTACGCAGTCTTGAGCGTACGCTAGCTTGAGCGTATGCTGACCTGTAGCTTGAGCGTGCCCTTGTGTACGCTGATCCTTGCGTACGCTTCCCATTGGAAGTGTATGGATCCTTTGGTACGCAGACCTGAGCGTACGCTAGCCTGAGCGTAGCCTGGCTTGAGCGTAGCCTGATTACCCTTGATCTTCTATAGCCCTGTATATTGATATTTTATTAGATATTTAACGTCCATTTTATATCCTTACGCCTTTTGTCATGAACTTGATAATCATGGATTTGTTTAATATGTTTGGAAATGATACCTGAGCATGACACGATAGTGACCCGTAGTGGTGCACTCCTGACATAATGACCTGACATGACCTGATAGTGGCCCGTCGTGGCGCACTCCTGACAAGTACACTTGACATGATAAACCTGACATGTTATATCTTGATAAGCTGTTACGACGGCTACCTGACATGACATGACCTGTATGAATAACCTGGACACCGTGGGCGATTGTGCTTGTACAAATAATCTAGTCCTGTCTTGCATCATGTCTAGGAGGGGACTCCTGAGTACCACGGTCAGGAGTAAACTCTTGCTAGTCCTAACATTTTGTAACGACTAGCTTAATGATCAGCTGAATATGTAATATTTGGGATGCCTTATTATTGTATATTTAATGATCATACATCTTGTGACTCTTACTTACTTGCTTCTGATTGAGACACTAGGCTTGTTCATGACCTTAAGAGACTGTTGGCTTGTAGATAAACCCTCATGTATCCTAGACAGCCGTGACCGTATAGCGAGATAGAATCCATTTCAATATACGTAGCTGGCTATGTCTGCCCCCGCTCTCCAGTATTCTGGTTCTGGGGCATGACATAGTTTAAGTGGTGGCCCATGCAGGTCTTGTAAATCAAGATATGTGAGGGTTTACCGAATAGATGTCTCAATCAGTATTCGTCCCAATCAGTATTCGTCCTTGATCTCTGTTCGTATCTTCTGAATCTCTGGATTCTTGTCCTGATCATATGCTTGTATCGTTGCTCTGTCCTGGTCCTTCCTTATTGTTTCCTATGTCGTCTTCTTCAGTGGCATAGTACCTGACCCGGCCGACCAGCAAGGCGGAGCACCTCCCGCGGACCAGCAGCAACCTGGAGATCAAGCCCAGCATTCCGGAGTAGCCTCCAGAGTCGTGCCTTCTGGCAGAGAGTCACCAGTCCAGCCAGTTCAACCTGTAGAACATGATGATGACACTTTGGTAGGACTCGTCAGGACCTTGATAGCTTCCCAAGACCGACGTGGAGATGTCTTGCACCAGGCAGTGACGGATGCTTTGACCCGGGGTGGTCATCAGGGTAACAGCGCTGCCAACAGCTTCAAGCGCTTGAACCCTCCATTCTTCGACGGTAGTGAAGATGCTATCGCGGCAGATGCATGGCTTCAGGACACAAAAGTGATTCTAGAAGCAGCCAGGACCCCAGAGAATGAGAAGGTGGCCGTTGTGCGCCTGCAGTTGTTAGATCTTGCCTGCAGCTGGTGGGCAGCGCAGGCCGTTGGATTAGCAGCACCCATTGCTTGGACAGTATTCAGAGAGAGATTCCAGACCAAGTATTTCGATGCCGTGGCTCGGTATGATCTGCAGACGAGGTTTACCAATCTGAAGCAAGGAGGCATGACGGTCGACGGATATGCGACCGAGTTTTCCAGACTCAGTCGGTTTGCTCCCACCTTGGTGGCAACCGAGTATGATAGAGCCCAGCGGTTCCAGCAGGGACTTCACCTGGAGATCTTGTTGGCAGTCGAGCAGTTTGAGCATCAGACTTTTGATGCAGTCTTGAGAGCAGCCCGGAGGCATGAGTATACCTCCCAGAGGATTATGGATAGGACCGGGGGTCGGAAGAGATCTCACGGCCAGATGAATCAGTCTTCAGCACCAGCCCCGGCAGCCAGGGCTTTGACTATTGGAGCTCCGAGGCGAGCGGCCTCAGTAACGTCGGTTCAGCATTCAACTCCGACGCACCCTCAGCAGCAGCAGAAGCAGAAGCAGTCTTCCGCAGTGGGATGTTCTCATTGTGGAAAGCCAGGCCATGTGGTGACAGAGTGCCGTAGGGCACAGAGATTGTGTCTGGCTTGTGGAGCACCAGACCATAGGGTTGGATCCTGCCCGAACAGGGGTGGTTCATCATCGTCCAACCTTTCTAGCTCTTCGGTGAGAGGACCAGCTCCGGTCCAACAGCAGCAGTATCTATTGACGAGGCCCTTGCCGCCTCAGTCCCAGGCGTTTCAGCAACAGAGCCCCCAGCAGTATGCGCAAGCCCAGGCCTTGAGTCAGAGTAGGCAGCGAGGGTTTCAGCAGAGGGGACCAGCACCCCGAGGGCACGGTCAGGCTATGGTGATGACCGTGGAGGAAGAGTTGGCACCAGGTGAGGTAGTGGCAGGTACTATTCTCGTCAACTCCTTTCCAGCTTCAGCTTTATTTGATTCTGGTGCATCGCATTCTTTTATGTCTGCACGATTCGCGACACGGGTAGGATTGGAGCCCGAGTCATTATCAGTAAGGCTCAATATACTTACTGGTAACGGACTTGTGGGAGTAGATAGAGTGTTTTTCTCGTATCGGATCGTAGTTAGCGGTAGAGAATTCCCCGCTAGATTGATAGAGTTCCCGATGGCCGATTATGATGTGGTCTTAGGGATGGATTGGTTGAGGAACCAGTATGCTAGAATAGACTGCCATATTGGTAGGGTTGTTTTTAGCATTCCAGGAGAGCCAGAGTTTTTTTTCTCTCGAGGCGAGGTTGAGCCTTCTCCTCCGATATTACGGATGGCAGTAGCAGCAGTTCAGTTGCCCAGGATAGTGGATGAGTTTCCAGATGTTTTCCCAGAAGAACTTCTAGGTATGCCTCCGGAGCGGGAGATCGAGTTCACTATAGACTTGATTCCCGGGACAGCCCCAGTATCAGAGAGAGTCTACAGGATGGCGCCGTCAGAGTTGGAGATATTGTACAAGATGATTGAAGAACTCAGAACCAAGGGATTCATTCGTGCTAGTGGATCGCCTTGGGGAGCCCCGATGCTTCTTGTGAAAAAGAAGGATGGTACGTCCAGGTTATGTGTTGATTATCGTACCTTGAACTCAGTGACAATCAAGAACAGATACCCTCTTCCGAGGATAGATGACTTGTTTGATCAACTCAAGGGGGCTTCAGTCTTCTCGAAGATTGATTTGCGCTCAGGTTATCATCAGATCAGAGTCAGAGAGCAGGACATCCCGAAGACAACTTTTAGATCGAGATATGGGCATTGGGAGTTCCTTGTTATGCCTTTTGGAGCAACCAATGCGCCGACAGTATTCATGGACCTCATGAATCGCATCTTCATGCCTTACTTGGATCAGTTTGTGATTGTGTTCTTGGATGACATTCTGGTCTACAGCAAAAGTGAGGCGGAGCATGAGCAGCATCTCCGTATAGTTCTTCAGATCCTCAGGGAGCACCAGTTATACGCCAAGTTCAGTAAATGCGAGTTCTGGCTCGATCGTATTTCGTACTTGGGTCATATTATCACCAGAGGAGGAGTAGAAGTGGATCCCCAGAAGATCGTGGCCATTGAGTCGTGGCCAGTGCCCAGCACAGTTGCAGAGGTTCGCAGTTTTCTCGGATTGGCCGGCTACTACCGGCGGTTTGTTTCGGATTTTGCTCAAATTTCAGCACCATTGACCCAGTTGACCCGCAAGGATGTGCAGTTTGCTTGGACCGTAGAGTATCAGAGTTCTTTTGAGCAGTTGAAGCGAGGCCTGATAACAGCTCCTATTCTCACGCTTCCAGATAGGACCGGAGGATTCTCAATGTACTGTGATGCTTCAGGCAGAGGTTTAGGATGTGTTCTGATGCAGCATGGGAAGGTAATAGCTTATGCGTCACGACAACTTCGTGATCATGAGAGGAATTACCCAACCCATGACTTGGAGCTGGCAGCAGTGGTGTTTGCACTTAAGTTGTGGAGGCACTACTTGTACGGAGATATGGTGGAGATTTTCACCGACCACAAGAGCCTGAAGTATGTTTTCACCCAGAAGGATCTTAACATGCGTCAGAGGAGGTGGCTGGAGCTTCTTGTGGATTATGATGTCAGCTTGCAGTATCATCCTGGGAAGGCCAATGTCGTAGCAGATGCATTGAGCAGGAGAGCCGGAGCTTATTTCCTAACAGCGCAACCAGAGCTGTTAGCAGATCTTCAGAAGATGGGTATTGAAGTTGTTCTCCCTTCCAGTGTGGCATTGATGGCCAGTATGCGAGTTCAGTCCACTATAGTCGAGAGGATCCGGATGGCGCAGTCGGCAGATTCCAAGCTTCAGCGACTCAGAGCAGAGTGTGAAGCAGGACGAAGACCAGAGTTATGCATTCATGAGGATGGTACACTTAGGCTTGGTAAGCGTCTTTGTGTACCCAGTGGAGATATCAGACATGAGATCATATCAGAAGCGCACAGTTCGCAGTATTCCATCCATCCCGGCAGTACGAAGATGTACCGTGATATCCGGCAACATTTCTGGTGGAATGGCATGAAGCGGGAGATAGCTCGGTTTATCTCTCGGTGTTTGGTTTGCCAACAAGTTAAAGCCGAACATCAGAGACCGGCTGGACTTCTTCAGCCCTTACCGATTCCAGAATGGAAGTGGGAGCATGTGACCATAGATTTCGTGACTGGATTACCTAGATCCCCAGCTAGTAGAGATGCTATTTGGGTCATTGTGGATAGGCTTACCAAGGTAGCACACTTTCTCCCGTTTAGAGTTGGTCAGTCGACGGCTCAGCTAGCGGAGATGTACCTCAGGCAGATTGTCAGATTGTACGGAGTGCCAGTCAGTATCACCTCGGACCAAGATTCAAGATTTATGTCACACTTTTGGCGTAGCTTGCAAGAGAGTTTGGGGACTCATCTCCAGTTCAGTTCAGCATATCACCCGCAGACAGATGGCCAGTCGGAGCGCACGATCCAGACTCTTGAAGACATGTTGCGGTCTTGCACACTTGATTTCGGTGGTTCATGGGAAGATCATTTGCACCTGGTGGAATTCTCATACAACAATAGTTTCCAGGCCAGTATCTAGATGGCACCGTTCGAGGCACTGTATGGCAGGAAGTGCAGATCCCCGCTAGCCTGGGATGATGTTGAAGAGAGACAGATGCTCGGTCCAGAAATGATTGCTCAGACCGTTAAAGTGGTCAGGCGAGTCAGAGATCATCTTCGAGTTGCCCAAGATCGCCAGCGCCATTGGGCCGATTCTCATCGGCGCCCTCTCGAGTTCTCGGTCGGCGATCATGTATTCCTGAGAATTTTGCCTAACCGTAGCGTCATTCGTTTCGACGTACGGGGCAAGCTTAGTCCTAGGTATATAGGACCGTTTGACATTCTGGAGCGAGTAGGAGATGTATCCTATCGTCTTGCTCTTCCACCGTCGCTAAGCGAGGTGCATGACGTGTTCCATGTATCCCAATTATGACGGTACAGCCCGGACCCGAGCCACATCCTGGATCATTCGGAATTGGTTGTTGGTACCAACCTTTCGTATGAGGAGAGGCCCATATCTATATTGGACCGGAGAGAGATGATCCTCAAGAACAAGACTATCAAGTTAGTCCGAGTTGCTTGGGGTCATCACTCTTTGGGTGAGTCAACGTGGGAGCGTGAGGATGATATCCGATCGCGATATCCTGACTTGTTTGACTCGTGAGGTATAATGTCTTTCTTATGCCTTATGCCATCAATTCCTTGCTTGCATGATTGATTGATTGCCTAGTATAATTGCCTATGAATAGTATAGCTTGTTCTTGTCCCTCTAGCCTCTTAATTAAATTCCGAGGACGGAATTCTTTTAAGGTGGGTAGAGTTGTAATGCCTGTTGTTCGTATTACGTATTTGGAATACGTATACGTATTTTATCTTGTAATTGCATATCTCCTTGGTTTAGCTTGGCTTGTTTACTCTTGGTTTGGGTTGGCTTGGTTCGGCCGGCCCAATGCTTGGTTCATCATGGGCCAAGGGTGGAACACCTTAGCCTATGCTTCTCCTTCATTTCCACCACAACCCCCCTCTTTATTATCCCCACCAACCTTCTCTCTCCTCCATAATTCTCATTTACTTCTCCTTCCCCTACCATTACTCTTCTCCACCAACCAAGAACACCTTAGGCAAGTGCAACTTGCTTCCACAAGAGAACTCCTTTTGATGGTTTCATTAGATTCTCCTCATGATTCTAAACCACATTAGAACTTGTCATTTTCCATTTTGAGGCTTTAATTCTTGTAGATCTAGAGTTTTGCTATTTTCGGATTTTTGGTGTTTTGATCTATTAAACTTCCTTGTTTTCAAGTTTTGATGGTTCCATGTTGTAGAGCATTTCATTCTACCCAATTTTGACCTTTGGAAAGTTGGATTCGGACTTGTTTTGACCAAGATTTGGATAATTGAAGCTTAGATTCAACTTTAGAGTTCTTGCTGTTCTTGCCATTTGGAGAAGACAGTGAACAGTGAGCTAGCTTTTTAGCTTACGCCACTGAGCTGTACACTGCTCTTTAGCGAGCGTACGCTGACTTGTGTACGTTGCTCTTTAGCGAGCGTACGCTAACTTGTGTACGTTGCTCTTTAGCGAGCGTACGCTGACTTGTGTACGCTGCTCTTTAGCGAGCGTACGCTGACTTGTGTACGCTGCTCTTTAGCGAGCGTACGCTGACTTGTGTACGCTGCTCTTTAGCGAGCGTACGCTAGCCTTGATACGCTGCCTGTTGGCAGCGTGTCTTGAGCGTACGCTAGCTTGAGCATACGCGTGCCTTGGTACGCTAGCTTAAGCGAGCAAGGCGTGCGCTGGCCCCTTTCGTACGCTAGCTCGAGCGTACGCAGTCTTGAGCGTACGCTAGCTTGAGCGTACGCTGACCTGTAGCTTGAGCGTGCCCTTGTGTACGCTGACCCTTGCATACGCTTCCCATTGGAAGTGTATGGATCCTTTGGTACGCAGACCTGAGCGTACGCTAGCCTGAGCGTAGCCTGGCTTGAGCGTAGCCTGATTACCCTTGATCTTCTATAGCCCTGTATATTGATATTTTATTAGATATTTAACGTCCATTTTATATCCTTACGCCTGTTGTCATGAACTTGATAATCATGGATTTGTTTAATATGTTTGGAAATGATACCTGAGCATGACACGATAGTGACCCGTAGTGGTGCACTCCTGACATAATGACCTGACATGACCTGATAGTGGCCCGTCGTGGCGCACTCCTGACAAGTACACTTGACATGATAAACCTGACATGTTATATCTTGATAAGCTGTTACGACGGCTACCTGACATGACATGACCTGTATGAATAACCTGGACACCGTGGGCGATTGTGCTTGTACAAATAATCCAGTCCTGTCTTGCATCATGTCTAGGAGGGGACTCCTGAGTACCACGGTCAGGAGTACCTACTAAAATGGACTAAGGTTAACAACTAGATTAATACATTAGTCATGAAGAGATTTTCCAGCTACAGGCAATCCCGTTACCTGGGCGCGCTTGGGATCTGTAGCCTGCCGTCGAGTAGGGCACATTTCCAGCACACTGTCATATGTTGCACCCTTCAAACTGCTTAAGGGTACATGCGTTTCCTGGACGATGTACCCACCTGAATTCAACCCTAATCTCTCGACCTGGGTGACCTGGATGGTCTGCAGGGCTTGTGGCTGTGGAATAATCTCACTGCATCTTGTTAGTAATTAGGCTTGTGATAACCCTAGTTAGTTAAAGTATCAAGCCGTAATTCTTGCTTGGCCGTGAAGTGATTGGATGGAGTCTAACCAGTCTAGTCTTGTCCTGACCCTGTTCTAGACTATTGAATGACCAGAATGCTTGTATTTATTTTACCGATAAATGGTGAGAAACCAAGCTCCGTTCAGACGAAGGGTTACAACCCCGATCCTTGTTTGGTTTACGGGTTGTAACCTGGCTATCTGAATAGTTCCATGGTTATCTCGTCGTATATCATCCTGATATGTTTCCTTTTATTCCAGTTTTTATTTTTATTTATATTTATATCTTGTGCTGATTACTGGTTTTAGTTCTTTTGTGAAGCCTCCTTTGTGGCACTTGCTCTTTCTGGGGTCTGACCCAGCTGGTTTTGTGTGGCCAGATTTCGGAGCAACTCCAGAGGATCTACCGACTTCCCAGCCAGATGGTGGCCACTAGACGGAACCCTGGCAACGAGTGGATTATTTTTGGCTCTCCCGCTCTATTGTAAAAATATTCTTTTGAGGCGTTTAGCCGACGAGCACCTGTTTAGCTCGATTGCACTTACTTACTGTCTGCCTACGGGCTGTAACATGATTGACAAATCCTAGGGTTGATCATGTATGACTAAACTCTTGCTAGTCCTAACATTTTGTAACGACTAGCTTAATGATCAGCTGAATATGTAATATTTGGGACGCCTTATTATTGTATATTTAATGATCATACATCTTGTGACTCTTACTTACATGCTTCTGATTGAGACACTAGGCTTGTTCATGACCTTAAGAGACTGTTGGCTTGTAGATAAACCCTCATGTATCATAGACAGCCGTGACCGTATAGCGAGATGGAATCCATTTCAATATACGTAGCTGGCTATGTCTGCCCCCGCTCCAGTATTCTGGTTCTGGGGCATGACAATTTGTCTCCTGGGCGATGTATCCGCTATAATTCTTATAACTTGCGTCTAGATAACCTGGATAGTCTGCAGGGCTTGTGGCCGTAGGGATTCCTCGTTGCATCTCACTAGTAACTAGGCTTCTGATAACCCTAGTTAGTTAAAGTATCAAGCCGTACTCATTGCTTGGCCGTGAATGATGGATGGAGTCAGTCCAGTCCAATCTAGTTTCATCTAGGCAGTGTCCATATGTTTATTTCAGTACACTATGGTTTATGCTTTACTTTTATCGACAAATGATTAGAGACTAAGTTCTATTCAGGAGAAGGGTTACAACCCCGGTCCTTGTTTTGTTTACGGGTTGTAACTTGGCTTCCGGAATGTGAGGAAACTGGAATCAGTGAACATAGGTTTCAGGATTTTGTGTGTGTGTGTGTGCATGTGTGAGTGATAGCAATGTGAGGAAACTGGAATCAGTGAACAATAGGGTGTGTGAAGAGTAACAGAAAATCAGTGATGTGTGTTCAGGATTGTGTGTGTATACAGTGGCAGGAATGGCCTGTGTGGGGCAATGTGAGTAAATTAAATAGGAGTTAAAGTCATAGGTTTCAGTTTTTCCTGAAACTGATGACTGGAAAACCTCAACCCAATGCAAAACCCAATTCAATGATTCCCTTAATCGAAAACCCATGGTTCAGCATCAACCCATACATGTAGGTGAACTAATTCCTACAATGATCAGCATCTAACAGATTAAAAGAATCAGGAAACTAATTTCTGGAAAACACATATATGCTAATTGGTATCAGTCGGGTGTAGGCCTTTGGGAAAATCGGGAACTTGCAATCAATAAACCATCCAACTTCAATCTAACATGATCATTACTTAGTACATATGTAGGTGAACCTATTTAACATTAATATCATAAAAAAAGGAAATGTAAATCAAATTCAGGAGAAAAACATCTCAGCCACATGGTATCAGTGAATATCAGTGCACATAGGGAATTCGAAAATTCGAATTCAAATAGCCATTAAAATCACAAATAAAAGGTTGGTAAATAATGTCACACATGTGAGGATACTAGGTAGGGTCTTCGTGTCCAAGAACTGGACACGAATCGTGTCCAAAATAACACACGAACACAACACACAACTGTGCACAAATAATCGTCGTGCACGCGTGCACGCACGTCTAACACGCGACACACGACACGACACAACTCGTGTTCGTGTCTAGAGGTGCGCCTAGGGTAGGTCTAAGACTGTGTCACACTATCAGTATGGTGTCCAAAATCAGGACACAACGTGTCCTGAACCACATGAACCCAAAGCACCAACAGAATACTAGACTCAGTGAGTTCGTGTCCTGTGTGGGTCGAATACCTCACTCGACACAAAACAATAGGACACGAGGCTTCGGGGGTGTCATGACAGACATTGCCTCTCCCTGCGTGTCCAAGCACACGCGACCAAGTGTCCTGTGCACTGAGCACGAGCACGCTGGAAGCAGGGCATCACTGTTCACGCGTGCGCGGGCGTGTGCACGAGTGCGACACGACACCAATACGACACAAGACACGCTCAGTCGAGCAAAAACACGCAAGCCACTTCAAAATACACTTTCCTATTCAAAAATAATTTGAAAACTCGATCGAAATGCCCACTGTGGCATTTCGTCGAACACTTGCGGTTGTCTACTGATACGTGTCCGATACGGACACGTACAGGACACGAGAGGGTGCAAAACCTATTCCTACAGAACAAGGTGTAGCCTCCCTTCCCGGATTTTTTTAAAATATATTTTTTATTTTATTTATTTTATTTAAATGGTGATTTTAGAATTTTTTTATAAATAATTATTTAGTTAATTATTACGGTAGAATGATTTTAGCCATGGTTGAGATTTGGAGTACAAGGTGACTAGGAATTATGGCACGGGTAGTGCAGTGGTATGCTTTGACTAGTGTATTAGCCCTGGTAGAGAAGGCCGAGCCATAGTGATGTCCTAACTAGGAAAACCAGGCCAAGTTACGACGTAACCCTTATCGAAGATTATTTATTTATTAATTATAATATTTAGTTTTAGGGGACCCGGTTGTACCAAACTAGTGCAAATTGGACCCAAACCAAGCCCAAGCCTATGTAGACATACTTTTAGGTATGTACAAATATTTTCTAGCTTTTTGGGTAGACTTAACGATATTTCCTAGATATTTGGTTATTTATACAAATGGGTATTATTATTATTATTATTATTATTATTATTATTATTACTATTATTATTATTATTATTATTATTATTATTATTGTTATTATTTAAATAGAGTTTTAGAATATTGGTACAATTTCCTAGGGCCAGATATGTCCACCAAGACTCTTTAGATTATCTGTGGATTATTGGTATTATGGAGTTTATTTAGTGGGTTTATTGGTATATGTATATATATAAATATTATATATGTGTGGAAGTGAATGTATGTATAAATATTAAATACGTGTATAAGTGTTTGTATATATAGATAAATATATATTATATATGTGTACGTGTATATAAACACTGATATATATATATATATATGTGTACGTATATATATGTATAAACAACATACGGTTTTACATATATGTGTATATATTATTTAAATGTATATTATATGGATGTGTATATATGTAAATATATAAATGTGTATTTAGATATACATATTATATAAGTGTATATATATATATATGTGTATGTATATAGGATTATATATAAAAGTACATATGTATTTAAGTGTGTATATATATAAATATTTGTATTCGTGTATATGTGTATATATATGTATTCGTATATACGTATACGTGTAGGTATACATAAGAGTATTTAAAGTTAGATAGATATATATATATACACATATGTATATATATGGATTAAATATATATGTAATTACTTGTAGAAAGAATAAGAATGAATAGCAATAGAGCTAGCCCCCAGCCCGACCCCATCAAACCGCAGCCCAGAGCCAGGCCCTCAGCCCACAGGCCGGCCCAAACCCCTATTTCTCCCAAGCCCCAGCCTAACACTTCTCACGATCACAGTAACCCCCACGAGGAACCCGAGCCCGACCCTGTTGTGTGTTCGAATACGCAGATGTATATATATATTGCCGAGAGTAGCAAGGATTTTTCGAAACCTAAAACCCTCGAACCCAGCGCCTCCACCAGCGCCGACCAACCAGGTGGTCGCGCGCGCCCCCACGGCGGGCTGGCCGCCGTCGACCAGCCGAGCCACGGCCAGGGAGGCGCGCGCACAGCGACTGAACCGGAAGGCAACAGCAGCGACGAGGCCACTTCATGTGGTGTTTTCTTCGCGCACAGTCGACGGTTCTTCGAACCGTTTGTTCAGGTATGGACTCAATATATCCCTCTTGATTCTCCTTTAGGTAGATTAAATTATTCAGCGATAGGTTGCCCGAGAAATCGATTAGAAGATCGACGAAAACCTATGAAAATAGAACACTATTTTTAGTCCAGCCATCCATGTTCGACGATCGATTATGATCGATCCAGCGACTTATTAGAAAATCTATTTGAAGAGACTTTTAGACAACATATAGGTCTTAATCACCCTTTTTGTGGATTCGGAAATCATCGACTATGCGTCGAGAAATCGAATCCCAAAGTTTCCCAAAAACCTGTTTTAAAAACATTGAAATTGTTCCACACGACGTGCGTCACGCCAATCGGGACGACGTGGTCGTGAACCGAAAGCATCGAAAGCTGCGTAACGGCTTCGTGGTCGTGTGGGCTTTGACGGAATTCAAATTGGTCGCGTGTGCGCGACAAATTTGATGTGTATCCGTCGAAATTCACCGTATCGTGCACTTTGCAAATTCTCCAATTACTTTGTGCACGATCGTCAGATCGAGACGAAACTTGCGCCAACAGAACCGTATCATTTTTCTGGTCTTGCATGCCAAGTTTGGTCCAAATCTGAGACAGTCGAATCGTACGTCGTTTTGCGGGCTCTACGGTCCCACTCAACGGGCAATTTTGTGCACGGCCCGCCGAAATCCTACTTTAGATATACGGTTGGGTTCGTATCGGAAAACCGGATCCGTAGACATATAGTTTGACGACTTTAGAGACCGTTGACTCTGGCACGCTTTTCGATGCAAAGCGGGTCCAACGGCGGACATCGTTTTTGCCCGAAATTACCGTTTTGCCCCTGTGTCCAGAATTGGACTTAAGGACAGGCAATCCTAGCTGATTTGATACTTCTGGACATGTTGGTGATATTTTTTTTATCATCCGACAATGTTTATAGATATTTTTTCTAGGTGTCACGATTAGTTAGTCAATTCCTATTTTTTCGTAATTCGAAATTAGTAAAACCTCATAGTTTAATACTTAGAGACTAGAATTTATCCCCTTTGACCAGGTTGACTATATTAACCAAAAGTCAACTATAGGTCAACCATTGGCTTAGTTTGACCCGGATTGAATTAGAACTTGACTAATTTGACTTTAGTTGACCTAGTGGACTTGTTGATTATACTTTGACCTAGAAGGACCTAGAGCTATCTAGAATGCACTGTAGATTACTCTTATTTCATGTTAGACTCTTTTGTGACTTGTGATTGCTCTAAATAGGACACTGTGACTCCAGTTGGACATCTACATTTATCAGCGGCTTGGATTACCAGACGAGTACATTCTCTGATCTTTTCATGCTTCTTTGGATATGTACTCTTGTTGTAGACTAGTATACTTGATGCTGACACGACGTTCACACGGATCAGTATCCTTTGGAACTTTTCATGTGATGTTATCCCCTCGGATACATCGAGTATGTCATATTCATGTACTTTATCATGTCATCATGTACTCCATGTATTCACATTTATCCATGTGCACTCATGTGTTATTCATGTACACTCATGACCATATAAGCTCCATGTATACAGTAGTTGTTATCCATGTGCAATAACATAACATGCTTTGATCCTTGTGTATTGGTTGGGGGCAGGGAGAGTGTAGTTGGTTATGTGATCATTATCTCCAGTAGTTATCCATGTGCATTCCATAGCTGTATCCATGTGCAACCCAAGCTGTTTACATAACCAATTCATGCTCTGTTTCACGTAGAAGGTTATATTCTTTATTTATCATATTTATATCTCAGTTATATCTTCTCTCTTGTTGATTTCTCTTTACAGCGATTCATGTATAATTTTCTATAGCTTGCTTTATATGTCCATTCCTGATATGAACTGTTATGAGAGATATGTGCTCGTTCCTGTCCTGATTAGATCCGTTGATAAAATTTTATAGGTACTTGGAGTTCACAGTTAGCCTAGAGGACACTGGTAGAGCTTGGAGTATTTACCTAGAGTTTGTTCATTTTCTTTATTGTCTGTCTTAAGAGTTGTAATTGAAATCTTGTGTTTGTTTAATAGAACTGTTTTACTATCACTCCTGATTCTCTTTCTTGTGGATTATCTTATCTATTTCATCATGCTGTTATCTATCTTTAGAGTTGTGATTGAGATAGTATCCTTATGTGTTTGTTCTCCGTCTGGAGAGTATAGCATATTGTTTTAGATGTGATTATGACCTAGAACAGCGTTCTACCGCCGACACTGCGGCGTAGGCTGGATGTACCCACGTCTCGTGCCCTAACGCTAGGGTGCGGGTCGTGACACGTTTTTAGTGGTGGCCCATGCAGGTCACAATCACAACTAGTGTGATTCATAGTGGTACTCGAACTAGAGTATCATTACAGCCTGCTGCAATAGGACATAGGATATAAGTTAAGGTACTCAATCACATTAGGAAAAAAACTCTCATCAAATTCTTGCTGTTAATTGTCTTCTTTTGAAAACAACTGTCCTCCTTGATGATTCATTTCTTTTTCAGTAATTGATTCCTTGTTGATCTGTCTTCAAGATAGTTAAGGAGACATGATTTCATCCTTCGGTCCATGCAGGTCGAGATTCACATTTGTGCGATTTCGTAGTAGCGCGACGACTTAGTTGTACTGCTACGAGCCTGCTATAGAGTATAAGAAATAAGGTGTTAGAATTAGAGATACTCAATCACACTTTGGATCCTTTGAGAGATTCCAGGGACGACCCTTGAGAATCTCATTACGAATTTCGATTTGAATTTCTTTTCCTCTTGAATTTGATCTTGATTGGTTCATCTCTTTTGAGCGGATCTTCATTATTCCTTCCTTACCATTATTTCTTGTATTCCTATTTTCTTAAACTCTGTCGTACCTGCATACTTTGTAACCCTTGAGTCTTCGTATTTTTCATGGAAAAGGTTGAGGAAGTGTCGTAAATCATGTAGCTCGGAAATGATTGAACTGGTTATCGTGCGATGATTTTGTAGGAATCCAAAAGGTTGGATGTTAACATGGAAACTTGAGAATGATATGTGGTAAAGGTCTAGGATGAAATCAAAGAGATGTATACTACCAGTCTGGAAACAAACCACACTTAGAGAAAACTTGGTATGAATAATTCGTAAGTGTATTTCAAAACTGATGAGGATATTCAAGGTCAACTTAGTTTGAGAACTTCAAAATTTTGGTTATTGATTCTCGGGCAGTTTTACTCTAAGGCTTTAAAGAAGGTTAGTAATGGAGGAGAGAATTAAATTGTATTCAATAAAGATATGAAATTGAACAAGATATTGCAAGGAAATGACCAGGGATAGAGAGGACACAAGGCTATGGAAATTTGGACATTGTTTTGTTTAAAAAAAAATTAGGAGAATAATATTTATGGGTGTATGTGGAAGAAAATATGAAGGTTGATTTTACGATGAAAATTAAATTTGTAAGGCCTAGAGGTTTTGTGAATTGAATGATACGAGAAAATAATTTAAACAGTTTAAAGATCTCATAAACTTGAGTTAGAGGTTTCGGATCTAAATTGGGACAATGTGAAGAAATATGGAAATTGATTTAAAATGAATAGTATTGATTCTTAATAAGAAGGGGCATGCTTCATGAGAAATGTTTTGAAAATTTAGAATCTTGCCTATGATGATCACGGTAAGGATTTAGATAACGGAAGGTTGTAAAATCTGGATGGTAAACATATGAGGATTGAATTATCATAGGGAGACTAGTAAGGTAAAGATACGATTGTCAATTATGATTAGGTGAACTTCAAGGTTTTATAGGCAGATGATACTTGACTTTCCTCAAATCTAGAACTTTTATTGTGACTCTCTAACCGTTCGTAATATTTGAATAATGATTTGATCGTTCCTTAACAGTATTCTCTCTCTAGAACTGTATCCCTAAATTATTTTATTCTGTAACTGATTTTATTTCGTGCTTCAACTTGATCTCCTTTACTTTGTGCATTAATTGTCACCTCTTGAACTTCCATTTTCTATTTTTGATCCTTGACATTTCTTACCATGACTTTGATATTCGGATTGTAATACTAGCTGTTACCATCCAACAAATTGTATACAAGGCCCAGACGAGTCCATCTTCATGTGGGCATATCGTGTCACATTAAACTCATCTCCTTGTATACTATCCTTTTGATATGACTTTCGAGTCGAAATGACTAACTATGATCTATACCATAATACCAACTATTTTCGATTTCAATTAGAAATCCAACTTGACTCATTTCTTTTGACCCGACATGTGTTGGTGTTCTGCTTAATTCTTTAAATGCTCAACTTTGTACTTTATCTTGATGCCTTGACCCGTTGTTCCATCACCATATTAGTTTAACCCTTTAAGGTGGGTAGAATGCCTCACTACCCAGCAAATCCTAGTCATTGTGAACCACATTGATAAGTTTACTTAGACTATTTAATTTCTTTCATCATTATCCTTACTTATATTTTGACTACCTTATGTTGCTAATTTAGAACCAGTTTTGCAAGCTTATCTTCTTTTCGAGCTTGATCATGACATATATTATTGGGGGCCGGCACCCACTAACATATTGTCTAATCAGAACCGGTGTAAGATGGTCTGATCAACCTATTGCACTTTGGTTCGTTTTTTATATATTATTCTACGTGGATGGAGACATAGTTAAACTTGCCCTAGAGTCTCATCCGCGACAGCCTTGACAATTCCCCTTTGAACTATTTTGTCGTCTATGAGCCACGTATTGTACTCAATAATATCGCCTTTGAACTCTTTATTATCTGCCTTTCACATATTTCAGAAAGACAAGACACTATACTTATTAGACAAACCCGAGGTATCACATATAGTTTTCCTATCCAAAGGAGGAAATTGATTCAATTCTATATCTTTGCATCATCCTTTAAATTCTAATCCCCTTGACCGACCAGTTGACTTGGTCATCCTTCTTATCATCCAATATATTGGAATCTTATTCAATTCAATTAAACCAATTGTGACATGGATTTCAAATCTTGGATACTCGTGCTCAGACTTCAATGACCTCGTTCTCTATCTTGCCCAAACATCGATTCATCCTGATTGATCAACTTAGATCGTATTGGGACTAAAAAATTTCTTATATATATATATATATATAGTGTGCTTGGATTTTTTTTTGTGCTATTGACAAGTCGTGATTTAAACTTTAATTTTCTTGATTATATTTGGAATTAGTAACCCTTCAGAGTTAGTTACTAGTTATGTTCCTTGATAGTTGCCAATTTCATAAAGGTTGGTAGACTGCCCTACGGCCTTGATGATTGGCGTTCCCTTATCTTTCCAATTGGACTCCCTAGACTATTTGTATGTTTTACACCCGATGACTGACTTGATCTAGTATGACTTATACACCTAGGTGAGACATTCAACTCCTATGATTTGACACCCTGCATATGTTATTCTTCCTAATTGTATGATTAAATTTTTCTTAGAGACTTTGATTGTTGGGTGTTGACCTAGAAGGAGTACGACCGACCTAAATTTTGAGGACGAAATTATTTTTAAGGTGGGTAGATTTGTAGCCTCCCTTCCCGGATTTTTTAAAAATATATTTTTTATTTTATTTATTTTATTTAAATGGTGATTTTAGAAT